>JAGFNQ010007958.1:70226-263033 GCA_024364735.1 Boesenbergia rotunda
TGTGATGCCGGTTTAGAGTAGAATTTCATGCTAAGAAATGTGTAATAAGGCAAAGTGATCAAACACTATCATATTAGAAGGGTTTAGAGAAGCAAACTTGTATTATCTTGATCTATCTTATGCTACTAACAATGTTGTTAAGTGTCTCATGTCCAAAGAAGAAGAAGGGTGGTTGTGGCACCGGAGACTTGGACACGTCAACATGAGGAGCATTGCAAGAGTAGCCAAGGAAGAATTGGTGAAGGGGCTCCCAATGATCAAGTACGAAAAGAACAAGTTGTGTGATGCATGCCAAGAGGGTAAGCAATCCAAAGCATCACACAAAGGTAAAACTTTAATTACCACTTCCTTGCCTTTAGAACTCTTACATATAGACTTGTTTGATTGCCATAGTACTCCATCACTTGTAGGGAGTAAGTATTGCTTAGTGATAGTAGATGACTTTTCTAGGTTTACTTGAGTCTATTTCTTGAAACATAAGGATGATACCCTAGATATATTTATAGGATTTAGTAAAAGGGTAGAAAACGAAAAGAATATCAAAATAAACCGAATTAGGAGTGACCATGGTGGGGAGTTCCAAAACGCTAGTTTCACACAATTTTGTGTTGAAAATGGGTACAAGCATGAGTTTTCATGCCCTAGGACTCCTCAACAAAATGGGGTAGTTGAGAGGAAAAACAGAGCCCTACAAGAAGCTGCTAGGACTATGCTTAATGCATATTCTCTTCCTAGCTATTTTTGGGCCGAAGCGGTTAACACCGCTTGTTATATCTAAAATCGGGTGTTGATACATAGGTTTTTAGGAAAAACACCTTTTGAACTTTGGAATGGAAGGGTACCCCAAGTCCACTATTTTAGAGTCTTTGGATGTAAAGTTTACATCTTAAACACCAAAGACGACCTAAGAAAATTTGAGTCAAAAGCCGATGAAGGCATCTTAGTAGGGTATTCATTGACTAGTAGGGGTTATAGGGTGTACAACAAGAGGACAAAAGTAATTGAGGAGTCCTCAAATGTAAAATTTGATGAAACCACTAGTACTTACCCTAGAAAGGCTTCTATTGATAAGGACATAGAAGAAGTCCAACCCCTTGCCCAAAGAATCCAAGACCTACATTTGGAGGGCAATGATCAAGGGGGAGTAAGAAACACACTAGAGGATGAGGAAGAAGGAGTAAATGAACCTACAACCTCTAGACCCTTGAGACATCACCATGATCATCCCATTGACCAAATTGTGGGTGATGTCACTCAAGGAGTAAGGACTAGGTCATACTTTAGGGATCAAACTAGTCAAATAGCTCTAATCTCCCAATTAGAACCCAAGACCATTGATGAAGCATTGAGAGATATTGATTGGGTCTTGGCCATGCAAGAAGAGCTAAACTAATTTGAGAGAAGTGAAGTATGGGAGTTAGTTCCTAGACCCACTGATTGTACCATTGTGACCACTAGATGGGTTGTTAGGAACAAATTAGATGACCAAGGTAAAATCACTAGGAACAAGGCTAGATTGGTAGCTAGGGGGTTTAACCAAATTGAGGGATTAGATTATGATGAAACCTACGCCCCCGTAGCTAGGATAGAATCAATTAGAATTCTACTAGCCTATGCCGCTCACATGAGTTTTACACTCCACCAAATGGATGTGAAGTCGGCATTCCTTAATGGAATCATTAAGGAAGAGGTCTATGTAGAACAACCCCCAGGGTTTGAGGACCCTAACTATCCAAGACACGTATTTAAATTAAGAAAAGCCTTATATGGATTGAAACAAGCTCCTCGGGCTTGGTATGAGAGGTTTTCTTCATTTTTGGTGTCTAAGGGGTTTAGGAGAGGAACAATTGACCCTACATTGTTTCTAAAATCTAAGAATAAGGACATATTTATTGCCCAAGTCTATGTAGACGATATCATTTTTGGGTCAACAAATAATGACTTCCTACAAGAATTCATCAAGTGTATGGAAGATGAATTTGAGATGAGTCTTGTAGGAGAGTTAACCTTTTTCATAGGCCTTCAAGTTAAGCAAACTAACGAAGGTACACATGTATTTCAAACTAAATATGCTAAAGAGATGCTAAAGAAATTTGGTTTAGAACATGCTAAGGAAGCATCCACACCCATAAGAACTAATGTGAAAATGGATAGTGACCTTGAAGGCAAAATGGTAGACTCTAAACAATATAGAAGCATGATTGGTAGCCTCCTATACCTAATCGCTAGTAGACCCGATATACTCTTTGCGGTAGGTATGTGTGTAAGGTACCAATCGTGTGCCAAAGAGTCCTATTTGATTGTAGTCAAAAGGATCCTAAGGTATGTGAAAGGAACCCTAAATGTCGGACTTTGGTATCCTAGAACCCCAAATGCTGACCTAATTGGATACACCGACTCAGACTATGCAGGTTGCAAGTTAGATAGAAAGAGTACAAGTGGAGGGTGTCAATTCCTTGGGTCTTCTTTAGTTAGTTGGAGTAGTAGGAAACAACCATGCGTTGCCCTATCAACAACGGAAGCAGAATATGTGGCAATGGGTGGATGTGTTTCCCAACTCCTTTGGATCATGCACACTTTAGAGGACTATGAGCTACATTACACCAAGGTCAAAGTCTTGTGTGATAATGTAAGCACGATCAACCTAACTAAAAATCCGGTTCACCATTCTAGAACAAAACACATTGAAGTGAAACATCACTTCATTAGAGATCATATGGCAAGGGGAGACATAGAACTACACTATGTTGAATCAAAGTCGAACCTAGCCGACATCTTTACCAAGCCTCTTCCCGAATCGGAGTTTTCATCTTTAAGGAGGCCTTGGAATGTGTTTTGTAGAAGTATAGAATGAACTTGGAGACCTTAGCATTGAAAAAGGGTGCTTGATCCATTAGGGTGATACATTTGACTCACTTGTACTTGTGGCACATTGTTGGACCATTAAAAGTATCAAAATATCAAAACTAGACCAACTATGGGGGAGGCAAGTGTTTAATCAATGGACACCTTGCCAAAGATCATAGTTGGACATTTTAAAACTTTGAAAACCATTTTATGTTTTACATACTGTGTCATGCTTTTAAAAGTCACATATTTGCAAAATTGGTTTCAAAGGTTGATACAAAATGTAGTGTTTTTTAAAACTTTTGGTTTTTTATCAAAAGACGTGCATGTTTAAAATTTTATATGGTTTAATATTTTTCCCTGATAGAGTATAACATTTCAAACATGTATGCAAAATTTACAATTTTTGGAATTTTCTGGGAGTTTCTGAAATTCGACAGAAAAGTTGAAATTTCAGACTGATGGCGTATCAGTCGACTGCCCTATGGGCAGTCGACTGGCACAACTATTTTCAGCTGCTGTGAGAAAATTCAGAAATCAATAATCCCTGCATTTGATACCCTAGGGTTTGGTTGCTTGAGACAATCATTTTGATGGTGTCAAAGGGGGAGAATGGGCGGTTTAAGTTAGAATTTATTTTGTCTAACTTAGACCTTGAAAGGTTAAAATTTGGAGAGAAGACATGGATTAAGGGGGAGGTACCTCTTAGGTTCGGATATGTCTTACATTCTTATTGATGTTGTTAAGTGGAAACTTAACTTGAAATATGATTAGAATTGAAACTGTGGAGAGGACATAGGTTAAGGCCTCTTAGGGTTATTATGTCTCATAATGTTTCAATTGCTATCTTTTGCTATTGCTATTGCTGTTATTTATCTCTAACTTAAACATATTGCCACACATCAAAAAGGGGGAGATTGTTGAGGCAATCGACCCTTTAAATGATTGGAAGATCATGGTTTTGATGTGTGGGCGAATAAGTTTAAGGTTAGAGTGTTATGTTGTATTTGATTTGTGTGATTGAGTTTGTAGGACTTGGAGAATCACACTTGGTGGACCTATCCGAGGGACGAGAGCCGAGGGAGGAGAGCTCCAAGGGCAAGCCAGGAAGTGGACTTCAAAGGGCACACGTGAAGGGTGACATGGAGGCAAGCCAAGGAAGGCTTGTGTGCGCATCCAAGGGACGATAACCAAAGGAAGAGGACTTCAAGAGGCGAGCCAAGGGAGCAGACTTGAAGGCACACGCGAAGGAGAAGGTTTGGAGTGGCTGGAGCTGAGCTGGGAGGCAGGGCAGTCGACTGGCCCGAAGGCAGTCGACTGCCAAAACCCACAGAGAGTTCGCAGTCTCGGATCAGTCGACTGGCCTTGGGGCAGTCGACTGGTATACCCCAAAACTAGCCGTTGGCTAGCTGTTTGCTAGCCGTTGGCCGACATTTATTGCCGGGCCAGTCGACTGCCCTCGGGGGCAGTCGACTGGTGCGAGTCTGGACAGACTGCGAATCTGTCCTTTTCACCTATAAAAGGAGGCCTCGTTACACGTATCTGTACAGTTCCGTACAGTAACGAAGTGCTGCCCAATTGTAGAGTGATCTTTTGCTTCCTCCACCATAATTCTACATCTGTAAAGAGGAAGCTATTGCTGTAAAGGTTTCTCCACCTCAATGAGACTTTTCGATAGTGAAAAGTGGTGCTCGCGGCGTGGATCCTTGGATTAGTCACCCATCTGGGTGGATACCAAGTAAAAGAATTCTTGTTAGCATTGTCATTTCCTTTACATATTATTTCCGCTGCGCTAACATTTTTGTAGAGATCAAAACGATCCGCGAAAGTGCATTCACCCCCCCTCTGCACGCCCACATCGATCTTTCAGTATCCACTTCTAAGAGGTGACTAGTCCAAGGATCCACACCACACGCACGAGCTCCACTATAAATGTCTTCTTCAAGGTGGAGAAGCCTTCACATGATTGCCCTCTTCCTTTTTACAAAGTAGAAATGAAAGTGAGAGGAGGAGAATGAGACTTTGAGCACTAACAGTAGGATTCTACACTCTAGAACCGCAACCCTAACCTGCTCAAAAGTCTCCCTTTAAATAGAGTAGAGGACTGCTCCTTAAGCAGTCCAGCCCAACGCCAATCGACTGCCCCAAGGGCAGTCGACTGGTCCCCAGCCAGTCGCTAGCCAACGGCTAGTTTTTCAATTTGATCAGTCGACTGGTCCAAGACCAGTCGACATTTGATCTTTCTGTGAGGTTTGGCAATCGATTGCCCCAACTGCAGTCGACTGCCCCGAGTACATTCTTACTCAAACTCACTCCGAAGACCACCCTTCGCGTATGCCTTGAAGTCCACTCCCTTGGCTCACCCCTCGAAGTTCTCTTCCACCTGCTGTCATCCCTCAGATGCGCACACAATCCCTCGGCTTGCCTCCATGTCATCCTTCACGTATGCCCTTAAAGTATACTTCCCCAGCTTGCCCTTGGAGTTCTCTTCTTTCGGCTTTCGTCCCTCGGATGCGTACTCCATGTGTGATTTACCAAGTCCTGCAAGACTCAATCACACATATCAAACCAACATGTGCACCCTAACTTAATCATATTGACACATACATCAAAACCATGATCTACCCAATCATACTTGGGCCGATTGCACCAATAATCTCCTCCTTTTTGATGTGTGGCAATATGTTTAAGTTAGGCAAAACAATAACAATTGAAAATTAAGAACATAGTTAATCAAGAAGCATATACATGCAACCTCCCCCTTAACCTATGTTCTCCACATAATTTTTAATTGTCCACAAGTTAAGTTACAAAACTAACTTAAACTCCCAATTCTCCCCCTTTGACACCATTAAAAGGATTTCCCAAGGCAACAACACCTATTGGCATCAAATAGAAATACTTTTCCTTTTTGAAAATCTCAGAAATCAGAAACCAGAAGGACCAGTCGACTAAGACAGTTATCAGTCGACTGGTGCCTCCTTACTGCCAATTTATAGAATGATCAGTCGACTGCCCCTGGGGGCAGTCGACTAATACAATTTAGCCTGAACATTGCAGATTTCTGAGCCAATATTCAAAAATGCACTATAAATTTCACAAAATTCGAAAAATTATAAAATTTTGCAAATATTTCTTATGATGTAGAAAAATATACTTTCATGAAAAATCCAAATATGTTTCACTTTTTGACTAAAATTCAAAACCTTTGAAAACCTCCAATTTTGTATCAAACTTTCATCCTAGTTTTGAAACCATGTGTTTTGTAAACCTATGTCATATCAAATAAAACACAGAAATGTTTTCAAATTATTTGAAATGTCCAAATATGATCTTTGGGCAAGATGTCTATTAATTAAACATTTGCTTTCCCTATAGTTGGTCTATTTTCAATAATGTGATACATCTAACAACCCAACAATATGCCATAAGCATAAGTGAATTATTTGTATCATCCTAATGGCTCATGCACGACCTTCTTATTGCATTACCCCAAGGCCAATTCTATACCTCTACAAAATACATACCAAGTCTTCTTCTTAAAGATGTGAACTCCGCTTCGGGTAGAGGCTTGGTAAATATGTCGGCAAGGTTGGACTTTGATTCAACATAATGTAATTCAATATTGATGGATCGCTTGGCGTGCTAGAGGGGGGGTGAATAGCACTTTTTCGGTCGTTTCTCTACAAAGTCGTTAGCGCAGCGGAAACAATAATATGCAAAGTAAATATGAACAATGCTAACAACCAAACGTTTACTTGGTATCCACCCAGATGGGTGACTAATCCAAGGATCTGCGCCATACACCACTTCCACTATTGAAAAAATCTCCTTCAGGTGGAGAAACCTTTACAATGGTGATCTTCCTCTTTACAGAATATAGTAGAATAAGAGAGAGGAAGTGGAGAACACTTTTCAGACGAGCAACACTTTGTTGTCGTATGGAACCGTACCACTCACGTGCAAAAAGGTGCTTATTTTATAGGAGAACAGGACAAACTCGCAGTCTGTCTAGCCCCGCACCAGTCGACTGCCCCTGGGGCAGTCGACTGACCTAGCATTAATTGCTAGCCAACGGCTAGTTTTTGGGGTATACCAGTCGACTGCCCCTAGGGCAGTCGACTGGTCCGAGGCTGAAAACTCTCTATGAGTTTTGGCAGTCGACTATCCTACCTCTCAGCTTAGTCTCAGCCACTCTGAACCTTCTCCTTCACGTATGCCTTCAGGTCGACTCCCTTGGCTTGCCTCTTGAAGTCCTCTTCCTCTGGCTATCATCCCTCAGATGCGCACGCAAGCCTTCCCTTGGCTTGCCTCCATGCCACCCTTCACGTGTGCCCTTGAAGTTCACTTCCCGGCTTGCCCTTGGAGCTCTCCTCCCTCGGTTCTCGTCCCTCGGATATGTCCACCATGTGTGATTCTCCAAGTTCTGCAAACTCAATCACACACATCAAATACAGCATAACACTCTAACCTTAAACATATTCACCCACACACATCAAAACCATGATCTTCCAATCATTTAAAGGTCGATTGCCTCAACAATCTCTCCCTTTTTGATGTGTGACAATATGTTTAAGTTTACAGATAAATAACAACCAACAATAACAATACCAAAAGATAACAATTGAAAAAGCATAAGACATAGTAACCCTAAGAGGTAACCTCCCTCTTAATCCATGTCTTCTCCCATTTTCAATTCTAATCATAATCCAAGTTAAGTTTCCACTTAACACTAAACAACATTAAAAATGTAAGACATATCAAAACCTAAGAGGTAACCTCCCCCTTAATCCATGTCTTCTCCCTATTTTTAATCATTCAAGGTCTATGTGAGAAAGAAAATCTTAAACCATCCATTCCAAGTTAGAATTCTAACTTAAACCACCCATTCTCCCCCTTTGACACCATCAAAAGGATTGCCTCAAGCAACCCAACCCTATGGCATCAAATGAGAGAAAATTGGATTTCTGAAAATTCCCACAGAAGCTGAAACCAGTCGTGCCAGTAGTCTGTCAGTGGCAAATTTCAGCTTTTGTGCCGAAATTCAGAAACCTCCAGAAAAATTCAAAAAATTCCAAAAATTCTAAAAACTTGCATACATGTTTGAAATGATATACTCTATCAAAGAAAAATATTAGTCCATATAAAATTTTAAACATGCATGACTTTTGATAAAAATCCAAAATCTTGAAAACCACTAAGTTTTGTATCAAACTTGCAATTTAATTTTGCAATCATATAACTTTTAAAAGCATGACAAAGCATATAAAACATGAAATGGTTTTCAAAGGTTTAAAATGTCCAACTATGATCTTTGGGCAAAGTGTCCATTGATTAAACACTCGCCTTCCCCATAGTTGGTCTAGTTTTCATATTTTGATACTTCTAATGGTTCAACAATGTGCCACAAGCGCAAGTGAGCCAAATGTATCACCCTAATGGATTAAGCACCCTTTTTCAAATCTAATATCTCAAAATTCATCCTACACCTCCACAAAACACATTCCAAGGCCTCTTCTTAAGGATGTAAACTCCGATTCGGGAAGAGGCTTGGTAAAGATGTCGGCTAGGTTCGACTTTGATTCAACATAGTGTAGTTCTATGTCTCCCATTTGCCACATGGTCTCTAATGAAGTGATGTTTCACTTCAATGTATTTTGTCCTAGAGTGGTGAACCAGATTTTTGGTCAGGTTGATTGTACTTACATTATCACACAAGACTTTGACCCTAGTGTAATGCAACTCATAATCCTCTAAGATGTGCATGATCCAAAGGAGTTGGGAAACACACCCACCCATTGCCACATATTCCGCCTCCGTTGTCGATAGGACAACACATGGTTGTTTCTTACTACTCCAACTAACTAAGGAAGACCCAAGGAATTGACACCCTCCACTAGTACTCTTCCTATCTAGCTTACAACCCGCATAGTCCGAGTTGGTGTATCCAATAAGATCAACACTAGAGGTTCTTAGATACCAAAGTCCAACATTGAGGGTACCTTTGACATACCTTAGGATCCTCTTGACTATAACTAAATGAGACTCTTTGACACAAGATTGGTACATAGCACACATACCTACCGCAAAAAGTATATCGAGTCTACTAGCGGTTAAGTATAGTAAGCTACCAATCATGCTCCTATATTGTTTAGAGTCTACCATTTTCCCTTCAAGGTCACTATCCATTTTCACATTGGTTCCTATGGGTTTAGATGCTACCTTAGCATTTTCTTAACCAATTTTTTTAAACATTTTCTTAGCATATTTGGTTTGAATGACATGTGTACCTTCATTAGTTTGCTTAACTTGAAGTCCCAAAAAGAATGTTAATTCTCCTACAAGACTCATCTCAAATTCATCTTTCATACACTTGATGAATTCTTGTAAGAAGTCATTATTTGTTGACCCAAAAATGATATTGTCTACATAGACTTGGGCAACAAATATGTCCTTGTCCTTAGATTTTAGGAACAAGGTAGGGTCAATTGTTCTCTCCTAAACCCCTTAGACACTAGAAATGAAGAAAGCCTTTCATACCAAGCCCGGGGAGCTTGTTTCAATCCATATAAGACTTTTCTTAATTTGTAAACGTGTCTTGGATAATTAGGGTCCTCAAACTCAGGGGGTTGTTCTACATAAACCTCTTCCTTAATGATCCCATTAAGGAATGCCGACTTCACATCCATTTGGTGAAGTGTGAAACACATGTGAGCGACATAGGCTAGTAGGATTTTAATAGATTCTAATCTAGCTACGAAGGCATAAGTCTCATCATAGTCTAATTCCTCAACTTGGTTAAACCCCCTAGCTACCAATCTAGCCTTGTTCTTAGTGATTTTACCTTGGTCATCTAGCTTGTTCCTAAATACCTATCTTGTGGTTACAATGGTGCAATCATTGGGCCTAGGAACCAACTCCCAAACCTCACTTCTCTCAAATTGATTTAGCTCTTCTTGCATGGCTAAGACCCAATCAACATCTCCAAATGCTTCATCAATGGACTTGGGTTCTAATTGAGAGATTAGAGCTATTTGACTAGTTTGATCCCTAAAATAGGACCTAGTCCTTACTCCTTCAGTTACATCACCCACTATTTGGTCAATAGGGTGATCGTGGTGATGTCTCAAGGGCCTAGAAGTTGTGGGTTCATTTACTACTTCTTCCTCTTCCTCCAAGGTACTTCTTACTCCCCCTAGATCGTTGCCCTCCAAATGTAGGTCTTGGATTCTTTGGGCAAGAGGTTGGACCTCTTCTATATCCTTATCAATTGAGGCTTTTCTAGGGTAGGTATTTATTGTTTCATCAAACTTGACATTTGAGGACTCCTCAATCACTTTTGTCCTCTTGTTGTAAACTCTATAACCCCTACTGGTGATGAGTACCCAACTAGAATTCCTTCATCGACTTTTGACTCAAACTTCCTTAGGTCATCTTTGGTATTTAAGATATACACTTTACATCCAAAGACCCTAAAGTAATGGATTTGTGGTACTCTCCCATTTCATAATTCAAAGGGTGTTTTTCCTAGGAACCTATGTACCAACACCCGGTTTTGAATGTAACAAGCGGTGTTAACCGCTTCGGCCCAAAAGTAGTTAGGAAGGGAATATGCATTAAGCATAGTCCTAGCAGCTTCTTATAGGGCTTTGTTTCTCCTCTCAACTACCCTATTTTGTTGAGGAGTCCTTGGGCATGAAAATTCATGCTTGTATCCATTTTCGACACAAAATTATGTGAAACTTGAATTTTGGAACTCTCCACCATGGTCACTCCTAATTCGGTTTATTTTGAGGTGTTTTTCGTTTTCTACCCTTTTGCTAAATCCTATAAAAATTTCTAGGGTATCACCTGATAACCATCATTTTTGCTGATTATTTTAGGCTCTAAAATCCATGTTTGATCTACATTTTATATGCTTAAGTTTGCATTTGTATTAGGTTTCATGTATTCCCTTCATTTTGGCTTTTAATTCTAATCTTTGTATATTTGGGATATTTTTGGCACTAAATTTGAATATTATTTTGTAGGCTTCAATTGATCATGGACCTAGATCAAATTGGGTCAGACTTGAGTCAGGATTGGATCCAGATCAAAAGGATCAAGCATCGGATTAATAGGAGCCGTCCATTCCAGAGAACGGCTAGATCTGAGCCATCGGTCAACTTCTGGTCGATCCGAGTTCAAGATAGAATCAATCATGACCAGAGATCAAGATCTAAAAATTTCAGCCAAATCAGAAGTGATCTGACCGTTGGATCGAGCTCAAGATGTTCTAGACCATCCGTTCAAGAAAAGGGAAGATCTGGACCATCCGCCACTGATCTGGTTAATCCGAGCTGGGAACAGGTAGATCAGGACCATTGATTGAGATCTGTGAAGTTTGGTTCAGATCGGAAGAGATCTAACCGTTGGATGAAGCCAAATCGATCTCAGTCGTTCGTTGTTAATCTCCTTCTAAGCTGACTTGGCGGACTGACCCAACTGTTGGACTGAACCATTGCTTGATTGCACCCAGGGCTGGTCTGTTGGCTAAACCAAGTCTGGACTGAACCAAGAGCTGGATTGGACTGAATCAAGTGAACTGACTGAACCGAACCCAGGACTGAACCACTGACTGGACCGAACCACTGAACTCAGCTGGCTTGACTGGACCAAACCCAGGCTGGGCTAAGGCTGAGCTGAACTAAATTGACTGAGCTGAACCATTGGGCTGAACCTGAGTTGGACTGAACCGAAGCTGCTTGGCTTAACTGAGCCAATGACTGAGCCGAACTCAAGCTGAATCGGACTGCTGAACTGAACCGAGCTTGAGTCAGATCCACACGCGGAAGCCACGAGAACAAAAGAAGCCGATCGCGCAGAAGCCCTAATCATCCTCTCGAAGTCATCTTCTCTGCGCAGCGAGGGCGATCGGGGAGAGGGGTTGCAGACGAGGGGTCCCCGTCTCGATCCACCTTCTCTACCTTCACCGTCGGCAGTATTCCATCCACTTCATCGCCGCCGGCCGGAGATTGAATCGATCGAGTTTGAGGGGTTCCCGACTCGATTCGATCAACTCCATCCGCTTTCCACTTCATCGCCGCCGACCGACTCCACCGTAGCTTTCTCTCGAGTTGAGGGGTTCCCGACTCGATCAAGGCTTCAATCCACTCCACCACAACTAGGGTATCGGGTCCGTGCCCTAGTCGACTCACCCGCCGCAGCTCTTCTTCTTCATCGGCAGCTTAGTTTCCAGATAGCAGTTCTTCAATTTAGTTCTTCACAGCAATTTCATTACCGGCAGCATGTTTTTACTTCCCAGCAGTTTCTTCATATCAGTTTCATTTCCTTTCCAGTTCTTCCCATTAGATTTCCTTTGCAGCATCTTTTGTGGTTGAGATTTCTTTTCAGTAATTTCAATTCAATTCAGCAATTTCTTCTCCACAGCAGTTCTTCAGATTCAGTAGCCGGCAGAGATCCAATTCCTTCGCAGCTTCTCCCTCCAAGTCGAGTGGCAGCACCTCTTCAACAGCTCCGGGCAGTAGACTTCATTCACAACCAGCAGTCATTTCCTCTTGACAGCAAATTCTGATTATTGAGTTGCAATTCGAATTGTTTTGAGTGAATTGATGAATGTTTGTGATTGATAGTTAACTGTTTGTATTAGATGGATTTTTCACAATTCAAATGACACTTACTTTTGTCATTTTAAACCATGCCCATATAGTGTTTGGTTAAATGCTTGTTAGAACATTTACTTTCAATTGCAATGTCTCTTAATTGCTTCACTCTTGTTTTGTGTTGTTTTTCCTATTACTTTAGGTTATATGTTTTCATTTAAATGCAATTAAGTTAGGTTAGATTCGATTTTCTCAATGTTGTAGTTTGCTCTGTGTTTAGTTTCGTTAATGTTTTAGTTCAAGTTGTGCTTTCTTTACTGCAATTATAGTCAGGTTAATTTAGATTTCATTACCTGCCTTGTCTTTCCTTAATTAGAATTAGATTTCATACCTGCTTTGTCATTTCTTTTTGTAGTATTAACGTTCAAACCCAAAACCCAGTTCATATCCAAAACCCGAAAGCAATAAGATTCAATTCTTAGAATTATCATGCATTAACTACATTCGTTGGGAGACGACCCGAGTTACTCTATGCTGCATTAGTTTAGAGGAATTCGGTACTTAAATTGTATTTGAAACCGTAACGCGACAAAAGCGGTTATCATCACCCTTATGTTTCATAAAGTAAACCTAGAAAAATCATCTACTATCACTAGACAATATTTACTCCCTACAAGTGAGGGACAAATAGATCTATATGCAAAAGCTCTAATGGTAAAGTAGTAGTGGTTAGAGTTTTACCTTTGTGTGATGATTTTGATTGCTTACCCTCTTGGCATGCATCACACAATTTGGTCTTCTCATGCTTGATCATTGGTAGCCCCTTCACCAACTCTTCCTTAGCCACTCTTGCAATACTTCTCATGTTGATATGTCCAAGCCTTCGGTGCCACAACCACCTTTCTTTTTCTTTAGACATGAGACACTTAGCAACATTGTTAGTAGCATAAGCAAGATCAAGATAATATAAATTTGCCTCTCTAAACCCTTCTAATATGACATTATTTGATTCATTATGTTTAATTATATACTTCCTAGCATGAAATTCAACTTTAAAACCTACATCACATAACTGACTCACACTAAGTAAGTTAAACTTCATATCTTTAATTAGGAGTACCTTATGTATAGAAATCGTGGGAGATACCTCAATGGTGCCCCTACCAATAATCCTCAATTTTTCACTATTTCCAAAAGAGACCGTCCCTTCTCTTAAGTAGCTAATAGTAGTGAACTTGCTCACATCCCCGGTCATGTGTCTTGAGCATCCACTATCTACTATCCACATAGTTGAGGCCTCCTTCACCTTTACCTATACAACATGAAAAACATACTCTTTTGGTACCCAAATCTTTGATCCATAAACATCATTTAGAAATCTTTTAGGTACCTATGCCCTCTTTGTGTTTCCCTTAGCCCCTAGTCTCCTAGATGCACCAATCCTACCCGTGAGTGATACAAAGGCCACTTCCTTTATCTTTGGCCTATATCCCAAACTGACCTTGTTATAAACGACCCTTTGACTGTTAATTATCATATCTAGGTTGCTAGATCCTACTTGGAATTTCCTAAGGGCTTTTGTGAGGTCATCTACCTTTTTCCTTAGTTCCCTATTTTCAATTTCAAGATGTGAAGCATGTGATGTAATAGAACTATCATGCAATTCTTCAAGTTTGGTAGATTCTACTCTAAGCATAGCAATCTCTTCTTTTAGATCCTTAATCTTACTTCTAGCTTTAGCTAAGTCCATGTTAGTGTTAGAAATAATCTTAACTAATGTAGAGGAGGGTAAGTGGTATACCTCACTTACCGAAGCTTCTGACTCGGATGATGAAGAGGAGGAGTCGCTCTCATCACTACTTAAACTTCTTTCATCATCTGATGAGTCTGAGTGATCCTGTGCCATAAGAGCAAAATGGGAAACTTGCTCTTCTTCTTCATCCTCTGAAGATGATGGATCATCCCAGGTTGCCTTGAGGTTGGTGGCACCCTTCTCCTTTCCCTTTGACTTCTTTTTGTCACCTTTCTTCTTCTCCTCCTTCTTGTCATCTCTTCTTTTTAGCTGAGGGCACTCGTTCTTCATGTGCCCCTCTTGGTGGCAGTTGTAGCATATAATGTCCTTGGCCTTACCCTTGCCTTTGGACCCTTTCCTAGCATATGATTTGTTAGAGAAATTTCTGAAAGCTTTACGCATCTTTCTTACCATGAATGCCTCTTGGTCGCTATCCATGGAGGCGCTGGATTCCTCTGAATCTGATGAGGAGGAGTAGACCACCTTTTTCTTCTCCTTCCTTTTCTTCTTCTCCTTTTTTGCAACAAAGGCAATACCCTTCTCTTTGGCCAAGACGTTAGCTTGCTCGTGTAGTTCTAATTCACAGAATAAGTCATCTAATTTAACTATGGACAAATCCCTTGATACCTTGTAAGCATCAACCATGGATGCCCACAAGGTGGTTCTCGGGAAGGTTTGTAGAACATACCTGACGATATCCCGGTTCTCGATCTTTTCTCCAATCACGTGAAGCTCATTGATTACTTCCTTCACCCTTCCATGTAGCTGGCTGACAGTCTCGTTGCTCTTTATGGATAAGGATTGGAGTTGGGCCACGAGCAAGTCCTTCTTTGCTCTTCTGGACTCGTTTGACCCTTCGTTCAGTTCCACCAACTTGTCCCACAGTTCCTTGGCACTCTTGAACGGTTCCACCTTGTTCAGTTGCTCCTTTGAGAGCCCGCACTGCAGTGTGGTGGTGGCCTTGGCATTGGACTGCGCCCTCTTCATTACCTCCTTCGACTAGGATCTCATCGGTGTCGGTTCTCCTCTTTCATCGACGGGTGCCTCGAAACCATCTGCAATACTAATCCAATTCTCAATATCGTTCATAAGGTAATATTGCATCCTACCTTTCCAGTACGCGAAGTCATTCCCGTCGAAGAAGGGTGGTCGTGCAGTGGGGTATCCCTCTTGAAACACCATTATACTTACTCCGGTTGACGGTGAGTTCTTTCGAAACGAACCGGCTCTGACACCAACTGATGGATCGCTTGGCATGCTAGAGGGGGGGGGGTGAATAGCACTTTTTCGGTCGTCTCTACAAAGTCGTTAGCGCAGCGGAAACAATAATATGAAAAGTAAATATGAACAATGCTAACAACCAAACATTTACTTGGTATCCACCCAGATGGGTGACTAATCCAAGGATTCGCGCCATACACCACTTCCACTATCGAAAAAATCTCCTTCAAGTGGAGAAACCTTTACAGTGGTGATCTTCCTCTTTACAGAATATAGTAGAATAAGAGAGAGGAAGTGGAGAACACTTTTCAGACAAGCAGCACTTCGTTGTCGTACGGAACCGTACCGCTCACGTGAAAAAAGGTGCTCCTTTTATAGGAGAATAGGACAAACTCGCAGTCTGTCCAGCCCCGCACCAGTCGACTACCCCTGGGGCAGTCGACTGGCCTAGCATTAATTGCTAGCCAATGGCTAGTTTTTGGGGTATACCAGTCGACTGCCCCTAGGGCAGTCGACTGGTCCGAGGCCGAAAACTCTCTATGAGTTTTGGCAGTCGACTGCCCCTGGGGCAGTCGACTGCCCTGCCTCTCAGCTTAGTCCTAGCCACTCCGAACCTTCTCCTTCACGTATGCCTTCAGGTCTGCTCCCTTGGCTTGCCTCTTGAAGTCCTCTTCCTCTGGTTATCGCCCCTCGGATGCGCACGCAAGCCTTCCCTTGGCTTGCCTCCATGCCACCCTTCACGTGTGCCCTTGAAGTCCACTTCCCGGCTTGCCCTTGGAGTTCTCCTCCCTCGGCTCTCGTCCCTCAGATATGTCCACCATGTGTGATTCTCTAAGTTCTGCAAACTCAATCACACACATCAAATACAACATAACACTCTAACCATAAACATATTCACCTACACACATCAAAACCATGATCTTCCAATCATTTAAGGGCCGATTGCCTCAACAAATATTACCCCTTGCCACATGATCTCTATTGAAGTGATGTTTCACTTCAATGTGTTTTGTCCTAGAGTGATGCACCGGATTTTTGGCCAAATTAATAGTGCTCACATTATCACATGAAACCTTGACCTTGGAGTAATAAAGCTCATAATCTTCTAAGATATGCATGATCCAAAGTAATTGAGCTACACAACCACCCATTGATACATATTCGGCCTCCGTTGTTGATAAGGCAACATATGGTTATTTTCTGCTACTCCAACTAACTATGGATGAACCAAGAAATTGACACCCACCACTAGTACTCTTCCTATCTAATTTACAACCCGCATAATCGGAGTCGGTGTTGTGGGATCGGTTTGAATCGATAGAGGGGGGGTGAATATCGATCGACAATTTTTTCGAAAGACTTAAGAGTAATTTGCGCAACAGAAAAGAAAAGCAACGCTAACACGTTTGTTTTTACTTAGTTCGGAGTCGCGGTCGACTCCTACTCTAAGGCCCACGGTCCTTGACCGTTTATGACGGGCAATTATATATTTTGTAAAATAATTACAAGTTGAGGTTCGAATATAGAATTAAAAATTACAGCACTTGAACTAAAATTATACTGACGACCGGAAGATTGGAGTGTCACAGCCGCGGGTTGTCATTGGCACTTGAGTCTTGAACACGGAGCATTTGGAGCAGAGCACTTGAAAGAATGCTTAGGAAATTATTGTTCTGAAGCCAAGGGGGTGAACCCCTATTTATACTTGTAGCTGGGGAGCCTGTGTTGAAGGAGGCGCCTGACACGTGGCCTCCACTGCGCGAAACTCAATCTGCAGGCTTGGCCAGCGCTTATCCCCTCAACCAGGGCGCCTGAGCTAACATGGGCGCCTGTGTTAACACAAGCGCTTCTGTTGCTATTATGAGACTTTGCTTTGAGTGGTTCTGGAAATACCCTTTGTCTGGGGCGCCTGTCTCAACTCAGGCGCCTAGTCAAATAGGGCGCCTCACTCCATTGAGGCGCCTGGGAGCAGAAACCTTCATCCCTTCGTTCCTGCAACCAGGTTTAGTTCCAAAACACAAATAACATATATATGATATAGATTTAAGCATGATTTATAGCCTGAGCTGAGTTGGTTTTGACTTTGGGCTTCCTAAATGGAACTCTAGGTCGAACCGACGCCTAATGTTCCCTCCTACGGGGAACGCATCCTCACCTACTCCTCTCAGGAGAGTTTACCTTTTTGCCAACCAGCTCCTCCGGTTGGACTTTTGCCCAATCCCCCGGATCAGGTCTTCATGCCCAGTCCGCGACCAGGACTTATTGCCCAGCTTCACTCACTAGGTCTTCGGCGCCCAGTTCACGACCAGGACTTATTGCCCAGCTTCACTCACCAGGTCTTCGGTGCCTAGTCCACGACCAGGACTTATTGCCCAACCTTCCATCAGGACTTAGGTGCCCAGCCCGCGGACAGGATTTAGTGCCCAATTCTTAGAACCAGGATTTCGTGCCTAGTGTACCTAGGACTTTTCCTGCACACTCGAGTAGCATTGTTAGATCTCAATAAAACCTTAACTTTTGAACCCTTTGCCATTATTAAAACACAGGTTTCACTTTGGTACTTTCGGCACCAACAATCTCCCCCTTTTTGATTTATGGCAACACAATTCAAAAAGTTAAGTTAAAAAGTATTTAGAGCACATTTGACAAACATGTTAATCTTTAAGAGATACTTAAAAAAAATTTAAGCTCACCCTGAAAAAGTTCTCCCCTTGAAATTCTCAATGATATGCAGTTTTGAAAAACTCCTAAATGTTTTGAATTTTGACTAAGTGTTTTGTAAACAGAGCAAAGCATTTTGGTTTGTCTAAGTGTTTTGAAAATCCAGCAAAGCATTTGCACAAAAACCTTTTATACTTAGACAATTTTCACTTTTGAAATGTTTTGCAAGCCCAAATTAAGAAAAACTTTTACTTAAGCGAAAATTTCGCTTTAAACCAATTTTTGCAAAGAAAAAAATTCCTTAGCCAAAAAAAATTTCACTTGAGAAAGAATTTTTGGAAAAATATTTGTTTACTAAGAAAAGTTTTTTGCACACTTAGAAAAATTTGCTTGGAAAATATTTTGTGCACTTCGAGAATTTTTACTTGGAAAAATACTTTAAAAAATGTTTACTAAGAAAAGTTTTTTGCATACTTAGAAAATTTTTTGCTTAAAACATTTTGTGCACTTCAAAAACAGTTAGTGCATTTGTAAGACACTTTGTGCACTTTGAAAAAAACTTTACTTGGAAAAAACTTTTAAAGAAAATTTTCTTTGTCAACTAAGAACACTTTTACTTAGAAAAATTTGCCTAAAAAAAATACACTTAGAAATTTTGAAGGAGAAAATGCCCTTAGAATTTTTTTAAAAAAATGCACTTAAAGGTTCAATTTTACTTTTTGAAAGAAGAAAAATTTTCAAATTATCAAATTTTCTCTCTTTTCTTCTCTCTCTCCCCCATTGCCATATATCAAAAAAATAAAAAATAGAAAACTAATTGCAAATTACTTTTGAATCAGAGTTAGTAATAAGAATTTTTAGTCTGTATTGAACCACCTCTAGTGAATTTAAGCAACAAAAAAGACCAAACATACTTTATTTCCAAGTCCAATGGAATTAATAGGTATAGAAAGAAGCCCCATCAAATAGAGATTTTTTTTCCTTTCGACCATCTTTCAATTGTTAATATGAGATATACGGATCGTCACTACAAGCAATACTACACCTTTGATCATGAAATATCGATTGCTTGTTGAATCCTACGAATCACGTGAAAGTAGGATACTCCAAATTCGGGGGTTAAAAAAGTTTCATAAAGCGTTCTTGTTGGAAACAATATGAGTGAAAGATCCCACTGAATTGAATTTGATCTATGAATCTCACCAAAAAAAAACTTTTTTTCTTTGCAAAGTGCTTAGTATAATTTTTGAAAAACACAATTTCGGAACTCTTCCATTTTTGTAAAGGACTAAGTATTAGAGAAGAATTAAGTACTTAAATTGCACCAAAAAAATTATACTTTGAAAAGTATTGTGCACTTGAAAAACTATTTTTGTACTTATTAGAAAAATATTTTGAACTTAATATTAAAAAAATCATTTAGAAAAGACCTTCACAAAAAAAAATTATGCACTTTTAAAATTTCACTTAGAGAAATTTAGTGCATTAGAAATGTTAGTGTTTTGATAGGTATTTGTACTTTGAAAAATATTTGTGCTTTGCAAAATATTTGTACTTTGAAAGATATTGGTACTTTTGAAAACTTTGAAAGATATTAGTACTCTGCAAAATATTTGTACTTTGAAAGATATTAGTACTCTGCAAAATATTTGTACTTTGAAAGACATTAGTACTTTGCAAAATATTTGTACTTTGAAAATGATTTTTACAAAAATGATTTTAAAATGATAGTAATTTATTAAAGAGGAAATTCTTATGTTTTCACAAAGATTCTGAAAATGCAGTGTATGAAAACATTTTGAAACGTTCAGAAATTTTGAAAAATAATTGTCAGAAAATTTTCCTTTTTCTTAGACTCCCCCAGAACTCGACACCGTCTACCTCTATCCAAGTGCCTTAAGAGACTTCAGTGTTGACCAGGTTTGACTGCGTTGAAGGGTTTGACCAATCAATAATTGACTCAATCAAGTCCTAGATCTAAGTACAATTCCATTCAAGACTACTTTGACGTGTTATTTTTGAAAAATGTTGAATAAATTTTACAACTATGTTGAATTAATTTTTAGAGAAAATGTTGGATTAAAAAAAATTGAGAGAGTTTTGAATTAATTTTAGAAAAATCTGAATTAATCTTGAAAATTTTGAATAGAGTTGAATTGAACTATATGTTAGTAATATGAGAGAAGTGTCCTAAGGCAATCGCCTTATGATTGTAATCATTTACTTTAATAAATGAATATTCACTATTTGAGTATACATGTTCATGTATTTGATTGAGATCTTGAACTCATTTACTGAATGTCCGCAATACAATTCATAGCATGAGAGAATTTGTGATGAATTCACAACTAGTGATTATCTCTACATGTGCAATTGTGAAGTATTAAAATTGTCCCTAGTCGATGAATTGATAAATACGGACACTATCAATTTTGTTGAGACTAGCATGGGTTATTCTCTAATCAGCTGATTCTCACTGGCTGGTGACATTGGGATGTCCGGAGATAAACATTGATGCTAGTTAAGGGAACTAGTTCATTGGAGTGACTGGCTGTAAAACTTCATATGGGAATCTACATGTAGATATGTCAATGAAGTTCTTACTGCAGCTTAAGTGCGATGTTCCTTTGACTTGCGGTGTTCAAGTCATCTTGGTCACGGAGACTTATACTTTGACATCTTAAGCAAGCATCTCTAAGGAGGTGTGGACCCAGGATGATTGGGTATAAGCCGAAGTGCCCGAAGATGTTTGAACAGCCTACAAAGGATTCACCACTCCTTGCGAGGAGATGTATACCCAAGGTCTATCGTCGAATTGTTACTCGAAGCCTCTGGCCAGAGCATAACATGTTCCGAGTATGAATCTCTAGGAAACATGAGAGTAATTAGAATCCGTTGGACGAGAAAGACATTACTTGGGCAAGGTGTGACGTAGTCAGCCTAGTGGGGACTGACATATAAAGACCGTGTCCTGAACCAAGTGGGTATAAGATGGTGAAGGGAATGAGGCACGACTCATTATAGCTGCTGAAGGGTTTCAGAATTATTTCTGAGGTCAACCGTTGATCTTTCGATTAATTGGGGGTCATGATGTACTACTAGGTGCCACTCATGATCGTTCTATAATTGGTTGATTATAGACGGCCAACATAAATCGAAAGCCTATTTAGTCACACGCACTACGAGTAATCCGAGGGATTTAAAACGAGTTGAAAATTGGATTTTGCGATCAAGAGAAATAAGTCGAATCTGAATTAATCAGAGGCGCATCGGAAGCTTAAAATGGATAAGTCTTTTGAAGGCTTATTGGATGAATTAAATGAGTTTAATTCGCGAGGAGGTGGCTTGGTTTGGCCGGCCAAAGAGGGTCCCCACCCTCTTTGGTTTGGCCGGCCACAACAAGGAGGGAAACCAATTTATTTGGTTTGAATTATAAAATAAATCAAGCGCGATTTGTTTTATAAAATTATGTATAAATAAATTTATATAAAGAAATTCATATAAAGAAATTTATATAAAGAGATTTATTTTCATGGAAATTAAAATAAACCTTGGATTGGTTTATTTTATTTTATAAAAAAAATTATGAATTGAGTTTTCCACGATAAGAAAAATTTATATAATAAATTTCTTGTGAAAATTTATTCCATAATAAAAGGGGAGATGTGTTTGTTTTATTATAAATTTAGTTATAATAAAACAAGGCATAACGGAATAATTCATAGGAAAATTTATAAGATAAATTTCTTATGAAAATTTATTCCGTTAAAGGGGAGTCTTGGCAATGGAGAGGCTACTATATAAAGGAACCAAGGCAAGACTTGAATTCCAATCAAGAGATTAAGTAGCAAGCTCTCTCTCTCTCTCCTTCTCTTCTTCTCCCTCCTCTAGGGCTGGCGCCCTCTTCATCCTCTAGGGCCGGTGTCCTCTTCATCCTCTAGGGCCGGCGCACCTCCTAGGGTTGCCGTGAGCCTCCTCCACCAAGAAGGTGCCAAAGAAGAAGAAGAAGCGGGTCGCAACTCCTTCCTTTCCCGGATCTTGATTCCGTTACTTGGTGGGTAGTCTTCCATCTCCCTCTCTTGATATTCTTGTCGTGCCTTTGGAGAATCTAGTAGTTCTTGTCAGCACGAAACTCGTGGCTTTGCGAAGTCATCCCGAAGAGAACTCGGCGTGGACGCGAATAGAGGCGGAGCTTCCAAGGGACGCTACGGTTGGATCTCGTCCCTTTCTTCGAGTTACGCGAGGTACTAAGTAAATTAGTTTACTTTTCTGCAAAATTTTAATTTATGATCATGTCTCCACAACTTAAGGTTGCATGCTAGATACGTGGTTAAAATAATTTAAGAAATTATTTATGCTAAACCTTCCGCTACACGTAATTAATCTTTAAAATTACGAACCCGTATCCATGTCAACATGCACCCGGTCCCAACAGTGGTATCAGAGCCGGTTAGTGTTCGACATAATCATATAATTGTTTTGTGGAAAACTTTGTCATGATCTCAATTTTGGAAAATTTTCCAATTATGGAAACTTTCCAATTATGATAAATTTTAGATTTAAGAATTTCAAAGTTTGGAAATCCTCATGAAATTTCGCAAACTTTTGAAATATCCTAGTTTCTGAAATTTTATGATAATTGTGAAAACTTCCCATCTTTGGAAACTTTCCAATTTTGGAAATTTCCTATTTTGAAATTTTCCAATTTTGGAAATATGTAAGTTTTCTTTGTGCCAGAAACTTACAAATATTCTGAAAACCTATTATGAAATCTCGCAATTTTGGGCACTTTCTTTCAAGAAAGTCTAGACAAATTTATGGATCATTAATTGACAATTAAAATTTGAATTGGTTTTAAATTATTAACAAAATTCTTTATTTTGAATTGAGCCTCGGGGAGCCGTCCAATTTAAAGTTAGTTGATGTAATTTAATTTCCCATTTTGAATAAAATTGTCATGTTTAATTTGGTTACGCCTCGGGGAGCGGACCAAATTGGATTTACGACAAATTTCTTTTCTTTGGGTATCTGAGCCTCGGGGAGCCACCCTTAGAAAACAATTTGTTGTAATTAATTAATCCATAAATAAAATATGTGATCAAATCTTGGAAATTTAGGATAATTTCCTTATTTGATTTAAGAGGTCTTACATATTGTTGTCTCCAAAATTAATTAGGAAAATGGTTTCCTATAGAGTTTTCTTAAATAAGATTTTCATGAAAATAATATGTGGTTGAATTCAGGGAATCTGTCTCTTAATTTAATAAGATTTGATTTAGAGAAATCAAAGTCTTAAACATATTATTTCCGAAATTGATTATGACAATTTAGGAAATTGTTTCCCAAAATAATTCCTTGAATAAAGTATGAAATTGGGATTAGGAAATTCGGTTCCTAATCCAATTAATGAGACTTGATAAATTAAGTCACATACATACTTTATCAAGGAAATCGTTAGTCATGACATAATTATATGTCATGAATGTGCTTTGAAAAGAAAGGATGAGACCCAAAACCCCTTACAAAATATTAATGCTAACACCTTCCATTAATATGGTTAGAACCGGAGTTTTGTTTCTCGTTTGGGTTGATGGACACATCCATGCCCGGCTTGAACCTCAACATGTTCAAACCATGGAATTAGTTTATGAATAATATAGTTGGAGTCAGAGGTCAATCCTTAGTTTTGGTTGTTGGACACATCCAAGCCTGACTAAACGGTTGAATGAGCTCCAACCATATTAAAACTATTTCTTGATTAATGGGTCAGCCTTAAGCTTGGAGCATCGATTTGTTGTGCCACAGCCAAGGTCGATGTAAAGAGAGGTGCAGTTGGGTGCTATGTATATTGTTGCATACTTGTTAATGAGTTAACAACCCAATGATTTATGCAAACATTCAATTAGTTGATAGCATAAAGTGATAGTTACATATATATGATATGTAATCGGTATAATTACCTACCTTCATAGCTAAGAATAACTTGATGGCCACAACCATGGTTGTTCTTATCTATGGTTGGATATCAACCTATTTGGAGGTGTTCCTACGATCTCCCGAATTGATAAAAAGGGTTATTCAATTCAAAAAATAAATAGGATTTAATTAATGTATGTTGATGCATTCTTTATCATTCTTCTCACATAAGCTCAATTTGTATTTCTAGGATAATCACTCGATCATGTCTTCTCTGAATTTGCGTTCCATTTTGGACACCAATAAACTGACTGGGCCAAACTTCATGGACTGGCTTCGAAACCTGAGGATAGTCCTCAAGGCAGAAAAGCTTGCTTATGTCTTTGAAGATCAACTTCCCAACCGTCCTCTAGAAGATGCAACTCCAGACCAGTTAGTGGCCTATCAAAAACATGTGACCGATTCTGAACTTGCGAGTTGCATCATGCTAGCCTCTATGGTACCTGAGCTGCAAAAGCAGCATGAGCATATGGATGTTTATACCATCATCTTCCATCTTCATGAGTTATTTGAAGAGCAGGCGAGATCCGAAAGGTTCGAAGTCTCCAGACTTCTCTTCACCTCTAGGATGCAGGAAGGCACTTCTGCCTCACAGTTTGTGTTAAAGATGTTGGGGTACATTGAGCGACTGAGCACACTCGGTTTTGCAATGGATCATGAACTAAGTATTGACTTAATTCTGCATTGTTTGCCCAAAAGTTATTCACAATTTGTGATGAACTATTGGATGAACAAGTTGGAGATTACCATTCCTGAGTTATTCAACCTGCTGAAGACTATAGAGCCTTCTGTAAAGCAGGATCAGAAGACGGTACTGTTAGTTGGTTCCTCGAAGAAAGGTTCTAAAAGGAAGGCCAAAGAACAGAATAAAGGAAAGAAGAAAAAGGCCAAAAAGACTGAAAAGACACCAAAAGGCACTTGCCATCATTGTGGCAAGGAGGGTCACTGGCGAAGAAACTGCAAGGTTTATCTTGAGTCTTTGAAGAAGAAGGCATCCGATGCCCCATCCTCTTCAGGTTTCTTAGTTATTGAATGTCACTCTATTTCCTCAGATACCTGGGTACTTGATACTGGGTGTAGCTCACATATATGTAATGACATACAGGGGCTAAGGAATAGAAGAAGACTCGTCAAGGGAGAAACGAATCTGCGAGTTGGAAATGGAGCAAAGATTGCTGCTGTTGCCATCGGAATATATTTGCTAAAGCTCCCTACTGGACGTGTCTTAGAATTGGATAATTGTTATTTTGTTCCTTCGTTAATAAAGAACATTGTATCTATTTCATGTTTGAATGAAAAAGGTTATCATTTAACTTTTAGTAACAATTGTTGTTACATAACTTTAAATGGAGTTCTTTATGGGACCGGAACTTTGTGCAATGGTATCTACACGTTAGATTTATCCGGTGACGTTTTCAATATCGAAGTCAGCAACAAACGTGCTCGAATAGATAATCGAATAGACTCCTACACATGGCATTGTAGTCTTGGCCATGTAAGTAAGAAACGCATGACTGAATTACACCGATGTGGAATTCTGGAATCATTTGAACCCGGTTCATTTGATACATGCGAATCATGCTTAAAAGGCAAGATGACCAAATTACCCTTTTCCGGAAAAGGTAATCCACTGGGAGAATTGCTTGGTCTAATACATACTGATGTATGTGGACCAATGTCAACTCTTGCACAAGGAGGCTATAGCTACTTCATCACCTTTATCGATGATCACTCACGATTCGGGTATGTGTTCTTGATGAAACACAAATCTGAAGCTTTTGAGAAATTCAAAGAATTCAGAAATGAAGTAGAGAAACAACTCGGCAAAAGTATAAAGATACTTCGATCCGATCGGGGTGGTGAATACTTGAGTCAAGAGTTTCAAGATTATCTTAGGGACAATGGGATATTGTCTCAAGGACTCCGCCGTATACACCACAGCATAATGGTGTATCTAAAAGGCGTAACCGAACCTTGATGGACATGGTTAGATCCATGATGAACCATGCAACTCTTCCAAAATCCTTTTGGGGCTATGCACTTAAGACAGCTGTTTACTTGCTAAACAGAGTCCCGACCAAGGTAGTCTCTACTACTCCATATGAGATATGGAATAGCAAGAAACCTCACTTAACTCACCTTAAGATATGGGGTTGTCCTGCTTATGTGAAGCGGACTGTATCAGACAAATTGGATGCTAAGTCTGATAAATGTCTATTTATTGGATACCCTAAGGAAACGAAGGGTTACCAATTCTATCATCCCTTGGAGCAAAAGGTGTTTGTTTCAAGGCATGCTGTATTTCTGGAAAAAGAATTTCTTTTACAAGAAAACAGTGGGAGTGACATTGAACTTAATGAAGTTCAAGAAACTCCAATAGACATTACAGAGACACCTAGTCTAGACCCACAACCGATAACTCATAGTGATGAGCTATCAGTTGAACCTAAAACAACACCACCTCTTCGTAGGTCTGATAGGACACGCAATATTCCAGAGAGATACGGATTTCTCATAAGTGAATCGAACGACGTGTTACTCATAAGCGATGACGAACCTATCAGTTATGAAGATGTTCTGAAAAGTTCAGAAAAGGGACAAATGACTTGAAGCCATGAAGTCGGAAATGGATTCCATGTACGAAAATCAAGTGTGGGACTTGGTTAACCCACCTGAAGGGATTAAGCCCATAGGGTGCAAGTGGGTTTTCAAGAAGAAAACCAACATGGAAGGTAATGTTGTTACCTTTAAGGCTAGATTAGTGGCAAAAGGATATCGTCAGAAACAAGGAATTGATTATGACGAAACCTATTCGCCAGTAGCTATGCTTAAATCCATTCGGATGCTCCTGGCCATAGCAGCTCATCATGATTATGAGATATGGCAAATGGATATGAAAACAACTTTCCTTAATAGAAACCTGCTTGAGGATGTATACATGATACAACCTGAAGGTTTCACATCGGTTGATAAAACCAAAATATGCAAGCTTCGACGATCCATATATGGATTGAAGCAAGCATCCAGGAGCTGGAACATCCGTTTTGATGAGACAATCAAAGAGTTTAATTTCTCACAAAATACTGATGACCCTGTGTGTACAAGAAGGTTAGTGGGAGTGCAGTCGTATTCCTAGTGATATATGTCGATGACATATTGCTTATAGGAAACGATATATCAGCCTTACAATCAGTTAAAATTTGGTTGTCCAAAACTTTCTCCATGAAAGACCTGGGAGAAGCAACCTATATCCTTGGGATTAGAGTCTATAGAGATAGATCAAAACGGTTGCTTGGTCTTTCGTAGTCTACATATATAGACCGAGTGCTAAAAAGGTATAGCATGTCGGAATCCAAGAAAGGTTACCTTCCCATCAGGCATGGGATCATCCTTTCAAAGTCTATGTGTCCGCGCACAGAAGACGAGAGGATTTGCATGAATAAGATTCCTTATGCATCCGCGATAGGATCTATCATGTATGCTATGTTATGTACTAGGCCCGATGTATCGTATGCTCTGAGCATCATGAGCAGATACTAGTCTGATCCAGGAATGGATCATTGGGCGGCTGTCAAAACAATCCTTAAGTACTTAAGAAGAACTAAGGATGTGTTCTTAATATATGGAGAAGGAGATATGGTAATACGTGGGTATACAGATGCTAGTTTCCAGACAGATAAGGATGACTCCAAATCTCAGTCTGGATACGTATTTACTTTGAATGGAGGCGCAATAAGTTGGAAAAGTTCCAAGCAAGATACTGTATCGGATTCTACCACGGAAGCGGAATATATCGCAGCTTCGGAAGCAGCAAAAGAAGCAGTCTGGATCAAGAAGTTTGTCTCAGAACTTGGTGTGGTTCCAACCATTGATGAAGCAATACCGGTTTACTGCGACAACAATGGAGCTATTGCACAAGCAAAGGAACCAAGGTCTCATCAGCGATCCAAACACGTGCTTAGCCGCTATCATCTGATTAGAGAGATTATAAGTAGGAATGACATACAAATTGAGAAAATTCCCACAGAAAGGAATTTAGCGGATCCTTTTGTTAGTATTATGAGAGAAGTTGCCTAGGNAGGCAACGGCTTGAGAAGCCAGCAGTCCTTCAGACAGACGGAGCTCGTCTCCTCGTAAGTCTAAAGCCTTCTCCTTGGCATTCAAGTCCGACTCCCGAGTCGCCAGCTCCTGCTCTTTTTCGTTCAAGGTCGTCCGGAGCTCCTCCGAAGACTTCATCAGCGTGTCTAGTTCCGCCTTCAAGGCTTGGGCCTCGACAGCCTTCTTGTCGAGGTCCGATCGGGCACGGCGCTGCCTATCCAGAGCCTTCTTCCTTTCTTGCTTAAGGGTCTCGTGCAGGGAGGAAGACCGGGCATACGCCCGCTCGGCTGCCTCCGCTCGGGTGATTTCCTCCGTCAGTCGCGCCTCGGCGGAACGGAGTTTCTCCTTAAGATCCAGTATCTCCGAACGGAGAATAGCGGTGCCCTCCTCGCCGGCCGGTAAGTTCGCATGTGCCTGGCGGAGCTCCCATTCCTCAATCCGCCGCTCGGCCGCTCGGCGTCCCCTGGTGTTGGTGACCAAGGCATAGGCGACGCTCGAGCAGGAGGCCCAAAACTACAATAAGAATGTTAGAAAAAAGCAAGTTAGTTAAGCATTGAAGCATCGGACTTACATGCGTAGCGTCCTGAATGAATTGGTCGGCCAGGCGGATCGGGGGTCGGGAAGTCCCCTCCCTCATACCCTGCTCCCAGCAGTCCGCCAATTCCCCATAAAGGGTAAGCCGCTGCTGGACTTCGAAGGGGGCCACTGGGTCGACCGAGGGGAGATATACGCCATAGCCACCCGTCTGTGAACGTTGTCCCCCCGAGCGCGACGAACCCGGTGCGTCAGCTGACCGGCTCGCTCTAGCCGGACTGGCAGCTGCCTCTGCAGGCTGGGAGCGACCGACGCAGAAGTCCTCGGGCGCTTCTGCAAAGGTTGCGGGTCAGGAGAATCAGAAGAGGATAGGTCCACCTCCGCCGGTTCCTCAATACGGATAGAAGCACTGGCCTTCCGCTTGGAAGGCAGGGACTTCTGCAGGGAAGGCCGAGCCTTCTGCTTGCCGGAGGATCTTGCAGGGGCAGGTGATTTCGATGATCCGACCGGCTCCACAGAACCGGTTGCCGCTGGTTGGGCAGAAGGAGCCGGAGAGGCGGGCTCCGCGCTCTCAGGAATCGGAGGTTGGTCGGGCAGACTGGCCTGGCGCAGACGTAGTTGTTCGGCCGCCCGGGCGTTTACTTCTTCGTCTGCCATGCCCATGGCCGCATCGAGGGCCGCTTCCCACATCATCTTGGCTGCAAAATCAGAAGATATTGAGTTAGGGAGAAAGAAGTACGAAACAAAATATGACTTACAGAAGGTGTCGGGCAGGGCGGCAGGCACTCGGCTTAGCCCAAATATATACAAGACGGCGTCTTTAAGAAGTTTCATGCCGTCGAAGCGGAGACCCCCGAGTCGAGAAACAGCCATTATAAATAAGGGGTCGGACTTAAAATTTCTTAAGGGAGGTATAGGGGGCAGGTCTTCAACCCATCCGATCGGGAACCCGGGGCTGGTCGGAGGGCTTATGAAGAAAAAATGGGTTTTCCACCCCTTATTCGAGGAAGGAATATTCTCCACTATGGATAATTTGGCCCGGGCTTGGAGAAAGAAATTCCCGGCCTCCTGTTTCTTCGGATAATAAAAGAAATAAAGAACCTCCGGTCGGAGGGGGACTCGGTAAAGGGTAAAGAGAACTATTAGGTTACATAGTATACGAACGGCATTGGGAGAAAGCTGGAAGATAGGCACATGGAAAAAGTTACAGAACTCTACAATGAAGGGATGAAGAGGGTAGCGCAGGCCAGACGTATGTTGGTCCCGGAAAAACACAAAGAAGCCGGCCGGGGGCTTGTGCGGTCTGTCAGCCTTTGTAGGAACGACGATGCGATAGTTTTCAGGGATATCGTAGGCCAGTCGGAGATTGGAGACGGTCTCGTCGTCAAGGGTAGACTCGACGGAAGTATACCACGTAGAGGCAGCCATGGAGCAGGAAGAAAAGGAAGAAAAGGGGAGAATCTGACCGTAGGTGGTGGTGAAAAGGATTAGGAAACAGACGGAGAAGAACGAAAGCGGCGGCGACACGCGAAGACGGCGGCAAGGAGCGAGAGGCGCCGAGTTAGAGAGAGAACAGCGAAGAGCAAATGAGGGTTTCGGTGAATATGGAGGCCTATTTATAGCTAGGCCGAAAGAAGGGCGACCGTCCGATGGCGATCCACGTGTACGGTGATCGCCTCATCCAGGCCGTTGAGGCGTCACACGATCAGCCTCGAAAAGACGTGCTGCAGGCGCTGACGTCGCCTGCAACGGCGACAGGGCGCGCCGTCCGGTCGGCCAGCCAGAAGCTGCCACGTGGCGGAAAGAATTAAGCGCGTTAATGGCCATTAAAAGCTCGTAATCATGGGGATAAATCGCATCCCGGTCGTCCAACCAGCGTGCGCCACGTGGCCTGGATCATTAAAGCGGATGGGATGCCGTTAAGGCGCCGGTCGCATCGGGCACGTCACATCGCCTCATTCGACTTAGAATGTCGCGTCTCCATTAATTGACTGACACAGGCGATCACAGGAAAATCGTCTTGGGGCACGTGGCACTCCACGTTCCTGGCGACCCAAGACATACGTTCACCCGACCAAACGTCATCAACGCACAGCCTATAATTCGACGACGTGGCAAACCACTCTCTCACCAACTTACAACACTCGTCCGGTCGGACGCATTCACAGCGTACGGACGCGTGGCGACCCACGCTCCTTTCAATCGGGAATAATTATTTTGCCTATGCGAGACAATTTGAGGACACGTGGCGGCCCACGTTCCTCCAGTCAAAATTTTCATCCGCGCGGACATCTTCATCGTATCAGTGATTAGTTGGGAATGCGTGGCGGCCCACGCTCCCCTATTACTCCTCGTCCGGTCGGACGTATTCACTAAACAAGATGGCGCGTGGCGACTCACGTCCCTCTTGATCAACAATCTTATTCCACCCAGGCGGCTCGTGCAATACACCGCCCACGGATGCGTGGCTACCCACGTTCCGGTCAGCGGCAAGGAACTATTTGCCCACTCAGACCTTATTAACGTCAGCTGTTGAGCATCATGTAAAGCCGGCCGGATATTAAACGGGCAAAAGTAGCTCGGCCGCAGAATGGTTGTACACAAACAGTCCAGTCAGTCGGACTGATCGCCTCCTTCGACTAGACTCGAGGGGAAGGCTATTGATCCTGCCCTATCTTTGGCACCGTACGGACAGCCAACGTGGCAAACGGCCTGGCCAACTTCAGGGTTCACGTCATTGTACGGGCAGCCAGCTTGGCAAACACCCTGGCCGGTCCCAGGGTCTCTGCCGGCCGGTCGGACTAAAGGCGGCCGGTCAGAATAAATGTAGCGGTTCATCCGGCCGGTCAATCCCGGTCGGCCATATTAAGGTTATTACACCTCATTTATCCGGGTACTTCCGCCCGGCCACAATAGGGTTTCTGTGCCCTCTTTCCTGGGTACTGCCGCCCGACCACTTAGGGGCTCACATGCCTAATCATCCGGGCGCAGCCGCCCGGACATCCTTCATATACATACTTAAAAGCCCCCCAGGCTTGTTCGCCTGGCGCCCACTCGGGCTCTCCCGGAACCACCCGGAGATAAAGACAAAACACACCTGCACCTTCCTGCAGGTAACAGACTGTCATCACTCGTGTGAACTGGCACTCCCTGGCACGCCGCCCTGTCGCGCCGTTGGTGCCAGGCGGCGCCGGTCGGGGACGTACAGGAACCTGTCTTTGTCCTCGCATAAGACAAGCAGTATGCGACAAGGAATGTTGGCTACAAATCGACATAATCATACAATATTCCCTGACGCCGTCAGAGAATCCTGACATAGGGCAGACAGAATCAGGGAATATCCCCCGACCAGGTCAGAGAATCCTGACACAGGTCAGACTTGGTCTATTTCCCCGGCTATATAAGTCACTCCCCTCCTCATTATCAGGTACGCGCGAAGCCCCTCATCTACAGTGCTCCATTATTTTTCCTGTTCATCGGAGTACTGACTTGACCGTCGGAGTGCCTTGCCGGGACGCTTCCCGGCTAGGTTGCTAACGGTCATCTTCCCCAGCAGGTCTACTTCCATTCGGTTGGCGGTTCACCAGGCGTCACCTACTTACGTCCGGTCGGAGGACACCCCCCACTCGCTGAGTCATTCTGAGCGAGGGCATCCAGTCAGCATTCCCGCCATCCATCTCTACACCGTCATCCGGTTGCGGCCCCACTCCGCTCGGCGACAGGATCATATATATATATATATATATATATATATATATATATATATATATATATATATATATATCCAACTTAAGACTAGAACTTGTTAATATCTATAAATTATGTATAAGTTTTCATTCAAATGACAGTTAAATTATGTCAATTAGCAAAACGTTGAAATGATTGAACAATAATAATACCTCTTCCTGATTCTCATATTATATATAATTTTATTCCCAATTTAGAATGGAGGTTGATCCTATCGTGAAGCGAGGTGGCGCCCCTACGGCTAGATGGTCCTCTGGAGAGCGAAAGGTCGCTGAGGCTATCTGTTGAGCTGGCGCGCTCTGATCCTACAAGACAAAGACCGTTAGAACCCACCCAGAAAAGTCCCCGGTCTGGCACTCTGACGGTCAAGTCAGTACTCGACGGTGACAATGGAAAGTAATAGAACAGTATGAAATTGTACTATTGCGTGTACTTGAGAAATGCGGAGTGAGGAGGCTTATATAGCCGGGGAAGTTGACAGTTCCTGCCCCACCTGCCACCGGATGCCATATAGCGAGGACAAGGTGATGCATGTCCAGAGGTGGCAGGATAAAGTAGCGCATACTGTATTAAGGAAAGGAGCACTGTCAACTTAATGGTTGGCGTCGCTCGACCTGACACTAGTGTAGGTGGTCGTGGTACGGGGGGACAGGGTATGGCAGAAAGGTCAAGCTACCAGTGAGATATCTGTTGCTAGGACTAGGGTTGTAATCGAACCGAACTGAGTCTAATACCTGAGAGTTTGAGTTTGGTTCGTTTATTATCGAGCCGAGCTCGAGCTTAATTTATCAAATATAGTGATGGCTCGCGAGCATATTCGAGCCCTAAACGAACTTACCAAATATAAATTATTAATTAAATTATTCATCAATTTATTAAAAAATAAATTATATATTCTAAAAAAATATAAAATATTTACTAAAATCTATGATTTTATTCATACAAATGAGCTTTATTGGATATTTTATATTTATTAAATATAAAAGTGTCAAAATTATATATTTAATGTTAAATATTAATTTTATATTTTACGAACTAGCTCACGAGCTTATTAACAAGCCTGTTCACGAGCTAACGAGCTGAATACTGCTAAGTTTGAGTTTGGTTAGTTAATATTAACGAGCTTTTTAAACGAGCTCGTACGAGTTTCTATCGAATCGAGCTCCGAATAGTTCACGAGTGGCTTGATTCATTTACAGCCTTAGCTAGGACCAGAGTGACCCCAGTTCTGTGACGACCCCGTACTGCTCCAAGTGGTTTGATGTTAGGGAGTGGTTGTTCAGCTTGCTAGGGCATATTATGGCCGACTGGGGACCCCTGAAGGGAGAGTGCCAACTGGGGGCACCGAGTAACGAGGCCAAATGAGGGCCGAAGATGAGGGTGCCGACTGGGGCACTGGGTGACGAGGCCGACTAAGGGCCTTTAAGGCTATATCGGCCGAAGTTCTCTCAGGCTCGGGCTTACCGTACCCTAGGAGCGTGGGCCGCCACGCGTCGGTTGGGAGTCAAACCGAGAGGGGTATTAGAGCACGAGCGTCTATAACCCGGTTAGACCGACCTGAGGAGCGTGGGTTGTCACGCGTCCGATCAGAGGCCCTGATCTGAGTGACGCCTATCCGACAAGTCTTTCTAGCCCATTAACCGTCTTCCTTCTGACTAGGCGCCAGGCTGCCGGGCCAGGCTACACGCAAGCTGGCCCGGGATTATAAGCATCCCCTCAAGTCTAGTTGAAGGAGGCACGCAGTCCAACTGACTGGACCCTGACTCTGGCTCGAGCCTGGCGCACCCGAATGATCAGGTTTTGCAGTCAGCCTCAAACAGCGGAATCATTTACTAGGCAACCTGTCTCTTCAGGATCCTTTGAAATCATAGTGTATCTTCTCCTTAATTGCCATCTTAACAACCCAGGACCTGCACATTCAAGCCATTTACGCCTGCGTAGCGAGGGGTTTGCCATCCCGCTTCGCGAATGCTCGACCCACACGTGCGGCCGACCATCTCGAAAACTACCCGAGCTCGATCGGACGGTTTCAGCACGGTCGCACGCTTCTCCTGCTTCGCCATCGAATGACTGGCGTCCTTCTTCTGTCCCCATAAATAGGCTTCTCGTATGGTCGTTCTTCTTACGGCGCCTTCACTTCGACATCGTTCTTCGCCGCTTCTAGCTTTGATAGGGCTTCGACAGCCTGTTCTCTCTAGTTTCCTTCTTCGGCGACTCCTTCCCTCGGTCAGTTTCCTCTCTCCTTCTTATCTGATGCTTCTCCTTCTTCGTCTTCCTCCCCTTCTCTGCCATGGTATTCAGCCATGGTGACTGATGTTACCGCCCATGACCTGGAGCAAATCTGGTCGGACTTCTTAATCCCTTCCGACCACCACCTGCGTCTGCCCAAATCAATCGATCGACCTAACTCTGCTCCATTAGGATACATGACTTTGTCTCGAGACCACTTACAAGTCAGTCTCCGGTTTCCCATTCATCCTTTCATCTCCTCTGTCTGCAATTACTTTCAGATCCCCTTATCTCAATTGGCCCCGAATGTCATACGTCTGATGTGTGGCTCGATCATTATCTTTACCCTGTATAAAATTCCTCTGCAGCCCGACCACTTCCATTACCTTTTCTATCCTAAGCAGCAAGAGTCGGACGACTTCTTCTTCCAGGCCCAAGCTAAAGCCTCTTTCCTCCTGAAACTCCCTTCCTCCAATAAAGGATGGAAAGAGCGCTACTTTTTCATTAAGCCCGCCTCGACCCCGAGCTGGCCCATGGCCTAGGTCGAGGAGCTTCCTTACTTCATCCCCCTTCCAAAAAACTATCGTACCTCCGCAGCCTTTCAGCTGGTCACATCCGAGCTCGAAGATAGGCACTTCCACGGAGTGCATCTGCTGAAAGAGGAGATTCTTTCGGCCTTTGGTCTCAGCTCCCTACCGACTCCGTCGCTGTCCGTAGTCGGTAAGTATTACAACTTCTCTCTCGCATACTCTTTAACTTTGCCTGAGCTCGTGTCCATGGTATAGTTTCCACCATGCAGACCGCCTCCCTACAAGAAGGCTTTAAGCTGGGTGAGGCCGAGCTGCGAGCCCGGGTTGCTTCCGAGTTGGCAACAAGGGGGGGGGGGGGGGGGTGCTCCAGCAGAGGGTACCTCGACGAACCCGATTCCGACCGTCCCGGAGTCGGCGCCGGTGACTTCTGAGACAACGCTTCCTGCGGCTAGCTACCACGCAACTCACTCCTTCCAAACGTCAGCGAGTATCTTCTCCAACCAAGGGCTCCTCCCGTCATTCTTCCAGCAAGCGCTTGGAGAAGAAGAAGAAGAAGAAGAAGAAAACAACTCCCGGCTCTGGAGTTTTTCCTACTTCCACTGCCATCATTCCCTTTGTGGCCCCTGTCGCCGACCCTTCCCCCGTCATACCCGTTGACAACTCTGCTGCCAATTCCCCCGCGATTACGCCCACGACTGACCTTCCCGACTCCCCTGATGCTCTTGACTAGCCATTGCCGGAAGGGTCGGGGACTCCGCCTACTGGGGAACAAGTTGACCGTCCAATGCTGCATCTTCTGGTACCCACCATGTCTGATTGTCATCTGGGGATGCCCTCGGGCGAGCTACCCGCCCAGCATTAAGACGTCTGTATGTATGGGTCAGTGGCCAACCGTTATGTCCAAGGGCTCGAGGAATCCCACTTTCAGGGCCTCGGAGTAATGCTGACACCTTCTTCCTTCGGGCCACTCAGGTATGCACGACATTACTCTTGTCCTTGAACGAGTATTTTCTCTCCTGCCTTCAAGGTTGGTACTTGCTTTGCAGTTCTGGGGATCCTGCCAGGGCTTTTCTATGGCGCTTCTAGCTCAAGCCTCAGCCCAGGCGAAGGCCGAGAGGAAGGTGGAGCGCCTGGAGTCCCAGTTGGCACACTCTCAACTTGTTTCCGACGAGCCCACTCTGAGCAACCTGTGAGCCGAGGTCCAAACCCTGCAGGACCGATTGGCTCACTCTGAGGAGCAACTCGAAGCTGTTCGTAGCCAGGTCGAGACGGCGAACCAGGTCGCATCCCAAACAAACATCCGAATCTCCACTCTGAAGCATAATGAGCGGAAGGCCTGGGCTCTTCAAGCGAAGACCCAAGATAAGTTGACTCGGGCAGAGACTCAGCTACAGGAGGCATCCGCCGCCGCTGATTCCCTCAAGGCTCAGCTGGAGGCCAAGGGCGCCAAGACTCTAGCGCAGGTAGAGAGGATAACCGAGCTATCTGCCGAGCTTTCTTCCAAGGACCAGTCATTACAAAACCAAAAGGAGGAGCTTGAGCGGCTAATGAGGGAGAAAGCCGAGTGGGAGGCAACTCGAACAGAACTGGCGGAGCTTCGTTCTTACAAGGAGTCGGAGGCGCACTGGCTCGAGTGCCTTAATTCCCCGGCGCATTCCGATGAGATTTCCAAGCGGTTTCGGGCCGTGTTAGCGCATCAGGGAATTAGTACGATTCGGTAACTTAAACGGGGTGGGTATTTATCCCCTGATATGCCCCCCATTGCCGTCCATCTTTGGGATATGTGCCCCGACTTGCACAACATAACCAAAGAGTCTTTTAAGTAAGGGTCGGGCCTTTTGTTTTTGTCTTTCTCTATTTGCGTGTGTAAGGGAGATTGACCCCTGATCATGTAGCACCTTTGTTCTGTTGAATGAAATTTTTTCTTTCTACTCGGACTTCTTGCGACTGCCTTTACTACCGAGTGCTAGTGATCCGAGTGAGAGCCGTTCGAACGCTTGGTTCGAGAGATGTCTCCATTGCGCAAGCCACTGAACCGAGAAGTTGAGGACGAACAACTTCTAAAGGTTGGCCACGCGAGAAAGAGTATACCCAACCTGCCAGACCCGAGATATGAGCATTTTGCTCAGGGAGCCAGGGTCGCTTGACTGAGTCGGGCTATGGCAGCGTGGGTCGCCACGTGCCCGACCGAGACCCGAACTGGTGGATCTGTGAGAACTGGCCCGTTTAGGGGGATTAAGCAACTTAGCTGAGTCAGAACCGGGGAGCGTGGGTCACCACGCGTCCGGCTGGTACCCGAACCAATGGATTTGTGGGAGCTGGCCCATCTGTGAAGATTTAGACACTTGGCTGAGTTAGACCCGGAGAGCATGGGTCGCCACGCGTCCGACCGGTACCCGAACCAAGGGATTTGTGGGAGTTAGCCCATCTGTGAAGATTTAGCCACTTGGCTGAGTCAGACCCGGAAAGCGTGGGTCGCCACGCATCCAGCGGGTACCCGAACTAATGGATTTGCCGGAGCTGACCCGTCTGTGAAGATTTAGCCACTTGGCTGAGTCAGACCTGGAGAACGTGGGTCGCCACGCCTCCGGCCGGTACCCGAACCAAGGGATTTGTGATCTACCGAGGGTTTGGGCCAGGTCAGCCCTTTCTGGCTCAGTCGTTCGACTGACCAGCCTACATTTCTTTGATTGTCACATCGGGCTGATTCGTATCCCGATTTCTGACGATGGCATTAACTGGTGAGTGGTCGTATCAATGGGTGAATGACGCATCGGGTAGCGAAGCGTCAATCACAAGTCATTAGTGATCTCGGGCGATGAACCGTTTTACACAGCTGACACGCTTACGTCTCGTCGAGTCTCGATATCCCCATCCTGCTACAATCGGAGGGCTAGCATTCACTACCCTTCGATCCCGCCATTTACCGAGGCATTCTTTGAACGGTTGAGATAAATTGCCTTACCCTATATTAGACGCTGGTCGCGGGTCTTACCTTCAACCAAAACACCAGCAAATCCAGTGCCTCCTGCCCCTTCTGTCATCCCTACCGTCGCCTTCCCCGTCAATCCTTCGTTACCCGATGTCTTCCTCAGAAGATTTAGACATGGAATTCCTTGAGATGATGCTTCCTCCTGATTCCCCGCTTCTGATAAGGGTGTTTCCGGCAACCACTTCCCCCAATAGGGTTATTTCACGCAAGGGGAAGGAACCACTGAGGGAGGTACTATCGCCCGATTCGGAAGCTATGGATATGGACGACCTGCCTCTGAATCGGACGACCTGCCTTTGGCAGCCAGGCGTCAGATGCTTCGCTCGGCCAACTCTTCATTTTCACGTGGTACTGCTGCCATTCCCCGCCTTGCGAAGCAGGCTGAGGAGTTGGCTCCTGCAGAGCCTTCTGCCGCGGCTCCTTCGTCTTCCCGTGTTACCTCCCTTCCCGCACCGACTCGGAAGGCACCCCTGGTCCACTTGCTGCACATGCCGCCGTTCCCCTCCCATTCAGTCGATGGGTCCACGGGGGCTACGAATAGGTCCACCCGGGGACCTGGTGTCCTGAACGGGATGAGGAGGCGCCGGATTGACCGACTCCTTCTTCCGAGCGGCCTGGGCTTCCTCCACGTTAATATACTTGACAACCTTGCCGAGAAGGCTGTCAAAGTCCGCTGGGGGCTTCTTGATCAGCGATCGGAAGAATTCCCCCTCTTGCAAGCCCTGGGAGAGGGTGCTGACCAGGACGTCGGGTGTAGCATTCGGCACGTCCAGTGCCACCCCGTTGAACCTCCTGATGTAGGCCCGGAGAGTCTCCTTCGGGCCCTGCTTAAGAGCAAATAGGTTGAGGCTTGTCTTGTGGTGCCTCCTACTGCTGGAGAAGTGTTGTAGAAAAACTCTCTTGAGTTCCTCGAAGCTTGTGACCGACCCATCAGGGAGTCAGTCAAACCATCTCTGGGCGGTGCCGGAGAGGGTTGTTAAGAAGGCTCGGCACTTGACTCCCTCAGGGTATTGATGAAGTAGAGCTGCGCTCTCAAACTTCATCAGATGTTCCTCCGGATCCGTAGTCCCCGCGTACTCGGGGATAGTGAAGAAACGGAGATGACGGGGCATCGGGTCATCCAGGACCCATGGAGCGAAAGGACTACGTGCCAGGATAGCTGGAGCAGGGTCGGTCGGGGCCTTTCCCTTATCCGGACGCTTCCCGCGCATCGGGTTAGACACCGAGGCCTCCGCTGACATGGAGTGAGCCTCGTCGTCTTGCCCTCGGTGGGGGGCTGCAGGGAGAGGCACAGAACCGCCCTCCGGTCGGGCATGCCTTCCTTGACCTGTGGAAGGTCACTGGGGTGCCAGCTCCGGGGCTCTGGGCGCTTGGCTAGTAGCTTGCGAAGGCCTTTGAGAAGCCCTCTGAGCTCGCGTAGCCATCAACACCTCGTACTCCTCACGGGTGACAGTCATCACGAGCAGATTAGGGTCTCCCATCTTCGCTTCCGATCAGGCTGCTAGTGTCCCTCCTTCTAGCGCCAAATTTGATCCTGTCGCGAAGCGAGGTAGCGCCCCTACGGCTAGATGGTCCTCCGGGGAGCGGAAGGTCGCTGAGGCTGTTTGTCGAGCTGGCGCGCTCTGATCCTACAAGACAAAGACCGTTAGAACCAGCCGGGAAAAGTCCCCGGCCAGGCACTCCGACGGTCAAGTCAGTACTCGACGATGGCGATGGAAGCAATAGAACAGTAGGAAATTGCACTATTGCGCTACCTGAGAAATGTGGAGTGAGGAAGTTTATATAGCCGGGGAAGCTGACAGTTCCTGCCCCACCTGCCACCGGATGTCATATAGCGAGGACAAGGTGATGCATGCCCAGAGGTGACAAGATAAAGTAGCGCATACTGTATTAAAGAAAGGGGCACTGTCAACTTAATGGTTGGCATCGTTTGGCGCCACTCGACCTGACACCAGTGTAGGTGGTCGTGGTACGCGAGGGGGGGGTGGGCAGGGTATAGCAGAAAGATCAACCTACCAGCGAGATATCTGTTGCTAGGACCAGAGTGACCCCAGTTCTGTGACGACCCCGTACTGCTTGATCTGATGTCGGGGAGTGGTTGTTCTGCTTGCTAGGGCATATTAGGGCCAACTGGGGACCCCTGAAGGGAGAGTGCCAACTGGGGGCACCGAGTAACGGGTTTGACTGAGGGCCGAAGATGAGGGTGTCAACTGGGCCACTGGGTGACGAGACCGACTGAGGGCCTTTAAGGCTATATCGGCCGAAGTTCTGTCAGGCTCGGGCTTACCCCACGCGTCGGCTAGGAGCCAAACCGAAAGGGGTATTGGAGCACGAGCGTCTAGACCCCAGTTAGACCGACCTGAGGAGCGTGGGCCGCCACGCGTCCGATCAGAGGCCCTGATCCTAGTGACGCCTATCCGACAGGTCTTTTCCAGCCCATTAACCGTCTTCCTTCTGACTAGGCGCCAAGCTGCCGGGCTAGACTACACGCAAGCTGGCCCGGGATCAGAGGTGATAAAGTTAAAACCCTTTAACAGTGTTGTTATACAAATTCGAACCTCGTATTTGGTAAATTTTTTTTACATCCAACTTATCTACAATTGGACGAAACAACTACAGGCAAGTCTAACAACTAATGAAATAAATTTTACTTAAAAATCTCTTAACTCATAATTTTAATAAAAATATCTCCTCTACCTAATATGTTTTATACACCAATCTTTAATCCAAGAATTTATATCGAAGGATCTTGAACTTAATGAGGTCGATTGAACTTCGGCTGTGGAAGGAGTGTGGACTTTATTAGACTAAGTAAAAAATGTATATAGGTAATAAATAAAATTAGGGTGGACTACAACCCTAAGCCAGATCTCTCTCTATATATATTTAATTAGTTTACGAATTGAATTTTAACAAGCACCTTCGTTATTTTCCGAGAACGACGTCCAAAATGAAAGACGAGTGGTCCATGATAACGATATGCTAGTGGCCACAAATAAGTGCATGTGTGTGGTTTTAGCTAGTAAACCATCATCTTCATAAGTGGGACTCCAAAATGTACTTCAACTTTGTGGGTGGAACACTACTAGCCAGCTACATCGGATCAAATCTATAGGGAGGGAATCATTAATCTTAGGCATAGATCATGCCTCAATCTTAGCCTAGCTCCGTTATATATGGAGGATTTTCTCCCTTAATTTGATAAGAATTTGGTTCCAATTCCAAAATACTAAAAGCTATTAACTAATATATATATATATATATATATATATATATATATATAAATAAGAATTAAATAATTTGGAGATCAGGCGATGAGGATTCGTACCGTATTTTAAGGGATCGATGGCGATATCGATGATTTGGGAGTAGTAGTCGGCGTATCTGACGGAGACGCCGGGGTACTTTCGCCGGAGCTGCTCCAGCGCTCGGCGGAGCAGCGTGTTGTGCAGCCAGGAGAGGGCGTTGTACCTCCTCGCGCATCCTGTCCTGGGTCCGTAGTCCTCCGGGTTCGGCGTCTGGTAGTTCGCCAGGTATAACGGGAAGCATCCCACCGGCAACACCCCCGGCACCACCAGGTCCGCCGCCCCCAGCGCAATCAGTCTCTGATCCATCGGCGATGGCTCGAGTTAATAAATTAACTACTCGATCGGCTAATTAATTTGTGTGGATGATTGATTGTTAATTACCTCGACGCCGTGTTTGAGGGCGTCGATGACATCGGGCACGAAGGCGCTGACTTCGTCGATGGGCCGGGCGAAGAAGAGCGCGGTGCTGTAGTCGTTGCCGCCGAACTCGCCGACGACGAACAGAGACTTGCGGAGGAACTCCTCGCACTCTGCGGGCAGAAATCGGTCAGTAATTTCGTCGAGCAAGAGGAGGGAATATTGTGAGAAACGAACGGGCACCTCGAGCGGCGCCGCAGGTGGAGGGGAGGAGGCGCTCGAAGCGGTCGATTTGGAGGTGGAGGGAGGCGTTCACCCAGAGGCCCTTGCTGAGGCCGCGCTCGTTGAAGAAGTCGAAGCCGAGGGTGGTGGCGGCGACCACGGCGAAGTTGGCGCCGCGCCGGAAGTCGTGCTCCTCTTGCGACGGCGGCAGCAATGGGAAACCTAGCTCTTGAGCTACGCCGCCATGCGCGACGACTATAATCAGCTCAGCTAATTGAATGATGATTCGAAACAAAAAAAAGGAGCTGCAGCATACCGATGAAGTCGATGACGAGGCGGCCGTCGGAGCAGCGTCCGGTGGCGTTGCCGAAGAAGGTCATGCCGTAGGGGAGGGTGCTGATTTGGACGTTGCCGGTGTCGGACATGGAGTCGCCGAAGTTGAACAGCGCGTTGTAGCGCTGAGATAAAGATGGACGGAGGAGGAAGAAGATGAAGAGAAGGTGGCCAAAGGCCAAGCTGTTCATTGTTACAGGTGATCCTGTGCAGAGGGAGGCACGAGACAAAGACATAATAATGATAATAATGATATGAGAACTCTCTTCCCTTGCCTTGCTAACCTTACTAATTATATATATGTGAGATAAATTCGAATCTGGTTCGAGTTAAAATTGAAACTCCACGTGGAACAGCATTAATTAACTTCTCAGTTGGCAGTTTTGATGGTTAATTATGAATCTAACAACCGGACACTTTAATCACGATGGTGCTTAATGACTTGTTTAGTCAAAAAGGTATAAAGTTTAGCAAGCTAAACACGCAATAAGTTAAAGTAGTACTAATTACGATGTTTGAATCGAAAAAACAAGAACAGTCTTCTCACTCAAACAATAAATTAACTAATTAAAGCCATGAACCAGATGATAAAGCAGAGAGACATGCTCACCATGATTATGAAAGAGAGAGAGAGAGAGAGAGTTTCAGTGAAGCTGAGTTTTGAATCGATCACATTAGTTAAATTCAGAGAATGCCTCTTAAATTAACATCTGGAACATGAAGGGTATGCATGTTCGTGGCAAGGAATCCCAGTAGCTAGGGTTCTCCTGGTTGGAACAAACTGCAAACACTTTTTTTAATGATCGTCTGAATAAGATAGATGCATTGCAGCAGAACTAACTGACAACTTGTCAAAGACATAAATAAATAAATAAACGCAAAAACAATGATATCTTGTTTGAAATTAACAAGCGTTCTGGACGGCAGGCATGAATTGCAAGAAGCATTTAGTTTGTTTGTGGCAGAGTTACGTTACGTTTAGGTGAATTTCTGTGCTGTGGCACATGAGCAGGCACGTTGAAGACGAGGAAGGGGTAGTTGGTAGGGGAATTGCACGCCAACTTCCTCTATCATGCATGGTTGGGTGGATATATAGATGAACTAGTTTCACATGCCACTTTGATTTAGATCGCTAACTTCCGAGCACACGATTTCAACGATCGCAAATCATATGAAAAGTGAAAACGGTGGGAAAAATATTTATGAAAACGGTGGCAAATCATATGATCGCCATTTTGATTTCAACGATTTCAACGATCCTTCGATTATATTAGGCAACCCTGCCTTCTCATTCGGTCTATATATCTCTACAGTTAAGTCTAAATTTAATTTCTGTATAATTTATATTCAGTATATTTCCTATACCTTTGACAATTTTTTCCCGTCTTTAACGCAGCTCAAAGGCATTCAAATTTGAAGATTTCAGAGTTTTCAATTAGTATATCAAAGTTGAAGACTTTATTTATGAGTGATGGAGTAGACAAATGAGTTTGTAATTATTAAGTGTTTGTCAGATGGCTGATTGGAAGAGTCTGAGTTGCAGTGGACAATTCACTTGAGAATCTTTGGCAAAGTGACAAATTGTATTTGATCTTTCAACCTTTTTTCTTGGCTGAATTCATTCTCGCACACGCATAGAAAACATGCAGAAGCTGAGCAATAATCAATGCCCTCCCCTGTTGATAATATAGTAATAATGGAGGGATGCATTTACTATTAACATTTTTTTAATGTTGTCAGTGTCAAAAGAGCGAATCAGTAACACTTGCATGGGATAAAATGAGATGACAATAGTAAAATTACAATGGACATTTAGTGTGGAATAAATAAGTTAATAGAAATATTTTCAAAATAATAATAATAATAATAAAAATGTGTGTTGATGCTACGGAAGTGATTCAATTCGTTGGAGTGGAAGGGGTGAATAATATATCTGTAATTTAAAAATAAAAATTTTCTTTTAATGGCTTAATAAAGACACACATTAATTAAAAAATAATAACACATAAAGGAAAAGACTCGATACTTTACTTGATTTACAACCCAAAGGTGGCTAGTTCAAGAACTATGAATGTCCACTGTATTTTCCTCTTCGAAAACAAGTCCGAGTGCGGAGAAGCTGGTTGAAAAATTAATTTTGATAATCAATAAATTAAATAAGGATAAGATAGTCATTTCACGAATAGATCATCGTAAATCAATTTCTCGAGTGAATGAGAAATTAATGTATAATGAAGAATTGGTCTGATATGATCGGATGAAAGTTTTACTCGCACATGAGTTGGATTTATGAATAAGATTATATGAACACTAACTTAAGTATGTATGAATACCAATCCATGTGGAACCATGAGAGATGTGAAATTAAAATTAATTTTATTGATTGATTAAAAGATTAATCATGTTTGTAATATTAATTAATTGATTATTTATTTTTTTATAATCGATTAAGTCAATAATTAATCATATTAATCAATTGAATTAATTAATGATAATTGATAAAGTTTAAGTGAAAAGGCAATCCTTGTCTTTTCATCTTTTGGAAGAAACCTTTCACCTCTTGGAAGAAACTCTTCATCCCTATAAAAGAAACTTCATTCCTTCTACTCAACTCACTCAAAACTCAAGTTATGAATACTCCTCTCTCTCTCTTGTCTCTTAAGAGTTCTAAAGTTTCGAAAGTTTGATAGCGCTCAAAATTTAGTGCTCCTATTTTGAGACGTAAGTTGTTGTATCTTAGAAGAATAATTGTAAGCAGTTTGGGAGAGCAATATCGTCTTAATTAGGAAAGAAGGCATAACCTTCACCTCAACTTTAATACTCTTATTCTTAGGGATAAGTTACCCAAGGGGGTGTGTCGATATTCGAAGAGATAACTTGAATCGGCGAGATTAAGTCGGTATCGACGATACCAAGAAGGTGCATCTATTACCTGAAAGGGTGCTTCGATATACAAAAGTGTATGTCGAGAGTATAAATGGGACAAGGTTCACGTCGTCATACAGAGCTCCACCGGTTCTAGTCATTGACTCATCGTCGAGATGACTAACCGGGTTCAATTGTTGGATCAATACCAAAGATCCATCCATATAAAAATCTCCAACAATCTTAAGACGATATTGATGATTATGACGACCGTGGGTCCGACTCCTTGGATAGAAATCGAAGAAATTCTCTGTAATCTTCTTCAAGCAATGACAATTTGTATTACTTGGCACTCTGTTTGAAAATGGGTAGAATTGAATTCCTTCAAGAATTGGAATTCAATTCTACCGTTTGGAACACATTTGCAGCCAAGAATTGATGAGGAATTGGAATTCAATTTTCTTCAAATCCTTCAAAACAAATCAGACCTAAAGAGATCTGATTTGTGAAGGGAATTGCTATGATAAATGAAAATTACTAAATAACCTTTATTTCTCACTCAACGTCATTTTGGATGAAGGACAGAATGATATAAATATAAGAATTGAATTTAATTATGATAGATTTCAAATCAAGAAATTCAATTCAATTATGTTGTTTACTAATTCATTCCAAATATAAAGATTGAATTCAATTCCTAAAAATTTAATTCGGAATGAAATTCAATTCAATTTCTTGTTTAAAAAGTTCCAAACAGTTGCGAGAAAAATTATACCTTAGAAAATGCCACCCACTTCGAACTTTTGTTTTTCTTCACCTCCTGGAAAACACGCCGCAACCCCCTTGTCGCGAACTCCTCCTCTCCCTCTCACCCGACGCCGAATCTTCTTCTCTTCTTTTCGCCCGACCACCACAATGCCCGATCGCCGGTTGCTCGGACGTCGCCCTTCTTCTCCACACCAGATTGTGTGTCACCCTTCCCTCACGATCACGCTGTCACAAGCAAGCGGCGTCGTCGGCGTGATTCCTCCTCGCGAGTATTAGGTATTTTTCCATTCCCTTTGACCTTGTGATTTCCTCTTTTTTGATGTCTCCTTAAAACTTTGATGCGACCTCAGATTCAGAGTAGATTCACATCCCTATTACGATCTGCCCATTGTAGCGGAGGTTGACTGTGGGAGTGAGGAAGGATCATCGGAGAGGGGGATCATCGGGGAGGAAGGGAGTGCAGCGGCGTTTCCCTCCCGTGGTCATTGTCCTTAGCCAGATCCGGAATAGGGGCTATTTCACCGGCGCATCATAGGTAAGGGTTGTTGGTATTAGTATTTAATTGGAATAGATTTCATTACTGTTTTGAATCATGGTTTTGGTTGATGCTATTTTCCTTGAAGCTGTTTGTTTGATTGGGCGATATTACCTACCAAGAGTTACTTTTTGAGGTTTGTTCTTGAGGAGTGGTTTTTAGATGAATCTGATGTGGGAGTTCTGTTTGGAGTTTGAGTTGTAGCATAGAGTTTTTGGTTGGTCTTCTTGCCATGTGTTATTTGTGATGCTTTGCCGCATGATACGGTAGGGGGATTAGTCTTTGAGCAATGGTAGGGGAATTTTGTATCAATTGGGACCTCTGTAGAGTTTTAGTTTGCTAATCTGATCATATCTGAACATCTGTAGAGTCCAACATGATCGGGAAGTAGTTTGACCTCATGCTACTAGTTTTTGATACAATAGATCAAAGTGTATGGAAGGCTTGGGTTAACGTGTATTTATTGGCTAGAGTTGGACATTTGATATAATTGGTTAGTAATTGTAGAAATAACTTAACTTTGTCCTTGACACATGACTTTGATTTGGACTTGCACAGTTGATCGTGAAAAGATTATTTTCGATACGCACACTATATTTATGAGGCGGATATTTCTTGTTTGATTCTATAACTTCTTTTATCTTAAATGCATGGTTGTTCTACTATTTGAATATTCTGTTTTACTTTAACTCAGTTTTTGCTTATATTTCGTTCTTGATACTTTCGTTGCTTGACCTTTGTGTTAATCAAGGATTTCATTTATACAATATCATCTATTCTTTTCTTGCTTGACCTTTATGTTAATCAAGGATTTCATTTATACAATATCATCTATTCTTTTCTGATCTAAAGAGTACTGCTTGTACGCAAGTATTTTAGAACTGTCATGTGACCTATCTAGGGTGTGGTTGACATTAGATATACTCTATTTAGTAGATTGGTTGCATGTTTATTTATTATGATATTGATTGGATACATGTGTTTCATATTGATTGCACGATTGCTGACCTAATTGAGGTTATGTACGTTGGTATCATGCATCATATTGCATTGTTGCATGCTGACGAATATCAACTTCCTTGTGGTTAAGTCTGTCATCAGTCATATAGTTTTTTACCCACTAAACTGTTGGGATCGATGGCTGGCTAGAGGAGGGGTGAATAGACATTGGCCCCAAAACTCGGTTTCTTCCTACACGTATTAGTGTGCAAGCGAAAATACAATTAACTAAAACTAACACAAAAGAAAGACAAACCGATTTACATGGTTCATAGATAAACTCCTACTCCATGGTTGTCCGTAAGGTGGACGATCCCAATCTGTCGATGGACGATTCCCCGGAAAACCTCCGGCTAGCTCATGTCGCTCTTTATGGGTGGAGAAACCTCACCACAACTCGCACAAGACCCTTGAGCACAAAGACTACTAATTAGCCTTTAACCAAAGTTAATTTCGTCAACCTTGCTCAAGCAAACCGAGCTCTCTTAAATAGAGCTCGTTGCTGATCTAGCCGTTACCAGTCAACTGGTGCTAACACCAGTCGACTGCCAGCTGTCGAATTCGAACGTTACAGTCTTACATTCGAATCTAACTGACATCAGTCGACTGCACAGAAGATCAGTCGACTGTTTCTTCTGTGATCTCTACCACTCGACTGCTCCCAGCAGAAGTCGACTGCCCAAACCCTAAACATAAGATTTTTCTTCCCGAGTACAGTTCACTCGCACTCGGACCCTCACGACTCACTTGACTCTTCCTTTGTAGCTTTGACTCTTGCCTTCAAACTTTCTTCGCTTTGACTTTCGTCCCTCGGATGCATATAAGCCCGTGACTCGTCTCCACATGCTATCCTTCGCTTATGCCTCGTAGTGCGCTTCCTTCGACTCATCGTTGCTGCCTTGTCCACGGTCACTTAGATGCATACAAGCCCACGGCTCGTCCTCATGCCATCCTTCACTGGATCCGAAGACATCAAGTTAAGTCATATGTGTATCCTACAGAACTTGCACACTCAAATACTCATATCAAATAAAGAGTGAACCTAACTTAAACCCTTTGCCCAAGCATCAAAACACATGATCCCATGGATCATAGATTGCTCCAACAATCTCCCCTTTTTGATGTTTGACAATACGTTTACGTTAGGGAAAACAAATAGCAAATACAAATACTAACAACATTTGGACTTATGTTGCCAAGGATACACCTTGGACTTATACCGCCAATGGATATGCAAACATGCAATGCAAATGATGCATGGATCCTATCACAAGGCATCCCCACACCTATACTCCCCATTGAGTTAGGATTTTTACCAAAAAGGCTTTTTAAGAACCTCTCCAAGGCTCCCCTTACACTGGACTTACAAAGATTTTTTAATAACCTATCACAAGGCTCCCCCTTTGCCAATACATGAGCAACAATGCTCCCCTTTCACTTAAGCTCCCCCTTGAGCTAGGATTTCTTACAAAGGTACATAAGATTTTTTCATTTAAACCTTAATTCTCTTCCTTTGCCATACATAAAAAAGAACTCCAACAATATCCCAATTATTGGATTCTTTAACTTCTAATAACCATAAACATTGTATATTAATCCCCATAAGATTATACACATGTTTGACATCATTGGGACACATTTCGACTTTGCTAAAAATAATTTTAGCCTGTATCAGTCGACTCAGACAGTTACCAGTCGACTGACCTCGTTGAAAAATAACCTTACAGAATTATCAGTCGACTGACCTCTACACCAGTCGACTGATACTCTGATATCAGCCCATTTAGCATTCTGAACCCAATTTCAGAAATGCATAAATAATTTTTCAAATCTCCAAAAAATTTTAAATTTTGTAGAGAGATTTGTGGTATCCGTGTCTACTTGGGAAAATACATTCAAAAATGTATCTATCACCAATCCCAAGATTGATACAAAACACAAAATTAGCTAAATGATTTAGTTGAACTTTGACCTAAAGTCTTAGTTTTGATTTCTTCTTGATGTATCTACCTATACCAAACCATAATGCATCCCTAGCATTAGTTTATATGACATCTATACATTAAAAATTAAATTTTCATGCATTAAACTTAAACCCAATGTGACAAAACCCAAGGATTAAGATTCAAATCCGTCTCCAAATATTTTGACACACTCTATGGTTCCTCTAGATCTCCAAGAGATATCCTCCCAAGATCCATTGCCCATGGGTACCAAATTGACTCTTAGAGCTCCCCTTGAGCTCTTAACCTTAGCCACCTCCCTAGGTGACTCATCCACAATAACAAGGCCACACTGGTTTACCTTCAATGACTCTTGGCCTACAAATCTAACTTTCTTAATCTTAGATACTTTGTCCTTGGTTAAAGTCTTCTTCTCTTTAATCTTGGACACCTTGTCCTTGGTTAAAGTCTTTTTTACCTTTAAATAACACTCTCTTGCCATTTTTGGATTTCCCCTCATTGCTATAGTTATATGCTACCCTAGCATATATCTTTTCATTGACCTTTGAGGACCTAGATCGGTATTCCAAACCCGATCGATCATTGTTGGTTTTTTGGCTCCCCGACACCATACTTAACCCCTTAGATCTAATAGTGAATCTATTTAGTTTTTTTTTTCGATTTCTCAAGCTTTGCCCTCAAAGCGTGATTTTTCCTTTCTAGGTTTTTTTAACCTAGAATCGACATGTCCACCATGGACATTCCTAGATCTATCCATTCTAGGCATGTGTCTCCCTTTCTTTGGATTAATGTCTTGGCCCTTAAGTCTAATGGTTCTATCACAAAATGATTTCCTAGGATTTTGATTTGCAATATTAGCTCTATTCCTATCATAATATTTGAAACCATAATTATGCATGGGTAAATGATTTACATTATTCCTAACATGCATGGAGGAATTTAAACATGAATTACACTTTGAGTTAGGCTATATCTCCCTTACCCTTGTAGCTACCCCTTGATGTGAACTTTTTTTTTTCTCTCTTTCTTCTCCCATTTCCTCAAATGTTCTAACTTTTTGAATTCTCCTTTCCTTGAGCATTTGGTGTCTTAGTGTCTTAGCTCACCACACGTGAACCACTGAATGTGCTTCTTCTCCTTCTTAGCTCCATCCCTACAACTCAAATTAGATTTCAAAGGAATTGAATTGAGTTTAGGGTTTACCTCATTCTTCTTACCCAATAGATACTTTAAAAAAATCATTATTCCTAGAATGCAATTTCCTTGTATATGAAAAAAATGATAGATTAGATATTTTGCTTGAATAAAGGGGTTAAAAAATAGTTGTTGTGGGTGGAAATAATACAATACCTCTTTGAGATCGAGTTAGGTTACTGGGAAAATATCTATTTATTTCTCTTAATACCGAGCATGCCTTTGAGACTTCGTGATGGGAAGAGGGGATGAACCTCACATAGGGAAGGTAAGTGCCTAACGTCAGAAACCTTGGGAACACAGTTGAATGATAACTTTATTAAGGAGGAATTAGAGGCCTTAGGAGCAAACCATTCACATGTACATCTACTAGCTTGTAGGCTTGGTGAAATTGATCGAAGTACCTTCACTTTAAGGTGATACCATTGATAATACTAAATGAATTCATTGATGATGAAAAGATCTAATTCACATGATTTCTAGACAAGAGTTTGGTTGAAGACAAGTAAAGGTTAGGTCTGGGGGATTGGATAAGTGTGAAAAGTATAGCGTTTTTTTATCATAATTTCACGTTATTTTAACCTACATTGCATGCATGAATTTCATTATGACTATATCTTTTGCCTAATTTCTATGCTCCTCTATACTTAGATACTACTCCCGTGCATTTTGGATGACAGGTACACGATTTGGAGCGAGATTCAAAGTTGAAGATTAAGAGGAGGTGTTCTATAGCCTGCTACGGGCACCAATGCCCAGAGGCACAGGCGTTCCCCATTCAACAGGCTCACCAAGGGCGCTTGTGCCCAATGGCACAGGCATGGCCCGACCATCGTAGTCCCCACAAGCAGCCCATGCCCAGTGGCACAGGTTTGCCAACCGTCATAGCAGCTCAACTAGAGTGCACGACGGGTGCCTGTGCCTAGGGGCACGCCCATGGCGCGCAACCACCTTAATACTCTATTTATGGGAGTTCATCCCTTAGAGTTGGGGATCTCGATTTGGAGTTATCCAAGGGCCTCAAGGCAACAAAAGGAGGCATTTTCAAGGTGATCTAGGCTCATCTGTGTACGAAGGGAAGATCGGGAGCGGCAAAGGAGAAGATTTCAACCACCCATTCCAAGTTTTTCTGTCTTTTTCTCTATTTTATGCATTGTATTGGATTTTACTATTGTTAATCATGCTCATGGATTGTAACCCCGCTCTTATGTGGTAATAATTGGATTTTAGGATTAGGGAGTAATATTTTTGTTATGTAAGCACAATTTCTGTTTTATTGCATGTTTTAATTTCCTTGTTCTATGACATGATTGAATTGTGTTCTGGCTTTATTGTGTTAACTTGATTTCGACGCCAAAAGCTCAAGAATCGATATTATAGGAGGATTAGAGGATGAACCGACAGGAGAACCCTATCCTCTGATTCGTGAAGAACCGTGATAGGAAGAGGGTCAACTAGGGGGAGTGGGATCTTGTGATAAGGTCCTCATTAGGTTGCGAATCTTTGTTGTGAATCTTCTGAAATAGGCATTGAATAGGGTTGGTACGCCGGTGTCTTTTCACAAATTTACATCAGATAAATTAGGATGCCTACCTACACGAATCATCATTGAGGACAAGGACTAAAACATGAATAGAAAGGTAAAACCGAAATCCTAGGATCATTTTCTCTCGCTGATACTCAGACTCTTCCTTCTACCTTTTTCCTCTAATCTATCTCTGTGATCACACTCTGCCCTTTTCCTTTGATTTCTTTCTATTTCTTTAGGAATTCTATTTCCCAAGCTCACAACCTTTGATTTGATCTAGACGATCGAGCTTGACTAGAAGGTTGATACTTACTCGTCAGTCTCTGTGTATCGATATTTTATTACTTGACAACACAACCGTACACTTGCGGTTTGCACGAATTAATTATTTAGACCTAGGATTTCAGCAAAATCCAAAGTCAAAACCAAACAGTCCCGAGACTGTCAAAATGCTTGTCATTTTATATATTTTTCTTGTTTCTCTAACTCTGTGGTGTAAAAGGCCAAGCTAGAGGTGTGATGGAAGATTGGCCTCTAGGCGCCCAAAAGGTGTTCTGGGTTCCTAGAGGTCTGAGTGTCCAGAGGTGGTCCAAGCACCCGAACCAGTTCGACTCAACCAGGTGTGGCTGAGCTGACACACAGTGATTGGTCAACCTACGTCACAAGATCAGGGCCTAGGATAGGATCAGCTGTTCGGACCTAGATAAAACTTGACGGATCAAGTTTTATCAAGGAGTCACCATGTTAGCAATGCGAGGGTGCCTGGACTATATAATCAGTTGCCCAGAAGGGCTTTATAAGCAACTTCAACTAGAGCCTCAAATAATAATTTTCTAACGATCTCTGTGCTTAAGTGCTGCCTCGAAAACTGCTCTACAACGCTATTATGCTGCCCCGACAACGACACCCAAGTTCAAATCTCCAAGTTGTCAGTATATTTATTTATTGCAAGTTGTACGTTCAATTCAAATCATTGTAATACTTTCGGATTGATACTGATTGTCTAACGAAAACGATCGACGATCGTGGGCCTTAGAGTAGGAGTGATATTGGCTCTGAACCAAGTAAAACCAATGTGCCCCCTTTTCTTTTCCGTTGTGCATTTACTCCGAGTTTTACAAAAAAATGTGAAAAAGTGATTCACACTATTCACCCCACCCCCTCTAGCGTGCTTTGCGATCATATATTTGTTTTCTTAAAATTGAGGGTGTCCCGAACCTCTTTTCAATAAATCTAAAGGTAAACGAGTAGCATAACTATGGTGTCATCTTTCCAACACCACCATCATCATTCCTTTCATGACATCCACTGTCTTTGTTTGAAATTTGGTAGAGTGTCTTCCTCCCAGTATGCATGAAAGTGGGAATGACAAGAGGGTAAGGTTGTCTTCCGTAAAGTATTGTTTGCTTTCATTTGCTTGTTCCCAACCTGGTTGTGCGACTCTAAGAATTTCAAGAAGGCTCTTTCGTTGATCAAGGCTGAGGTCATGATTTTGGACGCTGAATGACCAAACTTCTTCTAGCCACGACCAACCTATGCGAGGGTGATGGAAAAAGAATATAAAATTTTCCTAACCAAAAACTTCCCTTGTAGCAAATACTGTGCAGTAGAGCAATGTGATATTAATATCTTCAACGTTAGGATAATGGTATAGCAAGTTGTGTGGAGTAGTTGCTACACATTGTAGCAGCTACTCGAAAGTAGTTGCTATTCCATGGACCTGACGTTGAAGATGTTAATATCACATTGATCTATTGCACAATACTGGCTACAAGGGATGTTTTTGGTTAGGAAATCTACTAAATATTCCAAAAGTGGATGACTTGTACCTTTAGGTTTTGTATTATGAAACAATGTAATAGAATATATTGCTTATGGACGAAATTTTTGCCAGTTTAATTGTGTTTCTATCCTACACTTTTGACAAAGATTTTGCTTATGTAAGTATAGTTGTTAAGCTCCATGAGTCCCTTCATAAAAGGTTCTTGAATAATATGATCATTGCATGTTATAACAACTACTCTTGACAAGCTGCTACAACGTATATATTGCGACTATAAACGTTTGTAGTTGTTGCCTACCATGTAGACATATTATCGTAGATGTTATAACGTGAAATTGACAGTGTAATTACACTTCTACCCACGTAGCTTCCACTGTAACTGATAAAAGAGAAATGTGGTGGGCTTGTTGATATTTGTTGGATTTTTTAGAAATTATGTTTTTGAGTTTCATAATATATCATGGAATGGTGAGGTTATCATATCAGCTATGTGAGATATATGTGAAGGCCAGAGAGGGTAATTACAAAATGTACGTGAGGTTTATATTGTAGCAACAAGTGTGGAGTAGCTGCTACATCTTGTAGTAGCTACCCGATAGTAGCTGCTACAACGTGAAGGGATAGAAATCAGACTATAAATCAGACTTATTCACTAGCCAAAAATCATACTTTCATTTATTTATTATTTGGAATAAAAGGATGGAAAAGCATCAATTTTATGTTATAGCTATTATTGTTTTATCTTTCAATTACGTCAATTTCAGGTGTAGTATCTACTGTCCAGTAGTTGCTACAATATAAAAATAAGTGATATTACAAATATTATCAGCTTAATAATACATACATTTACACCAGTTAATGTGAGAATATATTTCAAGCACAGTATTTAACAAAAATACATTATAATCACACCTTTTATACGTACTCAGACTATGTAGCATACATGGTTTATCTCCCTCGTAACAATACATAATAATCACACCATTTATAGAGTCTCTGTCCCTTGTTCTCTATGTGTGATCAGCTAGATCAACAGAAAGCGTTGGAAGAGAATACCATTCATCATTGGCCTGATTTTCATGCTCTGTTATTTTGCATCTCCTCAGCGTCCTTTAATCATGGATGGAAAAAGATCATAGAAGGGATCATCCTCTGGCTACTCCATGAGCATTCCTCAGCCTCTTTGTTCTGACCATAGGATGTATGGGCCTCGTTTCACTATAATGTTGAAAGATATATGTATAAAGACTTATTGAAATCATAGCACATGGAATGGTGTTCGCAGTAAAGATACTATTTTTTGATCCCCAACCAGGCTGCAAACATGAAAAAAAATGAAAGCAAGCAATACACCGCGGAAGGCAACATTACCACCTTGTTATTCCCACTTTGGGAAGAAGACACACTACCATATTTCAAAGACAATGGATGCCATGAAAAGAATGACAATGGTGGTGTCGGGAAGATGACACTATAGTTATGCTATTCGTTTACCTTTGGATGTCATGAAAGAGGTTCGTAACACCCTCAATTTTTTAGGAAAACTGGAGTACTATGAAAGGTGTATCACATGCTCATAGTTGCCCTTCTGACAAAGTCGGATTTTGCTAGTGTTCATGGGCCATGGTTTATAACAGGTACAAGTGGTCATTCTGGACATAATGAATTGATACAGTAGTAGGTAGGTCGCCATTAATTAATTGATGAGTCACCACAATTTCATTGTTTGGTTTTATTGATCATTCAATCTCGCAATATTGAGCATATACTATCTCAAAGTAGTTGTTACATGTTGTAGCAGCTACAACATCAGTAGCTATTACGCATTGTAGCGGCTATTTGTACATACTTATTAAAGTAATTTTGTCTAACTTAAATTAATTTTATAAAATTTTTGTCCAAGTTGGAGAAAATATTAAAAATCATTTTAAATATTTGAGACATCGTTGTAGCAGCTTGTGACCCCTTAGCAACATTACTGCCCTATCTAATCATGACTACGTTGTAGCAACTTTTGCCCCCTTAGCTACTATAACACAGACCTAATATTATAGCCGTTATGAAATCATACTGCTACAAGGTGAATTATCAAAGAATCACCACGTTATAGTAGCTTTTGCCCCTTTAGCTGCTACAACACAGACTTCATGTTGTAGCAGCTATAGACCCATAGCTACTACAAGGTGATTTATCAAATCATGAACATGTTCTAGCACCTTCTACCCCCTTAGCTGCTACAACACAAACTTTATATTGTAACAGCTACAAACTATAGCTGCTACAATGTGATTTATCAAATCATAACCATGTTATAGTAGCTACTATAAATTACATGTTACAATGTGATTTAACTGATGTAGACTTTAAATTTTAAACATCAAAATCAACATGATTTGTAACTAGTTGAGTAGCTACTACAATGTCTATAAGGAGAGTTACTGTCAAACTTAATTTTTCAAAATTTATTTAATCTAACTTAATTTGTCTAACTTAATTTTTCAAAATTTATTTTTTTAATTTCAACGTAACTTAATCCTTTTTAAACTAATTTAATATGTTCTTACTTAACAAAAAAAAACTTAAACTTAAAATTAATTTTTCTTTTAATTGTGTGCTTGATTAAATCTTCATCTGGTCAAACATGGTCAACCGGGCGCTCGAATCTATCGGGCGCCCGACACTTTTTCCCTCAACTCGGTTTCGAGGCGCCCCTGGTTTTCCAAAACCAGGGACGCCAGTTCAAAACCTCTAATACACACCTGACCTCGGGCACTCGAGAAACCACTCCGGCGCCTCATCCTTTTTGCTTCTCCGAGCGGCCTTTAGGGCACTCGGGCGCTTGGATAAGCCACCGGCCAACAGTCTTCCAACCCACCCCAAGGCGTCTCAAAGCCTTTACAAACACCTCTTCTCCTCCTCTTTACCCTTCTAAACTTTGTCTGAGCGGTTGTGATCAACCGAGGGTCGTCCTCTCTAATTAATATTCGACCATGCCTCCTCGGTAAAATTCTAATCTAAACTTTTTCTTATTTTCTAATTTTCTTGCTTAATTATTATCCTATTTCTTTTTCAGTAAACGTTGTGTCACTGAGGTTGATCCGATTGCCGAGCCTAGTCCTAACCCTAGGTTTCCATCACTAGCTCTCTTCAATAAGTTCGCAACCACTATCTATAAACCGCTCAAAACCCACTATCTTAATAGAGACTTCTTTAATCAATCCCTTGGCTGTGGAAGCCATTAACTACTATCAACTTGACCGTTTAGTTTACTATAATAGCTCAATAAATACCACCTTATGTGCAGAATTCTATAATAACTTGGTCAAGGTGAATGATTTTAGCTATTCTACCATGGACCAGTCCCATCCTCTTCCCATTATCCTTGCCTTGTTTACTCACGTTCTTGGACTACGACTCTCTCAGTCCACTTTTGTCTGCTACCCTCCTAGGGACCTTCCCTTTCCTGCTCCTTACTCTCATATCACCCTTGATAGACTTTACACCTACTTTTTCGGGGGTGAGAGAGATCCTACAGTGGTTAACATCCGATCCCTCAACTTGTGTATTCAAGATTCCACACTCTATCGAGTTTCGGTCCGCTGCATTGTACCACTGACTTCTCGAGATGTAGCGATAATGAGACCTTTACACTCCTTCCTACTTTACGCCATGATTCATCGTCTTGATATATACATCGGACTTCATATTTTCCAGACAATCATCTACGCGTCTAGTGTCTCTACCCATTCGAAAGTTTGGATACCTTATTGCCATATCTTGACCGCACTCTTTCATTCTTACGGATGCGATATTTCCGCTGGCGAGGTTATCAGGTTGACTGAGTTCAATGAAGTAGGGATTAGGAACTTCTCCTTAGTTGCGATAGACGTCTCGGCCACTGGGGTCATCTCTTAGAGACAACAGGGAGCTTCAGCACAGTATAATCCGGAGGACGACGAGGATGAGAACTTCACTGCCGAGTTCGAGGCGGAGATGGAGCATATACCACCATTTCCCTCTCCTTTGACTACGGACCAGTGTCTCACCTGGCTTGAGTAGGAGGTTCACAATCTTCGAGAGGAGATAGAGGCCCATCACGTGGAGAGGATGGACGCAGATTAGGCTCGACACGCGGAGAGACTAGAGGCCAATCAGGCCCGCCACGCAGAGCTGATGGCTATGCTTCGATCATGGCATCCGGGCTCATCTTCTTCGTAGTCTGGATTTGTATTTTGACTATGGGTGGATCTGGACTTAACTTGGCTGTTGACCTATCTTCTTATGTGACTTAGTTGATTCTAGGTGACCTTTATTGACTTGTCCTTCTTATTTAATTGTGCTGAGTAGAATAGGTTTATTTATTTACTTGTTTTTGATTAATTAAAATTATTTTTGTCACTTTTCAAAAAATCATTTTCTTTAGCTATTTTTTAAAAATTATTAACTATTTTTCAAAAATTCATATTTTTAAAATCATGTTTTTTTAAATTTTTACGTATTTTTCGACTTAGTTTTAAAAAACTTACCCTCTTCAAAACTAAGGATTTCTTCATTATGGACTTAGCTTAGGACATACCTCTAGTTTGCATGCTCCTATAGACTTAGAAGCCAACATCTTACAAGCACATTAGGAATACCTTGTGATCCGGTTTGATGATTTTTTAGAAGGATCGGTGGCTCGGTCGAGTTCGATTTCCACTCCGAACCAGGAGTAGTTGAGTCGGGCCGAGGTCACCTGGGGTCGGTTCCCGAGCCTGGTCTCCGAGGTCGGGCACTCGGGGTCGGTTGCCTGAGGTCTGGCACTCGGGGTCGGTCATCCGAGGTCAGGCACTCGGGACCGGTCGCCCGAGGTCGAGCACTCGGGGTCGGTTCCCGAGCCTAGTCCCCGAGGTCGGGCACTCGGGATCGGTTGCCTGAGGTCTGGCACTCGGGGTCGGTCACCCGAGGTCAAGCACTCGGGACCGGTCGCCCGAGGTCGAGCACTCGGGATCGGTTCCCTAGGCTGGTCCCCGAGGTCGGGCACTTGGAGTCGGTTACCCGAGGTCAGGCCCTCGGGGTCGGTTAAACAATTATAGTTCGCTCTTGTCAAAAGTCAGAGGGCAGCTCCTGACATAATCATCACCTGACACAGCCGCCAAGAGTTAATGAGGGACAAAAGAGACAGTTTACGCAGGGTATCAGACGGCTGCGGCAGTCTCATAACATTAATACGGTTGTCACCATCACGGTTTATTAGCTGACCATCCCTTAATGAGACATGATAGCTCTGACAAAGCAGAGAGCTTCCCCTCCCCTATATAAACCCCCTGGGAGCTCCAAGGAGGGGATTGCTGCCCATTCGCAACCACACCACCAATTTGTGAGCTCCGTTTTGGTCCGAGCCGAGCGACTTTAATCTTAGCACTATTCGAGCCCGACCCCGACCCCCCGAGTTACAGCAGACCGGGTCGTCTTGGTCAGACCGAGTCAGCCGGCCGAGAACCGATCTTCGCTTGTCGACAGGATCACCTTGCTTGACAACTTAGACTAGGTTAAGATGCTTAGGTTTATGCCTTAACTCAAGATACTTTAAATCAGTGCATCGAAAGTAGTTGATGCAATAAATACAATTGAACATCAATCAAATTAAGTAATCAAACTTAGAAAGTCTAACTTAATCAGACAACTTAACTTGACTAATCCAAGTGAAAGTTACTGTTTTATAACAGTTAGTAAGTAGCACACTGGGTTAGACAGGGGCTCAAGGATTTGTTATTTTTGTATTTTTCAAAACTATTGCATGTTTACTTTTGAACACTTAGACTTAAATCATGTTTAGACTCAAATGGGTGAATTAACTTGATTTAAATTTTATTTTTCTGCATTAGTTCCTTTTTATTGCTTATCTATCTGTTACTTAGAACCTCTTATTTATTTCCTTAAAAAGTAATTTTTGGCATTATTAATTTTTTTTCGTGAACTTATTTTTTTAAAAAAAGAAAATGTACTTATGTTTTCAAAATTTACAGGCTTTGATACCTAATTTCTTTTAAATTTTTTTTTCTTTTTCCTCTCCTTAATCAATTTTTTTTCTATATGGCAAAGGGGGAGAGTACGGAAAAGTAAAATTAAAAAGATTTTCAAAGTTTTTTAAAAAAGATTTTCAAAGTTTTTTTTAAACTTTATTTTCAAGTTTTTTTAAATACTTGTTTTTCAAGTTTTTTAAAATATTTGTTTTTCAAGAAAACTCTATTTTTTCAAAAAGGATGTTTTTTTAATAATCTATTCTTCAAAGGGGAGAAATTTCAATTTAACTAAGAATTTTTCAAAGTACTAATTTTTCAATGTAATCAACTTTTTCAAAATGATACTTAGAATTTTTCAAAGAATCTTTCAAATTGAAAATTGCATATTTTTCAAAAGCTTCAGGGGAGAATTTTATATGAAGGGGGGAGCTTTATGAATTCTTTCAATTTTGCAAGATTTTTTTGACCCAAATTGCAAATACTTTAAAATCAAGGTGGAGATTACTTATCAAGGGGCAGATTTAAAAGTTTTTAAAAAATATTTCTAACTTTGAAAAAATGACTTTAATATTAAAAATATGTTCAACTCTATTTCTTTACATGCTTATATGTTTTAACTTAACTTTTAAACTGAGTTACCATAAATTAAAAAGGGGGAGATTGATAGTGTCGGAAGTACCAGATCGAACTTGGTTTTGATAATGACAAAAGGTTCAAAGTTAAGTATGTTTTGTAATCTAACGTATTTGACTAAGTGTGCAGGAAAGTCCTAATTTGTCCAGGCATGAAGTCTTGACCTGTAGGGTTAAGCACGAAGTCCTGGTCAAGGACTGGGCACAAAGTCCTAACCGAGGGCTGGGCACCGAAGACCTGACCGAGGGTTGGGCATGAAGTCCTAGTCGAGGACTAGACACCAAAGACCTGATCTAGAAGATCGGGCAGAAGACTTAGCCGAGCGAAGAGAACGGACAGAAGTAGGGACGGGTCGAGGTACAGACGTCTTGAGATCCGGGAGCTTGGGAAGCCTAGCAAAAGTCCAACTGGAGGTGCATGCTGGCAAAAGATAACTTCTCCTGAGTGGAGTAGATGAGGACGCGTTCCCTAGAAGAGAGAACAGTAGGCGTCGGTCCGATTTAGGATTTCATTTTGAAATCCAAAGTAAGGATTAGACAGCTCTGGCTGTCGTACATGCATATATTTCATATATTATTTATTGCATTTGGACTAACCTGTGTTGCAGCCCAAGAAGTTGAACCAGCAGCCTTGAGGGCGCCCTAGAGAACCTGGGCGCTCGAGTATACAGGCGCCCGTGAGGTCTTGGGCGCTCGAGTTGGATTTTCTCAGCTTTGGTGAAGCTGAGTTGGCGGATGTAGATTGTACGAGCCATGTCAGCACTCTGGCGCCTGAGAGAGGATTAGGTTTGGCCGAGTCAGCAGATGACGACGCGGTCGAAGCGGTGACGTGGGGGCGCCCTAATGTGCACTAGAGTGCCCAAGTGCCAGTATATAAGGGCTTTCACCCCCTCAGTCTTGAATATGAATTACACTCACTTCAAGCTATTGCAATCAAATTTCTAGCTCTCTGTGCTCAAGTTCACTGCGCCAAAACTGTCCAAGATCGACGTCGTGCTGCTCCGACGACGGAACGCCCTTCTTCTTCTTTAAGCAAGTGTTGTCGGTATAAATTTTTATTTTTATTCTGTACTTTACTTTACACATTTTGTAACATATTTTGTGAATTATAGAATTGTATAACGAAAACGATTAAGGACAGTGGGCCTTGGAGTAGGAGCCGTCACACACTTCGAACCAAGTAAAAACAAAGTTGTTAGCGTTGTTTTAACTTGTTTGTTATGTTTCCGCTGCGTTTTACTCACGATTTAAATTTGGAAAATTTCGAGCATCGATATTCACCCCCTCCCCCTTCTATCGATCTCATCGATTCCACAGTATCAAACTGAAATTCTAGAATAAAAACAATGACAACAAGAATTATAAAATCATTACCACTTTGTAGCAGCTTATGACCCCTTAAATACTACAAGTGATTTAGAAGATATAAAATTAAAATTTTATACAACAAAATCAACTTGATGCGAACACTAGATCATAACAACAACATCATATCACATAATTTTTTTTAAACAATTTAGTTTTGTCATTCATATTACCGAGACCACAATGTCTCACTTGCTTCACCTAATTTTTGTCTGTCATAATTTTATATCTAACTCAAAATCAATAAGCTTTCATTTCAGATGGGTTAAAATCAGTTGACCTCTAACACATCATTAAAAAAAAGCATAATCTAATCTACAAGATATAATGGAACTACTTGTAAGAATCAATTGCAATCAAGAATAATATGATAAATAAATTAACATATACGAATTGTTTTGTGTGGGCCATGATAACCGTTTCAGTCGTGTCACGGTTTCAAATACAATTAAAGTATCGAACTCCTCTAAACTAATGTAGTATAGAGTAACTCGAGTCGTCTCCCAACGAATGTAGTTGGTACATGATAATTCTCAGGATCGTATGTTATTGAAATTGGGATTTGGATTTGAATGTTAATACTACGAAAAGAAATAGCAAAACATGTATGAAATCTAGTTCTAATTAAGGAAAGACAATGCAGGTAAGGAAATCTAGTTTACCCTAACTACAATTGCAGCAAAGAAAAAAAACAACTCGAAATAAACATTCAAGAAATAGGGCATTAATGAAACCTAGACATGGAACAAAACCTATAGCATTAAAGAAATCTAGACTGATCTAACTTAATTGCATTTAAATGAAAACATGAAACTTAAAGCAATGGAAGAGCAATACAAAACAAGAGTTAATCAACTAAGAAACATCACAATTGAAATTAACTGTTCTAAAAAGCATTTAACCAAACACCATACAGGCATGATTGAATTGCTTCAAGAACGTGCCAATTGATATGGAAAAGTTCCATCAAATACAAACATTCACAATCAATCACAAACATTCATCAATTAACTCAAAACAACTCAAATTTCAACACAATAATCAAATCTTGGCTATGAAGTAGACGTGGCTGTTGGCTGTGAATGAAATGAAGGAACTGCTATGATGGGAGTAGCAACTGTGATGCTGGAAATGCTGTGAAGTAGAAGAACTGTGAAGAAGTGGATCAAATTGCTGTGAAGGAATTTCTGTAATGGAATTGCTGAAGGGAATAAACTGCTGGAAAAGAAATTGAATTGCTGTGAAGGAACTGAAGCTGGCTACTGGATTTGAAGAACTGCCGTCGGATCTGATGAAGGCTAGCTACTGAAGGAGCTGCGAAGAAACAAAACTGCTGAAATTGAAGGAATTGTTGTAAAGGAAAGCAAATGAAAGAATTGCAGTAAGAAATGGATCGCCGGCTGTGGAGGAAGATGGATGATCGTTTCCTCTCAACCCGAGAGGAAGCTGGTGAAGGAGATGGTCGACTAGGGCTCGAACCCCGGGCCCTAGCTCGTGCGATGGCGTGCGGTGGAGGAAGATGGCTGGCTGCTTCCCTCAACCCGAAAGGAAGCTGCGGTGAAGTAGACTAGGGTTCGGACCCTGAGCCCTAGCTGTGCGGTTATGATCCGGCCGACGGCGAGATGGAGAGGTGGAGATCCGCCGGCCGGAGGAGATGAAGCGAAAATGCTGAGGAAGAAGGAGGTTGCCCCTTTTGCCGATCGATCCCTCTTTCCCCCTGCGCGATAAGGCTTTTGTGTCTCTCTAATTGATTCGGCTCAGCAGTTGGGTTCGGTCCAGTAGTTGGGTTCGGTCCCTTGATTCAGCCAGCCCAGCCAGTTGAGTTCGGTCCCTGCTTGGGTTCAATCAGCTCTTTTGGTTCATTCCAGGTTCAGTGGTTCGGTCAGCCTCAATTAACCTAGTTAAGTTCAGCCCAGCAGTCCGGTTCAGTCAAGCCAAGCCAGTTGAGTTCAGCACTTGGTTCAGCCAAACCAAGCCAGTTGAGTTCAAGGCTCATAGCATCAGAAGGAAATTAGCAACGAACGGTTGAGATCGATTTGGCTTCATCCAACGGTCGGATCTCTTCAGATCTGAACCAAACTCCACAGATCCCAATCAATGGTCCTGATCTACCTGTTCCCAGCTCGGATTAACCAGATCAGTGGCGGATGATCCAGATCTTCCTTTTTCTTGAATGGATGGTCTAGAACATCTTGAGCTTGATCCAACGGTCAGATTACTTCTGATTTGGCTGAAATTTTCAGATCTTGATCTATGATCATGATTGATTCTATCTTAAACTCGGATTGACCAGAAGTTGACCGACAGCTCAGATCTAGCCGTTCTCTGGAATGGTCGGCTCCTATTAACCAATGCTTGATCCCTTTGATCTGGATCCACTGCTAACTCAAGTCTGACCCGATTTGATCTAGGTCCATGATCATTTGAAGCCTACAAAATGATATTTAAATTTAGTGCCAAAAATATCCCAAATATACAAAGATTTGAATTAAAAGCCAAAATAGAGGAAATACATGAAACCTAATATAATTGCAAACTTAAGCATATAAAATGTGGATCAAACATGGATTTTAGAGCCTAAAATAATCAACAAAATGGTGGTGATCAGGCCATTCCCTTCAATCGTCTGAAACTCTCTTAAGGAAATAGCTAGTAAACCTTGATGTCGCATCTCAAAGTATGAGGCATTTAGAGTCTTAAAAAACTCCACCTACACGTAAATTAGCATTAGTAATCAATGCATATTAAATTGCTTAATGTAAAAAACTATGTATAACTTAATATTATTTACAGTAGTCTCAAACGAAGAAGTGTATTTTTCTAAATCGCTGAGAGAGTTATAATGTATAAATATAGCTTCGTCCATGTTCATAACCATTAGATGTTGATGATCATCTTTGTTATTAAGTGGATAGAAGATATATTAAATGACCTTATATTTATCAATTTGAGTGCAATGCCTCGGTATTCATGAAGTCAAACAAATCCTATGTAAACAACATAAATTTTTAGTGGACTAAATACAATAAAGAATCAATAAGATTATGTAAGAGAGTTAAATTTGGGGCAATCTATGGTCCGGAGTGACCATGTGTTTTGATGTTTGGGTAAAAGGTTTAAGTTAGGATCACCCTCGTGTTTGATATGTGTATTTGAGTGTGCAGGTTTGCAGGATACACATTGACTTAGTAGGACGTCTTCGGGACTGGTGAAAGATGGTATGGGAGATAAGCCGTGGGCTTGTGTGCGCATCCGAGGAACCGTGGACAAAGCAGGGACGATGAGCCGAGGGAAGCGGACTTTGAAGTATACGTGAAGGGTGGCATGGGAGACAGGTTGAGGACTTGCATGCATTCGAGGGACGAGAGCCAAAGTCGAAGAGGGCTTGAAGGCAACAGATCGAGGCTGCTGGATGAAGAGTCAACTGAGTCGTAAGGTTCGAGTGTTGAGAGAATTGTACTCGGGAAATCCTAGGGTTCGAGTGCTTAGAGAAACATACTCGGGAAGGGGAAACCTTAGGTTTGGGAGTGAAACAGTCGACTGGTACTTGGGTAGTCGACTGATAAAGTCCACAGAAAGATCAATCGACTGATCTAGGGGCAGTTGACTGGTATTCGAACGTTGAGCTGTAATGTTCAAATCCAAGTGGGACCAGTCAACTGGTAATGGACCAGTCGACTGGTAACGGTCATTTCAGCCAAGAGCACTATTTAAGAGAGCTCGGTTTTGGCTGTGAGTTCTTGACGAAATGAGCTTGGTTAGAGCTCATTAGTAGTCTTCTAGTGCTCAGGTATTGTCGAGGGTTTGTGGTGAGGTTTCTCCACCCACAAGGAGAGACAAGAGCTAGCCGGAGGTGTTCCGGGGAATCATCCACCGACGGATCAGGGTCGTCCACCTTACGGACAGCTGTGGAGTAGGAGCTTCATCTCCGAACCACGTAAAGGTGATGTGTTAGCATTGTTTAGTTTAGAATTGAGATTTCCGCTTGCGCTTGCTAACCATTGTAGGAAGACAAAAACGAAAAGTTGCTATTCACCCCCCCCCCCCCCCCCCCCCCCCCCCCCGACAAAGTCCTAACATTAAATACTTACTGTAAACTCAGCCCCACAAACCACAAAATATGGATGGGTAGTAGGGTGTGTTAGAGGTTTTGGCTTATTGCAAAATATGTATTTATGCAATCGCCATGGGTGTCCTTAGTCCAATCAAAAATTGTAAGTAAATCTGCCATATCTAATGAGAAAATTAAGTTAGTCTATACTAGAAGCGTCGTAACCCTACATAAACAAACATAACATATAAGAACAATTTATAAGGTGTTAATATTATTGAATTATATTCATGACTTCTACATTTGTATCAGCTAGGAATAATTACATCCATATGTTTTTTCGGGTTTATATTGAAATGTAATATTCAAATGTATTATTGAAAAATACAACATGAAAAATATAGTAACAGTATTGTTTTACAGAATTAATCATTATTGTTTTACATAGTAATGAAACTACACTACCAACCAGCTCACTTTAAATGGTTGAGCATCAATAATGCATCTGCTACAACATCATCTTTAATCTTCTTAAAAAATTTCTTCGCTTGTTGAACACATACATACACAATCATGTTATTGAGAATTAATAACCAAAATTAACTAGAATCAAACATACCTTTAATATTTTAGTTTCGACCTTCTTAATCTCGGTATGTATAATTTTTTGTTTGATGAAACTGTGACAGCTTTGTTTGATGCAACTCTGCTACCTTTGTTTGATGGGACAGGAGTTTTCACAACATTTTCTTGAATAATCTCCTTGCCTTTCTCTTTCCCCTTGGTATTTTGTTTTGTATCAGTTCTCCTTCTCTTAGGGTCTTGTTCAAATTTATGTGTGGGTAGTGGCCCAATTCTCTTCCTAGCACACTTCTTCAATCTTGCATGTGTTGGTGGACTAGGCGCTATGGCCTCTTTATTCGAGGTAGATGCTACTCGTGCCTCTTCTAATACCATGCTCTGTAGCTTGCTTTGGAGCTATGTAATTTTTCCCCTTGGCCAACTATGATACTGTATTTTTCAACTAAAATCCTATCCTTTTCACCAATGTAAATTTTAGCATTCTTGGCATTATTATCCAGTAATGCAGATAGTTCCATTCTTTGTGTATCCCTCTGTTCAATACCCTTGCTTAACTCAGCAACCAAAGTTTGCACATTAGTAAGTTGATCATTTTTTACTTTGCAATATTGACATTCTACTTGCTGCTGGCCATCATCTACTGCTTCCTCTTGAACACCCTCTACTAGATACTCTTGAACATCATCCCTTGCTTAGGACAAGCTTCAACAACGGCCAGAGAGAGTGAAATAAAATCATCAATTTGCTCTTCTACATTAGGAAATCAGTTGATCGCAGATGTTCCTCTAAATCTGACGGAACCAAGTTGCTATTATTTTTGATGCAGATAACTCAGCAATCATCTTCTTTATTATAGACACGCGTGAGATTGTCCAGCTCCATCGGCAAATTCTTGGAAGAACAAGGTTCTTGTATGTCTCTATGATTCTAACATGCTCACACATCCAAACCTGCAATACAATAAATATTGTCACAAATTTTGAAGCTATGAAGTTACTGTATACTTTAACAACTTACAATAACCAGGTGTACAAATCCTCTCAGCATTAGAGTTTAATTTCCCTAAAGGCCCAGTGGCTTGGGCCTCAGTGAGAGCATCACACCAATGTCCTCCATCTCTGGGGTGACATTGTCATACCAGTCTTACACCAATTATATCTATCTATATTTTCAAAGTTAACTACACAATCAAGTAGTGATTTTACTGGTATTCTAGATATATTGCTGGTAGTAGTAAATATCACACATAAAAAAAAAAACAAGTTAACAAAATAAATTATCAGATTCAGGAGATGATTCTGGTTGCTTGCTGATGTTGATCAACTTTTTATCTACTTCATTCTTTGAACACTCGACTTCCATGAAATGTTGAAGGTAGAGTGGGGTGGAGCCGACATCCAGATGCAAAAAAACTTCATCGCCATGATCGGAAAGTCCTAGAATCAATTCAATATCTTGTCTTGCAAATCTAATCTTTTGATTTTAAGATGAAATATTTATCATCATAGTCTCAATTGTCAAACATATTTTTGTACAAGGCCTCTGCAAGTGTGGTAAGGTTGTCATACTAACCTTATCTTCTTTTTTATGATCTTGTACCTTAACGATTCATTTTTGTTCAATTGTAACTCTTGCTCAGTATGACTGGAACTCACTATGTTGGTTTTGCATTGGAAAATTATGTTATCATATCAAATATTCGTTATCTGTCACATCCCTCGTGTCAGAGATTTGCATGAGTTGTATCAAGTTCTGATGATTGTTGGCAAGTCAAAAACGGTGTAGAAAATGATGTAACAGTCAAAATATTGCAATTTAATCAATTTTGGATAGTTCTTCTAGGCAATGGCAGATTAAAATAAATTAATCAGAAATATGTAAGCTGTCTTTTCTTTTTTGGGGATATTATGTTCAGATCTCAAATCTAAAGCAATTACTGAAAATGCTACGGACACAACAGAATGCCTCTTGAGCATCCATCATTCATTACAAGAGCCAAGAAATCTTGTGGGAACCTCATCAACTCTAGCATCAATGAAAACTCTTTTTGACAAACAGAGCTGTGGACAAGACAATCTTGGTATCCATAAATATTCACCACTGCTTGGTTTCTTACATTATGCTAAAAGGGCTCTTCAATATATAGAGGTCAGGACATCTGAAGAAATTTGTTCTACTATATATGTCCAGCTCATCAAAGCTTTAAATGTGGACCTCGGTATCTGAATGTGCATCTCATGGTCTTGTCATTAGGCTTTTAGTATGACTTTCAATATCAGGATACAGCTATGACATTTCTAGATACTCGGTTATTGGAGTTTTTCATAAGTGGTTCTGTTTGTCACATATTGACTTGAATTGTTATTGCTCCTCCTTTCATAATCAACATTTATCTCTTGGCTATTGGCTTGGGCCAAACAAGGTCACTTTAACAAACCTTTTGTCAATTTGTGGTGAATTGCATGCTCTCGATAGAGTTTCTTGGCTTCGTGTTTGGGGAGTCAATGCAGAAGAGGCAAGCAGCATGACGCCTGGAGGTTGTCTAACGGAACCTGAAATTCCAATTAGATTATTGCAAACACTGCTTTGAACTAGATTCACATCTGATGAAGGCACATGGGTGTTTGTGCAATTCTAGCTGACAGTTTATGTCAATTCTCCTTGGGTCAGTTGATGGGTGAAAGTAAAGATCGATTCTGGCAGCATGGAATGACTTTCTGCAGTAGCTTCCTTTTGTTATTCTTTGCACATTAACTGATTATGAGTTAGTGATGGATCATATTACTTTGGGGATGACTTATGAGCTTCTCTAAGCAAGTAAACTACTCTTTCAATTTGACTTCTGTTAGAGCACATCAATATGAACAAGACCTCATCTGAGAATGGTCTGGTAATCAGGTTATCACTGTTGCTTCTACTTATTAGCAGATCATCAATCCTAGTATTTCTTTCAATATAAAAGCTTGGAATTAATTTCCTGCAAATAAGTTCAAAAGGCTGACTTGGTTGGTAGTGAAAAATAGAATCATTCTGTAGATAAATCAAGAGAAAGGTTCATCTTAAGAATGTAAATAATGTATTGTGCTTAGATGAAGTTTTTTGGAACAAATCAACATCTAATTTTTCAGTTTCATGTAGCTGAATCAGTCTTTCAAAAAGGTGGCAAAATTGGAAAATTCCATATGTAAAGTCTGGATATTAATCGGTTAGAAGGCAAGCCCGGGTATATTTTTTGGGAATGAATGATCTCTTTTCAGATAAAATGGATTGCATTATGTTTTCGAACCTTAAAAGTAACATATTGAAACAAATATATGATTAGATTAGGAATGTATATGGCTCCATGGATAACCTTCGGTGGAAAGTCCATCGTGGAGAGGGCTGATCCTTGGGGTAGGCCTAGTAGCCCCAGACCGGTCATGTGATGATAATCAAAATAATCTACAAAATATTCGAACCTTAAAAGACCGGGTGGAGAAGCAAGTTTCAGAAATGTCATGGAAAATATGGATAGTGGATCTAGAAGTGGACTGAAGGGCGGATCAAATGAGAAGCAGGCGGTAGAGGGAGAAGCACTCAGCTTATTATAGTATTTATATAATTATATTAGTTATTAAATTTTTGAACAAAATAAATAAATAAACTAATCAAATCATTAAATATAAAGTGAAAAAGCTAAATTAAATTGGATTAGCATCGAACAAAATTTATCCAGTAAACATGAAGATAAGAAATATATTGATCTAAATCGAAATTAATTTGGATTTGATTTAAATGAGTTATGGTTAAATAAGTTTAATTAAATTAAATCAATTCAAAATTAATTAGGACAGTTTTTCATCATAACTCTCTTTTATTCTTCCTATTCTCAAGAGCATCAATCTTCCTCCTTCCCTTTCTTTTATTTTTTTGGGCCGACCAACAACAACCCTAGTCCCTCTTCCTCTCCAACAAGAGTAGTCATCCTTTTATCGTCGAGCTAACCAAGATCGTCATAAAAAGGACAAAACTTTCGTTCTCTTTCTTTTCATTCTTGTAGTTGTTTTGTTTTTTTTTCTCTTCGCCATTTCAAGCAAACCAACAATAGTTCATACTGTTCTATTTGATTTATTTATTTCTCATCTCTAGCTCGGTGTCAATAGTGGGAAGAATAAATCACCAAAGCAATTTTCCAACCCATAATAAGAAGCTCCAACTTTAATGTTGTCTAGTTTTCTATCCTTCGCTCTAAGACTAGCAAACAACAAGTAATTTATTTGATAGTGACTGATATTGAATAGTAATTTAAATATACTAAGACAGTGTAATCTGTCATGCCACCAGAGGTTCATATTTGCTTGAAATCGGATAGCATCTTTCCTGTACGACGGACAATCTGAATCATTTTTACATACACATCTCCACATATAATAAATAAGATCAGCCACATTCGCTACATTCACACAAACACAACCATGCAGATAAATTATTTGCTTAATAAATGATAAACATAATCAATAATCCTCCGTAAACTAAAAATGCAACGGAAATAGATATATACACGTCCAAAGAAAGTCAAATATCATTCCGAGACGAAAACCAAACTAAAATGACATCAATACGATAAGAAGACTATAAAAGTACGAAGATGATATAAATACTCAAACGGGGATTGACAGCTAGATCCTTCCTAGCGGCATGAGATACACCTATCAACTCTGAAACAAAAGGAGAACGAGAGGTGGTGAGTTATGATGAACTCTGTGGGTATAAGAATAGATAAATGCATGGTATATAAAAGGATAAAACAAACATAAAGAAAACCAAGGGTATACAGTTTCTGGAATAAAGAAGATAAACCAAATGTATCTGTACAAATAAAACATACTTGAAACCAATATAACACATAGGGCATTATCAGAAATCCCCCTAATACCTCAGTAAACCGTTAGTACTGTCGAGCATATCCAAATCATATAATAAATATAAATCATAACCGAATATGCATGCAATCAAATGCACAATTATAACTCAAACAAGTGTATCAAACACAAGCAAATGCACAATGCATAATATGCACATGATGTCATGACTGTACTGTACACACATCAACCACCGCTACATTGGGTAAGTTGAATGGACTAGATACAAGCGTCAACACCTGTGGCTATGCAAATACACCACAATATATGTGACCTTGAATGAAAAGTTGAAGCACCTGTGACTATAAAAACCCCGAAGCACTTTGGGGACTCCAAACATCTGGGGAATAACAACTGTTTACACACAACTCCAACTGAGCGTGACACAACATGAAAAATATACCCGACGACCCATCTTAACCATAAGGGAGCCAGTGGTCATTGACTTGCAAATAATGCTATGATGCATGCCACTAATATGCACAACCTCAATCAAACCAAAATCATGGATCAATACGATACGAAAACACAAATAATACCAAAGTAAATAAACATGCACTAATCTACTGGGTAGGGTTTATCTAATGTCAACCAAACCCTATATAGGTCAATGATAGTTCTACAGTACACGTGTACAAGCGGTATTCTTTAGATCAGAAGCCAAGAGATGAGACTGTATAACTGAACAATTTAAATTACTACTCAAAGGTCAAGCAAGAATAAGTATCAAGCAGGAAAAATAAGACAAATAGATTTAAGGTAACGCAACCTACTCAGATAATAAAACAACTTGCATTATGGTAAACGATTCTAATGGAATCAAGGAAGAAATACCGCCTCATAATGTAGTGTGTATCCAAAAGAATCCCCGTGATCTAACATACGTAAATGATTAATGTCCTGTATCAAGGATACAGTTTAGCTATTTTAACATTAATAAAATAGATAATTAACTTTTAAACATACCTATAATTCTACATCTACTTAATTAGCTAAACTATATATAAGCAAAAATTAAATTAAATCCTAATTACTACGTCTGTTTAATTAAATCTAAAACAATAAGGAGTTTCTTCCTAACCTAATTTATCAAAATTAGGTTATAAGGTCAAACACCCAATATAACCCAAGAAACTACTTCGAATCCAATCCCAACTCTCTTATCTAACATTAACCAAAATTGGAGATATACATGGTAACAGGCAAGGAAACGTCAACCCAAAAACCAACTAATTCCAAGCTTCATCACATTAGCTAAACATTCCTCCATCTCCAGATTAGATTTCCACACACAACCAAAACAACACCTACTCACGAGAAATACCACCAAGAATGGATCAAGACCAACCTAGACTCACCTTACATCCAATTTACCCTTGCAAATCTCACACGACAATTAAAGATCACCATCCAACCACACATCTCCAACAGTACCCCATAACCTAGCACAATCAACCTCACCATTATAGCTCACGACGTTGAGAAAACCAACACAAGGTGAACCAACTTATGATCTCAAACCAAAAACATGGCTTGCGCAACGCCCAACCCTTACTGATCAAGCTCCTCAATTTAATCATCAATCGACCCCAAACTGATATAACTCAAAAACCACAACTCAAATCAAAGGAGAATCTACGACATCATTAAATGCAGGGCAGAATCAAAGCGAGCAAACTCAAACTCAGTCTTCCACAGATTCCCAACCCGACTCAATTTCAAAAAATTAGGGCAGTGAGTTCAAAACAAATCGATAACCAAAGCTACTCAAATAGAACTCACGGTAGAAATCGTAACAAGGCATAAACCAAAATTTATAAAACTATCACCTGTATATGATATACCTTCCAATCAGAGGTGTCAGTTGAAGAACTTGCGCTCGGCATGGTCATGAAAGAAGGGGAGGAGGCCTCCAATGATGATGTACAGTGGCGACGGTCTAATCCCAACGCAGAGGCGACACAGGCGTGCACAAATTGGATCGGTGAAGATTTGCACTCGTGAGAAGGAATTAGGTGTTGGATAGATTGGCGGGCTTCCTAAGCGAATACCTGGTCGTCCTTGAGATATCTTTCCATGTCCACGGATTAAAAAATTAATCCGAATGGAGACCTATCTCCCAAATGACTATCTCATTATCGTATCAATCGATTCGAGTTACAACTTAGCCAAACTCAAAGTTCGAGCCTTGTAACTCGCCTAACCAATTGACCGCGGAAAAGACGACGAGCGGATCACCTATTTTTGTGTTTATTATTGGGGTCCAAAATAATTAATTATCAACAATGATTAACAAATAATCAAGAACATGATAATTAATTAACATCACATAAAATGATAAGAAAATCAAAGGAGTCAAGGAAGAGTTTATACCTTCCGTTACCTTACGATCTTCTATCGTATAACCCTCCCCTCTTGGACGTCGTGTGGGCGACGATCTACCAAGAACCGTGGTCACCAAGTCAATCCCTTCTCCTTGTGCCAACCAAGCCCTGACCAAAGGGTTGTCGTTGGCCACTCCAAGGAAGAAGAAAATCCAAACACAAACCCTACTACTCCTTTCCTCCACTGTCGACGCCTGAGCCGTGAGCAACTTGGTTGCTCCCTTGGAGCACGAGGCTGCTGCTCCCCTGGAGCAAGTTGCTCATAAGTTGCGTGGCTGTCCAAACAAAGTTGCGTGTGCAACTTTGATACTCCACAGAAAAGTTGCTGAAAATTTTCTGATTTCTCCACATATCGTGAGCAACTTTCAAGTTGCGTGAGCAACTTGGTTGCCTTGGACAGCCTTGGACATGCGTGAGCAGCTTGACCAATTGCTGAAAGTTGCGTGAGCAACAACAACTCCCTTTGAGCAGCTTCTATTCTCTCAAGGCTTCTGTTCTCTCCAAGTTGTGTGAGCAACTTGTTCTCCAAGGCCGCACACCGAGAGGGAGAGAGAGAGAGAGAGGAGGAGAGGAGAGGAGAAACTTAAGGTTTTCTTGTGTTCAAATTGGATCCTTGGTTTCATGCCACCATGGGGTATATATAGGGCTACAATAGGGACCATGAGGAGGAGTTGGGTCTTGACCTACTAATGGATCCAAACCCGATCCATTAATGAAGATCCATTCCACTAAAGGATCCTCATTGAATTACCTCACCAATCCCCATATTTACATATGGCTCCACCTATTATAAGTACATCCATCTCCCCATATTTAAGATATCGAATGCCCATTGATTAATTTAAATTACTGATAATTTTAATTAATCAACCTCTAACTCCTTGACTAGTATCACTCATCCTTATCATCATGTTGGACTAAGTCCACCTGCAGGATTTAACATGAAGAACCTTATGAGCTCATCAAGGAGGCATCATCATCCCGACTCACCAGGACACTGATTCCGTCTATAATCAATGACACACCATGTAAATAATATTATTTCCCAACTTACCAGGCCTATCGATTTAGCAGAATTAATAAATCTCGCCCATTGATAAATCAAAGAAACAACTACTATGTACATGTCCCCATTATTATATCAGGATTCAGAGCATGTACTCCATAATAAACCGAGGTCCGATCCAATTATAAAGTCAGTATAAATTGGATCATCTCTATGTTGGTCCTGCTCAATGCACACAAAGTGCACTAGTGTAATCCTATGGTCAAGATAAACCACACCTAATTACACTACAACCATTCCGATGGTTTGTCCAATTCCATCTCGGTTGTGAGCCTCTACTTATACTCTGCAAGGGACTGATAATATGATCTTTTGTGTGTCACCATACACCATGTTATTTACAATGCAAAGTATCAGACAGTTATGCACATACTAATATAAACATGCAACAGTGTTGTTGTGATTCTCTTTCAAAATGTAGATGTTCATAGAAAAAGACAAGTCTTTTAGTATACATCCTAACATTAGGGACGAAAAGAGTCGGGGTCGGAAGAGGAGGATAGGAATCATCGCCGCGCCAGGGATCGTACCTGCTTTCTTGCGATCTAAGAGGCCAGTGACTCGGTTCTGCGTGCACGAAGAGGGACGGAAGAGGAAGATCGTGGAGAAATGGGGGAGGTAAAGATGGGGCTTGGCGTGCGTTCTTTGAGGAGAAGGATTCGGTGACTCCGGGTAAAGTTTAAAATCTTCCCAGGCTGCTCTGGCTACGTCTCTTAAATAATTTTCTCTGACTTGTATCATAGCTTCTCCTATTTCTATGTCTAATTCATATTTTGCTTGATAGTCTCTTTTAACAGATACTATCCATTGTTCTAAGTATGTATCATACAATTGAGGAGCACACTCAGTGATGTTCGTCTTTAGCTAGTTACCTTTCTATCAGCTGATATATTAAAATTCGGACATAAGTATGTTATTCCTAAGTTACTATTCATATCTACTTCTATTAAGCCTATGATAGCTTTCTCTGTGTCAAAGAAACGTGTATCATGACGAAGAAGGAGAACTTATCCTTCAAGTCTGGCTCTAGTCAAACCCCTTAGGCCGAAAACAATTAATCCTACATGGATATAATTATGTTTTCTCATATATAAAGTTTTTGATGAATCTTCAGACATCAGATTTAACTGAACTTCTCCTCTATCAGGTAGATGAAGGACTTCTTGCCTATGATGTCGATAGACTGAAGTAGAAAAATTGAGTAAACCTTGGCTATATAATTTTTTTGGGTTTAAAGTATTTAATTGTTCATTGGAAAAAATTGTTAAGTCTTTATCTACGTCTATGATTTCTTTCAATCTATGTGGAACAAGAGTAGACATATTGTTACGTTTAGTAAGTAACGAATCAGGCCAGGAGGTAGTATTTGTTTCTGTGGGTCTTATAGTGTAAGAGGGTCTAGTAAAGGTGTCAGTTTTTGTGAGACTCATGTTTATACGTTAAAAATTTAGAAGTTGTTTGTGCTACTCGAGGAACTATTTTTACTAAGGATAGTTGGCTTAGATCTATATTTAGTTTGTTTAAAGCTTCTTTCCAATCTTTCATTTGGGTATTACCAAGAAGAACTTTTTCTAGTGCTAATAATTTATTATCCAGTAAAGAGAGTCTATAATGAAGTGAGGATACTAGGCCTATGAGAGTATTATTTTGTTGTAATAACAGTTGATCTCCTTTTCCCGTTACTTCTTGTTGACAATAGCCGTCTTCTTTAGTAATAGAAAATTGTTTTACATATTCTACAGCTTGTTCATAATATGTATTTTCGAATCTCAGTTTGTTCATTTATATTTGATTTCCTCTTGGTATTGGTCTAACAGAAAGAAGACATCCTCTTCATACTCGTCTTCTTGTGGGTTGAAATCGCCAAGTATATTTAGTTTCCCTGCTCTTGGGAGTCTGTCTGTGGTATTTGATTATATGCATTCCTGATGGGACATGGGCAAGTTTTGGGACTGATTTTGGGAAACAAAAAAAGAACATTTTGCTCATTTACACATGGTGTTTACTCTTTTTGAAAAACATAGCCTTATTATTTTCAGAAAGAAAATTTAATTAGCTATACCTTACATTGACCTTTTAGGAAGCACCATAGGACAAGGAAAAATTGCATTACAAGCCCACATAACTACCAAAATATTAGCTTATCCTGATAAAATGGAAGATATTAAAATTTTGTGATCTTTTTTAGGCCTATTAAATTATGCTCGACCTTACTTAAAAGACATTGGAAAAATAAGTGGCCCCTTATGTTGGTGCAAGTTACATCAGTGATGTCCTCCTCTAAGTGTTTTAATGTTTGACAATATGCTTAAGTCAGTGATACATTGAACAAGGGAAGGGGAGTTAAGAGAGGAGTAACAAAATGAACCAAAGTCCTAGTAAACCTAGGCAATAAGTCCTGGTTCGAAGAATTGGACACTAAGTCCTGATCATGGATTGGGCACTAAGTCCTAGTAAAGGGCTGGGCACCGAAGACCTGCTCGAAAGGTGGGCACTAAGTCCTGGTCGAGGACTGGGCAAGAAGACTTGGCTGAGGGTTGGGCACCGAAGACCTGGTGAGTAAAGCTGGGCAATAAGTCCTGGTGAGTGAAGCTGAGCAAAAGTCCTGATGAGTGAAGTTAGGCACCGAAGTCCTGGACTTAGGGTTTGGGCACGAAGTCTTGGTCAGAGGGACTGAGCAACTTAGCTGAGCGATGACTAAGGACAGAAGTAGAGACGGGTCGGGGTTCGAACGTCTCGAGATCCGAGAGTGTCGGAGGCTAAGTAAAAGTCCACTCGAAGGACTCGGTGGCAACCGACTCCTAAAAGGAGTAGGTGATGTTAGTGATATGAGAGAAGTGTCCTAAGACAATCGCCTTATGATTGTAATCATTTATTTTAATAAATGAATATTCACTATTTGAGTATACATGTTTGTGTATTTGATTGAGATCTTAAACTCATTTACTGAATGTCTGCAATACAATTCATAGCATGAGAGAATTTGTGATGAATTCACAACTAGTGATTATCTCTACATGTGCAATTGTGAAGTATTGAAATTGTCCCTAGTCGATGAATTGATAAATACGGACACTATCAATTCTGTTGAGACTAGCATGAGTTATTATCTAATCAGCTGATTCTCACTGGCTGGTGACATTGAGATGTCCGGAGATAAACATGAATGCTAGTTAAGGGAACTAGTTCATTGGAGTGACTGGCTGTAAAACTTCATATGGTAGTCTACATATAGATATGTCAATGAAGTTCTTACTGTAGCTTAAGTGCGATGTTCCTTTGATTTGCGGTGTTCAAGTCATCTTGGTCATGGAGACTTATACTTTGACATCTTAAGCAAGTATCTCCAAGGAGGTGTGGACCCAGGATGATAGGGTATAAGCCGAAGTGCTCGAAGATGTTTGAACAATCTACAAAGGATTCACCACTCCTTGCGAGGAGATGTATACCCGAGGCCGATCGTCGGATTGTTACTCGAAGCCTTTAGCCAGAGCATGACATGTTCAGAGTATGAATCTCTTAAATACATGAGAGTAATTAGAATCCGTAGGACGAGAAAACGTTACTTGGGCTAGGTGTGACGTAGTCAGCCTAGTGGGGATTGACACACATAGACCATGTCCTGAACCAAGTGGGTATAAGATGGTGAAGGGAATGTGGCACGATTCATTATAGCTGCTGAAGGGTTTCAGAATTGTTTCTGAGGTCAACCGTTGATCTTTTTATTAATTGGGGATCATGATGTACTACTAGGTGCCACTCATGATCGTTCTATAATTGATTAATTATAGACGACCAACATAAATCGAAAGCCTATTTAGTCACACGCACTATGGGTAATGCGAGGGATTTAAAACGAGTTGAAAATTGGATTTTCCAATCAAGAGAGATTAGGTTTGGTTGAGCCAAACGATAAGTCGAATCTGAATTTTTCAAAGATGCATCGAAAGCGTAAAATGGCTAAGTCTTTTGAAGACTTAATAGATGAATTAAATAAGTTTAATTCATTGGGGCATGGCTTGGATGGGCCGGCCAAAGAGGGCCTCCATCCTCTTTGCTTGGCCGGCCACAACAAAGGGAGAGAACCAAGTTTTTGGATCAATTTATAAAATAAATCAAGTGTGGTTTGTTTTATAATAAACCAAGGTTTGGTTTATTTCTTCATGGAAATTAAAATGAACCATGGATTGGTTTATTTTATAAAATCAATCATGGATTGATTTACCATGATAAGGAAATTTATTCCATAGGAGAGAAGAGACTTGATTGATTTTTATTATGAATTAAAATATGAGTTTAACCATGATATAAAATCAAACTTTGCATGATGGAATAAGTTATTCCATATTTGAGAGGCTTGATGGTTGAGAGACTACTATATAAAGGACCCAAGGCAAGTCTTGACAAAATAATCGAAGAGATGAAGGCATAGGCTCTCTCCCTCTCTTTCTCTCTTTCTCTTCTCCCCTTCTTGCCGTGCGCCAACCAGCCCTAAGAAGGAGCACTAGCCGGCCGCCCCTGCCCTTTCCCTGCCGACCACCACCTGCTGCCGGAGAAGGAAGCTTCGGCCATCTCTTGGCCGGAAGAAGGTGCTGCCGGAATTAGAGTTTGCCGCAAGGATCTTTTTGCCGCAAGCCTCTTCTTTTGCTTCGCAGGAATTTTGATTCCGGCCATCCTTTTGTGGTTAGTCTTCCAACTTCTCTCTTGGTTTTTCTCGTCGCGTTCTCAGAGAATCTAGTAGTTCTCGAGAACACGAAACTCGTGGCTTTGCGAAGTCATCCCGAAGATACTCGGCATGGACGCGAATAGAGGCGGAGCTTCCAAGGGACGCTTACGGTTGGATCTCGTCCCTTCCTTCGAGTTACGCGAGGTAATACATAAATTAGTTTACGTTTCTGCAAAATTTTAAATATATGATCATGTCTACACAAGATAAAATTGCATGCTTAGATGTGTGGTTAAATAATTTGAGAAATTATTTATGCTAAACCTTCCGCTGCACGTAATTAATTTTTAAAATTATGAACCCGCATCCATGTCAACATGCACCCGGTCCCAATAGGTGAAAGGCGCGTTCTCGGGGGTGGGAACTTGCGTCGGTTCAACCTAGGGTTTCGTGGAAATCCGAAGTCAGAACCAAGTCCTTAAGGCTAATATTGTGTGTATATTTGCTTTGTATTCATGTATCTTGCAATGCCAAGGATGGATGACAAAGCAGGGAAATCACACAGAAGGCGGCTGGAAGCCTTGAGGCCAGGCGCCCCCATCAATAGGGGCGCCCAACAGCATCCAGGCGCCCCCATCAATAGGGGCGCCTAGCTCAAAGAACAAAAGAAGCAGTGTCGTGAAGAAAGCAGAATAGGCTTCCATTCAGGCGCTCGGGATGATACAGGCGCCCAAGTTGAAAGCTGTATTTGCTGTTTCGAGATCGAAACAGAAATAAGCTTCCATTCAGGCGCCCGGGAGGTCCGGGGTGCCCTGGTCAAAGGTTTTATCAGCTGCGATGAGTTTGGCGCGGGGATAAGGTTTGACCAAGTCTATAGGGGCGCCCCCATCATCACAGGCGCCCGTATGAAGCTTATAAAAGGGGCTTCGACCCCTCAACTTCAAACACAACTTTCAAGAGCGATTCTGATCATTCTGACTGACGATAAAGCGCTAAAGACGAGGTTCTGCGACCGGGAGGCTCCAGGAGGAAGTGCGCGACACTTCGGAGGTCCAGATCGGCCGAGGCTTTAACCTTAATCATTTTGGTTTGCTTTAATCATTCTGTAGTTAATTTTCTATATTTGTGCTTGTAATTATCAACTGTAAGACGGGTTTTCTCTGCCTCTGAAAATTTCGGAAAGGAGACCAATAGTGGACTCACGCCGAGTACATAGGCCTTGGACGTACTGATCCTGGGGGGTCGGGAACCAAGTATATAAATCCCGCGTGTCCGTTGTCTTGCTTTTATTCTTTTTGTCTTATTTTCCGCTGCACTAACGCTCTGAGTCTAGAACGAATTTACGATTTCCGCGAGAAAGATTTACGGTCGATATTCACCCCCCCTCTATCGACGGCACCGGTCCTTGATAAGCACCATTTTATTGATTATTTTAATTGTTAAAATCCATGTTTGACCTATGTTTTTATTGCTTAATTGTGATTTTACCCTAGGTTTTAGGATTTCCTCTTATTTTGGATTTAATTGTAAATTTACACATTTTTTGGATTATTTGGCCACTAATTTTTTGATATATTTTTGTAGGCATGAAAGGATCCTGGACCTAGGGCATACTGGGTCAAACTTGAGTCGGATGTGAACCGGATCGAATTATCAAGCTTACGATTAATCCGGGCCGTCCGATTCAAGAGCGGCTAGATCTGAGCCATCCGGGACGATCTGAAGCAATCCGAGCTAGGGTTAGGGTTGATCAAGCTCTATGATCAAGATCTGAAGGTTTCATTCTAATCAGAGCTCAATCAACCGTTGGATCAAGCAAGGAGGGCTCTAGAGCGTCCATTCACAGATAGAGTTGATCTGGACCATCCGTTGCATATCTGGAGGATCCGAGCTACCACAAGGCAGATCCTGACCCCAGATCATCATCATAAAAGTTTGGCTCAAATCAGACCAAGATCTACCGTTGGATCTCCTCCAATCAATCACAGCCGTCCGTTGATAACTATTTAATCAAAAACGCTGCGCAGTCTTCCCTGTCGCGTCTCCGCCGTTTCTTCTTCTTCCTCATTTTGTTCTTAGCATTTTCTTCCACAGTTCTTCAATTCAAGGGGCGCGACCCCTTAATTCTTCATCTGGATCAAGGTTTGGATCGCTGGAGGATAATTTTGTTGGAGATTTCAGCTCAAATTCGCGCCGGACAGAGCTTGTTTGAGGGTTTCGACAGCTCTGTGGTCCGATCACTTGGATTGCTTCCACAAGCCATTTCCGACCCTCTGAGCTGCTTGTAGGGGTTCTCAGGTGAGCTCAGAGGATCGTCAAATCTTCATCGCCATTCCATCCTTTGAGATCGAAGGGATTCGGATTGGATTTCCCCAACTGTGCAGTTTGAGCAGAGTTTACCAAGCGGAGCTGTTTTCCAGCGAATTCCTGAGCTTAGGGGTTCGAGGCCAGCCTTTGCGTGACGAACAAAGAAATCTTGAGCTAGGGAAGCATTGAGGAGTAGCTTAGATAGTTTAATTTCAGTTGTTTTAGCTGTAAATGTCGTTTCTGCACTTGGTTTCATTACTGAATTGGTTTCAGATTTGGTTAATCTCATTTCCTACTTGTTTCTGCTTAATTAGGTTTATGTCCTTCAAGTTGAGTAGTTTAGGAAGCTTTTCTAGTGGATAGTTGTGTTTAATTTCAGTTAATTTTAGCTTGAAAGCTTGCGTGCCATCTTATTGGTTGCGTATCAGCCCTGTTTTGAATGTCAGTTCAGTTTCGATTTTTTTTTCAGCTTTTGTTTCATTCGATTCATGTTTAGTTCAATTCCTACCATTGAAGACCAATTTCGTGTGTAAACTTAGTTGATCCAAGTTTGATTTCACATGTAGTTTAAATTCCGAATTTTTTTATAAACAGCTTAGCATTTCTGCAATTTCAGTTACATATTATTCCTGTTCATGTGTATCAAACCCCCTTTCTTCACCTTTATTTGCTTTTGAATGTTTGCATTTTAATTGTTTGCTTATCCTCCAATTGTTTCACAGCAGTAGCTTGTTTAAGCCGATTTCAATTCTACAAATTCTGCAAATTCTGAACCACTCAATTCTGCATCTTCATTTCCTGCACAAGCTGTTTCAGATTCAGCTTGTTTAACAATTTTGTTTGTGCCAAGTTTCTGCAACATTCCTGAACTGACCCATATGATTTCTGAGCATTAGTTCTTGTGTAGCAATGAGTTGTTTCTGAATTCATATCTCTGCATCTAGAATTCCTGCATTTGACAATGAATTTCGGCATTTCTTAGCTTACCAAATCTGCTAGTTAACTTCAATTCTGCAGTTCACAGTTCATTGCAACTGAAATCAATTGTTTTGTTAGAGTTGGTATCAAATTCATGCTGCAATTAATTTCTACAATCAGTTGTTTGAAATAGCTGTAATCGAATTCTGAATTTCTGCAACAAAACTGCAGTTTACTGCATTTTCTGCAGTTTTGGTTGGAGTCTGAATGTTTTCATTAATTCAATACTTGTGCCAAGTTCTTCAATATCTGTTTTGATCAGTCTGATTGAGTCTGAATGTCTTTATTGACCCCTGCATATTACTGCACGCACAGCTGTGTTTTTCCAGCTTAAACAATTTGTTCAATTCTGCACCTTTGGCACAAAAGCATTGTTTGGAAATCCTGCATTGATATTATTGAAACTCTGCAATTCGAGATTAACTTTGCCATTTCTGCACATGAGTGTTTGTATCAAGTAGGAAATGCTAGCAATGATTGCATTTAAGCTTGTTTGCTGCTGAAAAGTCCCTGCACTGTTTTTGTTCATCTTTGTAGCACTTTGCCTTGCATCACTGATCAGGTTTGTCTTCCAAATTGATTAAGTGCTTTAATGGATTAAGTGGTCCTTTGGTTGAGCTAATAACTTGCTATCACTTGTTAAGTTCATTTGTTAATTCTCCTTCATTTTCATTGCATTTTCATTTCATAATCGCAAACCAAAACCCAAATCTTTATTTGAAACCCGAAAACACAAACGACACATAAATACAAGCGCGAATCAAACAACGTCAACTAGCCCCGAGAAAAATACGACCTGTGGCCCCTTTACTACATTTTCAGATTTTGATTGTAAAAAGGGTTTCCAGTTATTCATTCACATCTAAATTCTGATGGTCCCACAATTCGTGACAATTTAACATAGCATATCGGGGCTTATCAAATTTTTGGCGCTGTTGCCGGGGAAGCAACTAGTTGATTTGTTTGATTTTTGCTTGTATGTTTCTTTAGACATATCATTGGGTTCTGTTTTATTTTGCTTTATCATTCATATACGGTTGCTGCCATTTTTCTTGTTTGTTGTGTGACAGGGCTGTAAAATCCAAATGTTTTCACCAGAGGAGTATACAGAGCTCAAAGATGCATTGGCAGGGTTAAAAAATGTGTTAAAGGAGTTGGACTACCAACAAAAACGTAAAGCTCAGTCATCTACTTACCAGAAGCCGATTCAGCCTACATTTCAGCCACCTCAGCCACAATTTCAGCCCCTCCAGAAATTCCAACAGCCAAATCAAGATTTCCAGCAGCCCTATTCTAATTTTCAGCAACCAAACTTTCAGAATGGGCAGCCACAATTCCAACAACAATATCAGAATCTTTAGCCTCAATACCACCAAAATCAGCAAGTTCAGGGAAGCTATCAAAATTTCCAGCAGATGTCTCAGCCTTTTCAGCAAGGTTTTCAGCATCAACAGTCAACATTTAACCAGTCCTACAAGTGGTATGAGAGCCAGACTGCTCTTCACCGGACTAACTGCTGACGGAGCAACGACGCCAGGAGTTGAGGGGGAGCCCAGGGGTGAATCAGGTACAATTTTTTTTTAATGTCTGTTTTTAAATTACATATTATATGCTTCACGTGCAGGGAGAGAGGGCACTATAAAAATCAGTGCCCTACTCGTAAGAATCGTTCCTCACCGGCGGCAAAGGGGGCACCAGCGCCAGGAATCCAGAGAGATAAAAGTCACGTACGATGCTTCAAATGCGAAAAATATGGACACTACAAAAATAAGTGTCCGGCAAAGGTACATAAATTTTATGTTTTGAAAATTTTTAATTCTCCTGCAATTTCTTATGTAAATTATTTAGATAATTTCATTGAAAAATTAAATTGTGTAAATAGACAAATTAATATCTTGCATGATCAACTAGATAATGTAGACAGTAATAAACTATCAAAAATTAACTCTTTAATTATCAATATCAATAAATTAATCTGTAAAATTAATTCTGAAATTAATTTTAATTCTGAAAATAGATCTGATAATTTTACTGTTATTAATTCTGAAATTAGTGTTGAGGCAATCGGTCCTAAAATGATTGGAAGATCATGGTTTTGATGTGTGTGTGTGAATGTGTTTAAGGTTAGAGTGTTATGTTGTATTTGATGTGTGTGATTGAGTTTGCAGGACTTGGAGAATCACATATGGTGAACATATTCGAGGGACGAGAGCCGAGGGAGGAGGACTCCAAGGGCAAGCCGGGAAGTGGACTTTAAGGGCACACGTGAAGGGTGGCATGGAGGCAAGCCAAGGGAAGGCTTGTGTGCGCATCCGAGGGACGAGAGCCAGAGGAAGATGACTTCAAGGGGCGAGCCAAGGAGTGAACCTGAAGGCACACGTGAAGAAGTATATGAAGATTGGCTGGAAGTGAGTGGGCAGTCGATTGGCCAGAGGGCAGTCGACTGCCAAAACTCACAGAAGGTTTTTAGCCTTCTACCAGTCGACTGGTATACCTCGAAAACTAGTTGTTGGCTAGCAATTAATGCTAGGCCAGTCGACTGCCCCAGGGGCAGTCGACTGGTCCGGGGCTGGACAGACTGCGAGTTTGTCCTATTCTCTTATAAAAGGAGGACCTCTTTGCACATGAGCGGTACGGTTCCATACTGTAACGAAGTGTTGCTCGTGTGAAAAGTCCTCTCATCTTTCTCTCTCTTCAATCATTACATTTTGTAAAGAGGAAGACAACACCGCTGTAAAGGTTTCTCTACCTGAAGGAGATTTTTCATAGTGGAAGTGGTGTACGTGCGTGGATCCTTGGATTAGTCACTCATTTGGGTGGATACCAAGTAAATTTTTGTTGTTAGCATTGTTTTATTATCCTTTGCATATTATTGTTTTCGCTGCGCTAACAACCTTGTAGAGACATCAACGAAAAAGTGCTATTCACCCCCCTTTAGCACGCCAGTCGATCTATCAGTTGGTATCAGAGCCGGTTGATTTCAGAAGAACTCACCGTCAACTGGAGCAAGTTAAATGACGTTTCAAGAGGGATACAGCACTGCACGACCACCCTTCTTCGACGGGAACGATTTCACGTACTGGAAAGGTAGGATGCAATATTATCTTATGAACGATATTGAAAATTGGATTAGCATTGTAGATGGATTCGAAGCACCTGTCGATGAAAGAGGGGAACCGACACCCATGAGATCCTGGTCGAAGGAGATCATGAAGAGGGCGCAGTCCAATGCCAAGGCCACCACCACACTTCAGTGCGGGCTCTCAAAGGAGCAACTCAACAAGGTGAGGCCGTTCAAGAGCGCCAAAGAATTGTGGGACAAACTGGTGGAATTGAACGAAGGGTCCAACGAGTCCAGAAGAGCAAAGAAGGACTTGCTCGTGGCCCAACTCCAATCCCTATCCATGAAGAGCAACGAGACTGTCAGCCAACTACATGGAAGGGTGAAGGAGGTCATCAACGAGCTCCACGTGATTGGAGAAAAGATCGAAAACTGAGATATCGTCAGGTATGTCCTACAAGCCTTCCCGAGAACTACCTTGTGGGCATCTATGGTGGATGCCTATAAAGTATCAAGGGATTTATATTTAGTTAAATTAGACGATTTGTTTTGTGAATTTGAACTGTACGAGCAAGCTAACGTTTCGGCCAAAGAGAAAGGTATAGCTTTTATTGCAGAAAAGGAGAATAAGAAGAGGAAGGAGAAGAAGAAGGTGGTCTACTCTTCTTCATCCGACTCAGAGGAGTCCAGCGCCTCTTTGGATAACGACCAAGAGGCCTTCATGGTAAGAAAAATACGTAAGACTTTCAAAAGTTTTTCTAACAAGACTTATGCTAGGAAAGGGTCCAAAGGTAAGGGTAAGGCCAAGGACATCATATGCTACAACTGCCACCAAGAGGGACACATGAAGAACGAGTGCCCTCAACTAAAGAGAAGAGATGAAAGAAGGAGGAGAAGAAGAAAGGTGACAAGAAGAGGTCGAAGGGGAAGGGTGCTACCAACCTCAAGGCAACCTGGGATGATCCATCATCCTCGGAGGAGGAAGAATAGCAAGTTTCACATTTTGCTCTCATAGCAATGGACCATTCAGACTCATCAGATGATGAAAGAAGTTTGAGCAGTGAAGATGAGAGCACCTCTTCATCATCATCCGAGTCAGAAGCTTCGGTAAGTGAGGTATACCACTTACCCTCCTCTACTTTAGTTAAGATTATTTCTAGCACTAACATGGATTTAGCTAAAGCTAGAAGTAAGATTAAGGATCTAAAAGATGAGATTGCCATGCTTAGAGTAGAATCTACAAAACTTAAGGAAGACTTACATGCTAGTTCTCTTACATCACATGCTTCATGTTTTGAAATTGAAAATAGGGAACTTAAGAATAAGGTAGATGACCTCACAAAGGCACTTAGGAAATTTTAAGTAGGCTCTAGCAATCTAAATATGATAATTAATAGTCAAAGGGTCGTTTATAACAAGGCCGGATTAGGATATAGGCCAAAGAAAAAGGAAGTGGCCTTTGTCTCACTCACGGGTAGGATTGGTGCATCTAGGGGGGCTAAGGGAAACACCAAGAGGGCATGGGTACCTAAAAGATTTTTAAATGATGCTTATGGATCAAAAATTTGGGTACCAAAAAAGTATGTTTTTCATGTTATATAGGTAATGGTGAAGGAGGCCTCAACTATGTGGATAGTAGATAGTGGATGCTCAAGACATATGACCGGAGATGTGAGCAAATTCACTACTATTAGCTACCTAAGAGAAGGGACGGTCTCCTTTGGAAATAGTGGAAAACTGAGAATTATTGGTAGGGGCACCATTGAGGTATCTCCTACAATTTCTATACATAAAGTACTCTTAATTAAAGACATGAAGTTTAACTTACTTAGTGTGAGTTAGTTATGTGATGCGGGCTTTAGAATTGAATTCCATGATAGAAAGTGCCTAATTAAACATAATGAGTCAAATAATGTCATATTAGAAGGGTATAGAGAGGCCAACTTGTATTATCTTGATCTTGCTTATGCTACTAACAATTTGGCTAAGTGTTTCATGTCTAAAAAAGAAAAAGGGTGGTTGTGGCACCGGAGGCTTGGACATGTCAACATGAGAAGCATTGCAAGAGTGGCCAAGGAAGAATTGGTGAAGGGGCTACCTATGATCAAGTATGAGAAGACCAAATTGTGTGATGCATGCCAAGAGGGTAAGCAATCAAAATCATCACACAAAGGTAAAACCCTAACCACTACTACTTTACCATTAGAACTTTTACATTTGATTTGTTTGATTGCCATAGTACTCCCTCACTTGTAGGGAGTAAATATTGTTTAGTTATTGTAGATGATTTTTCTAGGTTTACATGGGTTTTCTTTTTGAAACATAAGGATGATACCCTAGAAATCTTTATAAGATTTAGTAAAAGGGTAGAAAATGAAAAACATCTCAAAATTAACCGAATTAGGAGTGACAACGGTGGGGAGTTCCAAAATTCAAGTTTCTCATAATTCTGTGTAGAAAATGGATACAAGCATGAATTTTCATGCCCAAGGACTCCTCAACAAAATGGGGTAGTTGAGAGGAGAAACCGAGCCCTACAAGAAGCTGCTAGGACTATGCTTAATGCATATTCCCTTCCTAGCTACTTTTGGGCCGAAACGGTTAACACCGCTTGTTACATTCAAAATTGGGTTTTGGTACATAGGTTCCTAGGAAAAACACCCTTTGAATTATGGAATGGGAGAGTTCCACAAGTCCACTACTTTAGGGTCTTTGGATGTAAGGTCTATATTTTAAACACCAAAGATAACCTAAGGAAGTTTGAGTCAAAAGCCGATGAAGGAATTCTAGTTGGGTATTCATCAACTAGTAGGGGTTACAGAGTCTACAACAAAAGGGCAAAGGTGATTGAGGAGTCCTCAAATGTTAACTTTGATGAATCAATAAGTACCTACCCTAGAAAAGCCTCAATTGATAAGGATATAGAAGAAGCCCAACTCCTTGCTCAAAGAATCCAAGACCTACATTTGGAGGGCAATGATTTAGGGGGAGTAAGAGGCACCCTAGAGGACGAGGAAGAAGTAGTCAATGAACCCACAACCTCTAGGCCCTTGAGACATCACCAAGATCACCCTATTGACCAAATAGTTGGTGATGTTACTCAAGGAGTAAGGACTAGGTCCTATTTTAGGGATCAAACTAGTCAAGTAGCCTTAATCTCTCAATTAGAACCTAAGTATATTGATGAAGCATTGGGAGATGTAGATTGGGTCTTAGCCATGCAAGAAGAGCTAAATCAATTTGAGAGAAGTGAAGTTTGGGAGTTGGTTCCTAGGCCCAATGATTGCACCATTGTAACCACAAGATGGGTCTTTAGGAACAAACTAGATGACCAAGAAAAAATCACTAGGAACAAGGCTAGATTGGTAGCTAGGGGGTTTAACCAAGTTGAGGTATTAGATTATGATAAGACTTATGCCCCCGTAGCTAGATTAGAGTCCATTAGAATTCTACTAGCCTATGCCGCTCACATGGGTTTCACACTTCACCAAATGGATGTGAAGTCGACATTCCTTAATGAGATCATTAAGGAAGAGGTTTATGTAGAACAACCCCCTGGGTTTGAGGACCCTAATTATCCAAGACACGTCTACAAATTGAGAAAAGCCTTATATGGATTGAAACAAGCTCCCCGGGCTTAGTATGAAAGACTTTCTTCATTTCTAGTGTCTAAGGGGTTTAGGAGAGAAACAATTGACCCTACTTTGTTCCTAAAATCTAAGGATAAGGATATATTTGTTGCCCAAGTGTATGTAGATGATATCATTTTTGGGTCAATAAATAATGACTTCTTACAAGAATTCATCAAATGTATGGAAGATGAATTTGAGATGAGTCTTGTAGGAGAGCTAACCTTCTTTTTAGGACTACAAGTTAAGCAAACTAATGAAGGAACACATGTTTTTCAAACTAAATATGCTAAGGAAATGTTAAAGAAATTTGGCCTAGAAAATGCTAAGGTAGCATCTACCCCCATAGGAACCAATGTGAAAATGGATAGTGACCTTGATGGAAAAATGGTAGACTCTAAGCAATATAGGAGCATATTGGTAGCCTACTATATCTAACCGCTAGTAGACCCGATATACTTTTTGCGGTAGGTATGTGTGCAACGTACCAATCTTGTGCCAAAGAGTCCCATTTGGTTGTAGTTAAGAGGATCCTAAGGTATTTCAAAGGTACCCTCAATGTCGGACTTTGGTATCCTAGAACCCCTAGTGTTGATCTTATTGGATACACCGACTCGGACTATGCGGGATGTAAGCTAGATAGGAAGAGTACTAGTGGAGGGTGTCAATTCCTTGGGTCTTCCTTAGTTAGTTGGAGTAGTAGGAAACAACCATGCGTTGCCCTATCAACAACGGAGGCGGAATATGTGGCAATGGGTGAGTGTGTTTCCCAACTCCTTTGGATCATGCACACTTTAGAAGATTATGAGTTACATTATACCAAGGTCAAAGTCTTGTTTGATAATATAAGTACAATCAACTTGACCAAAAATATGGTTCACCACTCTAGGACAAAACACATTAAAGTGAAACATCACTTCATTAGAGACCATGTGGCAAGGGGAGACATAGAACTACACTATGTTAAATCAAAGTCGAACTTAGCCGACATTTTTACCAAGCCTCTTCCCGAATCGGAGTTTACATCCTTAAGAAGAGGCCTTGGAATGTGTTTTGTAGAAGTATAGGATGAGCTTTGAGATATTAGATTTGAAAAAGCGTGCTTGATCCATAAGGGTGATACATTTGGTTCACTTGTGCTTGTGGCATATTGTTGAATCATTAAAAGTATCAAAATATGAAAACTAGACCAACTATGGGGAAGGCAAGTGTTTAATCAATGGACACTTTGCCCAAAGATCATAATTTGACATTTTAAACCTTTGAAAACTATTTTATGTTTTCTATGCTTAGCCATGCTTTTAAAAGATATAGGATTGCAAAATTAGATTGTAATTTTGATACAAAACTTAGTGGTTTTCAAGGATTTTGAGTTTTTATCAAAAGTCATGCATGTTTGAAATTTTATATGGAATGATATTTTTCCTTGATAGAGTATATCATTTCAAACATGTCTGTAAAATTTTACAATTTTTGAAATTTTCTGGATTTTTCTAGACGTTTCTGAAATTCGACAGAAAAGCTGAAAAATTCTGACTGATAGCGTATCAATCGACTGCCCCATGGGCAGTCGACTGGCACGCCTATTTTCAGATTCTGAAACCTTTTTCAGAAATCCCACTTTCTTTCATTTGATGCCATAGGGTTGGGTTGCTTGAGGCAATCCTTTTGATGGTGTCAAAGGGGGAGAATGAGTGGTTTATGTTAGAATTTTGACTTAAAATGGATGGTGTAAGGTATTTTGTCTAACTTAGACCTTGGATGATTAAAAATGGGAGAAGACATGGATTAAGGGAGAGGTTATCTCTTAGGCTTTGATATGTCTTACATTTTTAATGTTGTTTAGTGTTAAGTGGAAACTTAACTTGGATTATGAGTAGAATTGAAAATAGGAGAAGACATGGATTAAGGGGGAGGTTACCTCTTAGGTTTACTATGTCTTATGTTTTTTCAATTGCTATCTATTGTTAATGTTATTGTTGGTTGTTATTTATCTCTAAACTTAAACATATTGCCACACATCAAAAAGGGGGAGATTGTTGAGGCAATCAACCCTAAAATGATTGGAAGATCATGATTTTGATGTGTGTGTGTGAATATGTTTAAGGTTAGAGTGTTATGATGTATTTGATGTGTGTGATTGAGTTTGTAGGACTTGGAGAATCACATATGGTGAACATATCCGAGGGACGAGAGCCGAGGGAGGAGGACTCCAAGGGCAAGCCGGGAAGTGGACTTCAAGGGCACACGTGAAGGGTGACATGGAGGCAAGCCAAAGGAAGGCTTGTGTGCGCATCCGAGGGACGAGAGCCAGAGGAAGATGACTTCAAGGGCAAGCCAAGGAGTGAACCTGAAGGCACACGTGAAGGAGTATGTGAAGATTGGCTGGAAGTGAGTGGGCAGTCGACCGGCTAGAGGGCAGTCAACTGCCAAAACTCACAGAAGGTTTTCAGCCTTCTACCAGTCGACTGGCCCAGAGGCAGTCGACTGGCCCAGAGGCAGTCGACTGGTATACCCCAAAAAACTAGCCGTTGGCTAGCAATTAATGTTAGGCCAGTCGGCTGCCCCAGGGGCAGTCGACTGGTGCAGGGCTGGACAGACTGCGAGTTTGTCCTATTCTCTTATAAAAGTAGGACCTTTTTGCATGTGAGCGGTACAGTTCCGTACTGTAACGAAGTGCTGCTCGTGTAAAAAGTCCTCTCATCTTCCTCTCTGTTCAATCATTACATTCTGTAAAGAGGAAGACAACACCGCCGTAAAGGTTTCTCCACCTGAAGGAGATTTTTCATAGTGAAAGTGGTGTACGTGCGTAGATCCTTGGATTAGTCACCCATTTGGATGGATACCAAGTAAAATTTTGTTGTTAGCATTCTTTTATTGTCCTTTGCATATTATTGTTTCCGCTGCGCTAACAACCTTGTAGAGACATCAACGAAAAAGTGCTATTCACCTCCCCTCTAGCACGCCAGTCGATCTATCAATTAGATCTGTTAAAGTTACTGAAATTAATACTGAAAATTCTGACAATTTTAATCCTTTAGATAATTATGAACTCAAATTTGAAAATCCTAAGGATAATTCCGAATTCAAATTTGAAAATCCTAAGGATAATTCTGAATTTAAATTTAAAAATCTTAAGGATAATCCTGAAACTATTGAAATTATTTTTGAGGATAATAAGGATAATTCTGAAGATAGTGGAGATGATGTCTCGTTAGATAATAATTTAATTATTCTCTTGGATAATCATAAAAAATTAACTAGTGACCCATTTTACCCCACATACTTTGAGGATAGTGAAAGATCTAATCTTGAGGAGGAGATGGAATTTTCTAAGATTAAGGCCATAGTCAATAAAAATCACAAAGATTCAAATAAACCAGAATTATTGGAAAAACTTGAAAAGATAAATAAGGAAGAAATAGTAGATGAATCAGAAATTTTCGAAATAATGAAAATTATGAACTTAAACCCACAACTATTAATTAATCATTTCAACCTTAATTATTCAAATCTTAATTAAATCAAATTTAAATTAATTCTAATTAATTCAAATTCAATTAAATCTTAATTAATTCAAATTCAAATTAAATCTTAATTAATTGAATTAAATCTTAACTCAAATTAATTCAAATAAATCTTAACTCAAATTAATTCAAATTCAAATTAATTCTAAGTAATTCAATTAAACCTTAATTAATTCAAATTCAAAATCAAATTAATTCAAAATCAAATTAATTCACAATTAATTCAAATTAAACCTTAATTAATTCAAATTCAAATTAATTCAAACTCAAATTAATTCTTAATTAATTCAAATTAAATCTTAATTAATTCAAATTAAATCTTAATTAATTCAAATTCAATTAAATCTTAATTCAAAATCAATTAAATCTTAATTAATTCAAATTAATTTAATTCAATTTAATCTTGAATTAATTCAAATTAATTCTTAATTAATCCAATTAAATTAATTCATATTCAAATTAATTATATCCCAATTAATTCTTAATTAATTCAATTAATTCTTAAATAACTTAAACTCAAACTAAATAAAATGTTACCCAAACTGTAACAATTAAAATTAACAAAATTAAATATGTCAAAGTGGGTTGACATATTCGCGGGTTCACACGACATGTATCAAATCGAGAATTTGATACATCTTTAGAAACTTAATTAAATATTTTGACTTGTTTGACTCATGCATAACTGTCATGTCATGCATCTGTTATTTTTTTTTCCAATTTATGTCATGTCATTCATGTTTAATTTTATGTATAATTTAGAACGGCTATAGGAAAAAGAGTAATTGAAACTTGATCAACCTAGTATTCGGTGGAGGTGAGATGATAGTACGTTAGGGAAGCCTTTTTGGTGGAACTAGTCGAAGCTACCGATCCAAAACCTAAACTAGTTAGACCAAAATCTTTCAAGGAGTAACTTGAAGATGAATTTTCTATAATAGGCTTTGTCAAGGAAAGGGTTGATGATCCAATAAGGCTACAACCAAAGAAGGTCTTGTGCCTCACCAAGACCTGGAAGCCAATTACTAGAAATCAAATTCACTTTACTATTGTTAGATTTGAATCTAATACAAGTTTCAATTAAATCTTAGATTTAATAACAAATTAAAGAAAATAATTCAAGCATCTCACAATTCACCCATAAGGCAACCATGATTGTTGTATTGAGATATCTAGAATGGGTGAGATGTTAATGACTAATAAAGTGAAAAATATTTTTCAAAATTGTTAGGATATTTTTCTAAAAATATATTTTTAAAATAGTACTTCAACATAATAATATTTTTATGGATTTCATGCTTGTCTGATTGTCAATATATGATATGTTTTCAAAAATTTATATCATTTTCAAAAAATTGTTTGACTCACACAATTAGACACAAGCCTCCTAGGAAAACACTAAAGTTCCTTAAGGCACCTAGATAGAATCAAACAGTGTCGGGTACAGGGGGAGTATTCTCATTCTTTTGAAATGTTTTTTTAACATTACTATCATTTGGAAATGGTTTTCGAAAATTGTGCGTTAAATACTATTACTTACGTTTTTTTTCGAAAACTATGCCTGACAAATTACCTTCATTTCAAAATATGTTTCGAAATTTCAAAATATGTTCTAAAACTCGTGCCTATGTCTTTTGATTTTGATAAACCCTAAAGACACATAGGAAGGTCCACTTAATGATCTACAAGGACTCCTAGGATGTGTCAAATTTAGGAGGAGTCTAAGTCAAAAGAAAACTCTCTGACAAGTTTTTTATTTTTTGTTGGCAATTTTTTTTAAATTGTTAAATAATTCTTTTTGATCTGAACCAAATCCTAAAGACTCAGAGGAAGAGTACTTGTGGTCAACAAGCTTCCCAGGACTGAGTCAAGTTTAGGGGGAGGTCAAATTAAAAGAATTATTGAATACTCCAAATGTTTTCATGCACGGTATTTTCAAATCCTTTTGAAAACATAAGTATCCTTTCAAATACTATCATTTTAATAATTTTTCTTTAAAAACATTATTATTTTCAAAAATCTATCTGGTTTTAATCAATTTGAAATAATATTTTTCTTGAGTTTGGAAAATTTTCCAGGACACTTAGGAAAATGTCCTTGTAGCTAACAAGGTTTCCTAGGATTGTATCAGATTGGAAAAGAAACCAAATCAAGTAAAATATTATGTTTTTCAAAGTACTTATATTTTTCAAATTCATAATATTTTTCAAAGTACTTATATTTTTTCAAATTCATAATATTTTTCAAAAGTACTTATACCTTTCAAAGCTTAAATTTTGTTCAAAAGTACTTGCATTCTTGAAAAATCTTTTCTAAAACTTTTCTAAGGAAATTTTTTTCCAGATCAAACATTTTCTTACAAATACAAAATATTTTTCAGAATTGCACAATACTCTTCAAAATAGATTTATTCTGGAAATTTAAGTACTTAGTATTACTATGCTTTCAAAAATTTATACTAAGTGTTTGTCAAAAGAACAAAATGTTTCCATTGTTGGTACAAGTATTTTTGGTTTTTTTTGATGTATGACAAAGGGGGAGAGATACGCCTTAAGTTAGAAATAATTTTTTTTCTCTCTTACCAAAGGATCAAAATAATCAAAATGTTTTTCAAAAAGGGGGAGAGTGAGTGGAAGTTAGAAGTTTTCCCCAAAAGATCAAAAATTGGTTTTTCAAAACTTTTTTTTTATCCCAAGGAGTATAATTTAGTCCCTTCAACCAATCTAACTTAAGATGTTGTCAAACATCAAAAAGGGGGAGATTGTTGGTGCAAGTTGTATCAGTGATGTCCTCCTCTAAGTGTTTTAATGTTTGACAATATGCTTAAGTCAGTGATACACATTGAACAAGGGAAGGGGAGTTAAGAGAGGAGTAACAAAATGAACCAAAGTCCTAGTAAACCTAGGCAATAAGTCCTGGTTCGAAGAATTGGGCACTAAGTCCTGATCATGGATTGGTGATGAACCCGAAATACTAGGCTAAGTTGTCACGAATGTGTGGGTTCATCAGAATTTAGAATATTTATAAAATGCTGGAAACCCTTTTTGCAATCAAAATATGAAAACGTAGTAAAGGGGCCACAGATCGTATTTTTCCTCGGGACTAGTTAACGTTGTGTGATTCGAGCTCGTGTTTATATGTCGTTGATATTTTTGGGGTTCAAATAAGAAATCTGGGTTTGGATTGTAACAAGAATTTAAAACGTAATGGAAAACAATCAGAAAACAATTTGATGTTTAATGCAAGCCAAATGCAAACTAAAAGAGTCCAGACAACGTTAAGCAATCTAAAGCAATTCACTACAAGAAACTGCCGAAAGGTCACTTGACACCAAACTGCAAGGGATTTATGAACTGATATGCAGAAATTTGAAGCTAGATTGAACAAGCTACAGTTTGAAGTTGATATTTGGTGAAGAAAGCAGAACTACAACTGATGTGGAGTGAATAAATGTGATGCAACTAATCGAATGCAAAGCAAACTTCAGAACAAAGGGATGCAGAAACAACTTGTAGATTTCAGAACCGAATGCCGAGAAGCATTGCAGCAGTGTACTGCTGATATGCCTCTAGCTATAACTTAATGCAGACACGGACTAAATTCAGAAAATGAACTAAACAATTTAGCTCGACAGCTTAGCTACCAGTGGTGTGAATAACAGGAATGAATTAAGATGTTCAGAAATTGGCACGCAGAACCTAACTGATACGCACAAGCTGGGACTAAGTGTTTAAACCAATGCTCGAAAAGAAATTCAGATTACTCTAACTCATACGCAGACAATAGGCTGATCAATTCAGAAACTCTTCAGAAACTCGAAAGAAGAAATGCAACACTGATTGGAATGAAGAATGCCAAAACAGCAATTGCAGAAATCTGCGGCAGAGTTGTAGCAACTTAAGGACAGGTATGCAGCCACAATTTGGATACAAAATCAGACAGAAAAACTGATTTAGAATGCATCAATCCAAGATTCAAATAAGATTCATAAGAAATAGACATCACTTGATACAATTTCAGAATTAACAGATTAAAACACTGCAGCAATAAATCTACTACTGCCAATTGCAGAATTCAAATGCTGAGATGTAGAAAACGTCAATCATAGATCAGGCAAAACAAGCTGGGACTAAGTGCTGCAAGCTAGTGTTCAAATTCGATTCAGAAGATCAAATTCACTTACAGACTAAATGAATTACAAACTAAGAATGACAGAAAATAAACTAAAGTGCAGAAATGTTGATACGCAAACTGAAACTAAAACATGAACTGGTACGCAAGGAGTTTGACAGGAAATAAACTGAAATCTCAAACTAATGTTCACTAAACAGGTTCACTAACTAACTACTTGCCGAATTAAACCTAATTAAGCAGCAAACAAATTCGGAAATGGAAACTAAGTGGCTGATACGAAAAACAAAAACAGAATAGTTGCAGAAATGAAATTACAACTACAAACTGAAATTACAATAAGAAATCTACTCCTCAATCACTCCCTAGCTCGAGTACTCCTTGTTCGTCACGCAAGGGTGAGCCTCGAACCCGTAAGCTCAGCATCTCAATGGAAGAACAGCCTCTGTGAAGCAATCCAAGCTCAACTCTGCTCAACTGAAAATTCCATTCGAATTCCTTCAATTTAGCTGTGTCTGCGTGCGATGATGAGTTGGGGATGATCCAAGCAATCTAGGGAACCCCTCCAGAAGCTCGGGTGGAATGGAAATGGAGCACAACCGATCCAAAGGTAGCAAATGGACAGAACTGCGGAAACCTCTCAACAGCTCTGTTTCTAGGGCAATTCTGAACTGAAAACTTCACCGAGAAACCTTCCACTGACCTAGCACATGATCTAATGGAGAAATCGAGGGGTCGCGCCCCTTGGATTGAAGAACTAGCTAAAAATTGTGAAGAACAAACGAAGAAGGAAGGCAGTGCGGCGGAGACGCGACAGAGCTGAAGCTGCGGGTGAATTTGATTAAATACATAAGAATGGACGGCCCAGATTGATTTGAGGAAATCCAACGGCTGATCTTGCTCTGAATTAATCCAAACTTTAATGATGTTGATCAGGGGTCAGGATCTGCCTCGTGGTAGCTCGGATCCTCCAGATGTGCAACGGATGGTCCAGATCAACCTAATCTTTGAATGGACGATCTAGAGCCCTCCGAGCTTGATCCAACGGTTGATTGAGCTCTGATTGGGATGAAACCTTCAGATCTTGATCAGAGTGCTTGATCAACCCTAACCCTAGCTCGGATTGCTTCAGATGGTCCCGGATGGCTCAGATCTAGCCGCTTTTGAATCGGACGACCCAGATTAATCCGAAGCTTGATAACTCGATCCGGGTCCACTTCTGACTCAAGTTTGACCCAGTATGCCCTAGGTCCAGGATCCTTTCATGCCTACAAAAATAGATCAAAAATTTAGTGGCCAAATAATCCAAATATGTGCAAATTTGTAATTAAGTCCAAAATAAGAGGAAGTCCTAAAACCTAGGGTAAAATCACAATTAAGCAAGTAAAACATGGGTCAAACATGAATTTTAGCAATTAAAATAATCAACAAAATGGTACTTATCAATTAGGCACTAAATCCTGGTAAAGGGCTGTGCACTGAAGACCTGCTCGGAAGGTGGGCACTAAGTCCTGGTCGAGGACTGGGCAAGAAGACCTGGCCGAGGGTTGGGCACCGAAGACCTGGTGAGTAAAGTTGGGCAATAAGTCCTGGTGAGTGAAGCTGGGCAAAAGTCCTGATAAGTGAAGTTAGGCACCGAAGTCCTGGACTTAGGGTTTGGGCACGAAGTCTTGGTCAGAGGGACTGAGCAACTTAGCTGAGCGATGACTAAGGACAGAAGTAGAGACGGGGTCGGACGTCTCGAGATCCGAGAGTGTCGGAGGCTAAGTAAAAGTCCACCCGAAGGATTGGGTGGCAACCGGCTCCTGAAAGGAGTAGGTGAAAGGCGCGTTCTCGGGGGTGGGAACTTGCGTCGGTTCGACCTAGGGTTTCGTGGAAATCCGAAGTCAGAACCAAGTCCTTAAGGCTAATATTGTGTGTATATTTGCTTTGTATTCATGTATCTTGCAGGTGCCAAGGATGGATGACAAAGCAGGGAAATCACACAGAAGGCGGCTGAAAGCCTTGAGGCCAGGCGCCCCCATCAATAGGGGCGCCCAACAGCATCCAGGTGCGCCCATCAATAGGGGCGCCTGGCTTAAAGAACAAAAGCAACAGTGTCGTGGAGAAAGCAGAATAGGCTTCCATTCAGGCGCCCGGGATGATACAGGCCCCCAAGTTGAAAGCTGTATTTGCTGTTTCGAGTTCGAAACAAAAATAAGCTTTCATTCAGGCGCCCGGGAGGTCTGGGGCACCCTGGTCAATGGTTTTATCAGCTGCGACGAGTTCGGCGCGGGGATAAGGTTTGACCAAGTCTATAGGGGCGCCCCCATCATCACAGGCGCCCGTATGAAGCCTATAAAAGGGGCTTCGACCCCTCAACTTCAAACACAACTTCCAAGAGCAATTCTGATCATTCTGACTGACGACAAAGCACTAAAGACGAGGTTCTGCCACCAGGAGGCTCCAGGAGGAATTGTGCGGCACTTCGGAGGTCCAGATCGGCCGAGGCTTCGACCTTAATCATTTTGGTTTGCTTTAATCATTCTGCAGTTAATTTTCTATATTTGTTCTTGTAATTATCAACTGTAAGACGGGTTTTCTCCTCCTCCGGAAATTTCGGAAAGGAGACCAATAGTGGACTCACGTTGAGTACATAGGCCTTGGACATACTGACCCTGGGGGGGGGGGTCGGGAACCAAGTAAATAAATCCCGCGTGTCCGTTGTCTTGCTTTTATTCTGTCTGTCTTATTTTCCGCTACACTAACACTCTGAGTCTAGAACGAATTTACGATTTCCGTGAGAATGATTTACGATCGATATTCACCCTCCTTCTATCGACGGCACCGGTCCTACACCTTATACAACAAAACTTCTCAAACTGGACAAAGATATTTTAATCAACCAAACTTCTCTAACGCTCTGACTCTAGACATAGAAGTCCGGCTTTTATTGTCAATAAAGGAGCATAACAAAAACGAGGACAGTCCAGAATGATGTTTAATTATAAACGCTTAAATGACAATTGTCATGAAGACGGTTATAAAATTCTAGATGAAGAACAATTACTTAACAAAATTCAGAATTCAAAATGGTATTCCAAATTTGATATAAAATATGGTTTCTGGCAAGTTATGATGCACCCTGATTCTATACCCCGGACAACCTTTTCTTGTCCGGAAGGACATTTTGAATGGTTAGTCATGCCTTTCGGATTAAAAGTAGCACCTCAAATCTTCCAAAGAAAAATGGATGATATGTTCGGAAGTGTTACTACTTTCACTTGTGTTTATATTGATAATGTTTTAGTATTTTCCAAAACAAAAGAAGAACATTTTGCTCATTTACACATTGTGTTTACTGTTTTTGAAAAACATGGCCTATTATTTCCTGAAAGAAAATGCTATTAGCCGTACCTTACATTGACTTTTTAGGAAGCACCATAAGACAAGGAAAAATAGCATTACAAGCCCACATAACTACTAAAATATTAGCTTATCCTGATAAAATAGAAGATATTAAAACTTTGCGATCTTTTTTAGGCCTATTAAATTATGATCGATCTTACTTAAAAGACATTGGAAAAATAAGTGGCCCCTTATACAACAAAACTTCTCAAACTAGACAAAGATATTTTAATCAACAAGATATAAACCTTGTTAAACAAATTAAACAAATGGTCCAAAATTTCCTTTGTTAACTCGACCATTAGACTCGGATTACTTAGTCATAGAAATTGATGGTTGTGAAACTGGATGGGGAGGAGCTTTATTTCGCAAACTTTCCAAATATGATCCAAAAACCTCAGAAAATCTTTGTCGTTATGCTTCAGGAAAATATTAAGAAAAAGGATACTTAATTTCCTTGGATTATGAACTCTTAGCTGTCATTTATTGTCTTGATGCTTTCATGCTTTTTATATGTAGTAAAAAAAACTATATGAACAGATTGTGAAGCCATTGTTAGATACAACTAGCAAACAAAAGGAACTAGAAAAGGCTTGGGAGAAAACAGTGGATTAAATTCTAAGATACGATTATTAATAAAGGTCTCACTATTACATGGGAACATATTAAAGGCCTAAATAATTTTTTAGCTGATACTTTATCTAGACTACTGCACTAATCTTTTGTTTTACAGGACTATGGATAGACAAAGGAAAGTAAGCTCAGAACTCAGTTGGACCTAGTACAACTATGTCTAATTGACAATATTTAGATTATCCCTACTCCTCCTGGCTTAGCAAACCATAAAATTTCTATTATCAATGCCCTGTCTAATTACTTTCTAACCACCATCCAAAAGCCATTAGGGAAACAAATACTCCTGTTATGCTATTATGATAGGATTACAAGCAGGACTGTATGCTACTTGGGAAGAAGTGAAGAATATACTTCCTGACTCCAACAAACCTCTTTATAAAGGGTTCTACTCAATAACAGAAGCCTATGATATTCTTAGAAACAAACTTGGGCCAAACTTCTTTATTAGTCCACTAGTACATGGCTACCTGCTCAAGAAGGAAAAACATATCTAACTGCTGTCTTACAACAACTAGATACTGCTACTTCTTTAAATACTCGCCCTATTCCCATTGACTACCAATCACTTGAGATTTTACAAGCAAAAGCGATAAGAAAGAAGAACGTACTCTGTTGGGTTATAAAAATTTACCTGTAGATATACTTATATCAAACTTATTAGAGATTTTACCTCAACTTTTCAACACTTAATGGAATTACATGAAGCTCTTACTTGGTTCCATAACCACCCTACTCTAGGCATCACTATTGTCTACGGAGAAGAATATTCGTATAAACTTAAATGTCAAAAGACTTTTCCTCAATGTGCAACACTGGAATTATTAGATATGGGATGTCGTTGCCAACTCCTATACTCTTTCTGAAGAGCCTACATACACATTGAAAAATTTGAACAAAAGAATTACCGAGGTAGACTTATTACTCCTTTAACTCTACTTGATTTTGAACTACTATAACAACTATGGGTACATGACCTAGACTCTCTTCAGGAATTTCCTTATAAATTAAAGGTTCTCCTTCAATACATTCTGGAATAAAATGAAACATTTATCTCTTGTACCATAGATAGTTCTCCACCAGAATGGATCAACTTAAAAATAGAACCAGTCAGACATCTAATTAGAATAGATGTCCCCGATATTAATGTCCACTTACACGCCTTTGACAACTACCCATCAACACCAAACAAAATGGGCTTCTCCAAAACCCACAGAGGAACAATTAAAACATTGGAGAGCTTTAGTCCAAGGAGGCTCTTGGTTTTGGGAACCCTATAAAGATTCAGCTACTTATCTTCTGGCCGGAGAAACCTTTACAGAGAAACTCTATTGGCCTAAAGAACTTGGAGTACAGTTTTTTTCCTTTTAATTATACAACCGAACATGAAACACTCTGCCAGTTTTATCAAAAGAAAACCAGAAAATGGCAAGACAAACAAAAACTCCATCAACCCTCTCCAAGATTCTCCAACACAACTTTGCCATCCTTAGACTTAGTCGAAGAAGCCAACTTAACCAACATGATGGAAACATAAGACTTCCCGTAAGCAATGGCATCATACTAGCTCTCATCGTCAGCCATGACGTTAGCCAACACTACTTAAAGCAGAGGCTCCTTATCTTCTGACTCAGCCCCCACTGAGCAAATTCCACTTATCTGCTAGCAAGGCTTACTCCAGAGTCTTCCATACGCTCCTCTCCTCTATATAAACCCCTCTTTTGTAAGCTCAAGGCACGAAGCCCAGAGCAACAACTCTTAGCTTTCTCTCTTCCTCTGGCAGTTGTGCAGTTTTCTCTCACGTTCTCTCTCTCTGTGTAAGTATTATGTTGTTATTGACTGTATATACTAAGTTTGTAAGCTTGTGTTAGTATTATGCTTATCATTGCTTAAGCTTGTTTCTAAGTCTAGAAGACTCTTGTTTTGCTTCTTCTATCAAAAGTCCTCAATCCTTATCCCGGTATATCAGCAGATAGAAAGATAACTAGCTAAAGATGAAGATTGTTCTGTTTATGTTATTCTCTATAAGACCTGTGCTTACGTAAGTAAGGCCACATGCTTAGAGGGCAGACATAAGACCTGAAATATTGTCTGGGCAAGAGCATAACATAAGCCTATAGAGCTGAGGCGTCTTACTAGATGAGGCTTACTGGTGAGATAGTTCGGGCAAAACTAACCTTCCAGGTTTAGACTATCTAATACAAAAACAAAACACAAAATTGCCTGCCATATAAAAAAAAAAATTCAAGCAAATAGCAAACAGTGGCACACAAATTGGTATCAGAGCCCTATTACGACCTTTGACCCAACAACCTAGTGTATGAACCTTACTTCCTTAGACTACTTAGACCTAGCATTACACCCAAGAACTGTTATTACTATAGACCAGAACAAACATAGATGTTACTTAAGAACGAAAGCCCATACACTGTTTACATACAGATAACCCACACTTGAATTCTATAACCGATTTACTCATTAGTATAGGGATTACTGTAGAAAAACAACAACATGTGTTGGAACACAAATTAGAGACCTTTACTACCTCAGTTAGACAAACAAACCAATTACTTGCTGAAACTTTACGAAACTTGGACTACATTAAATTAAGCCAATCAGAAAACTTTTCACTACTCAAAAAGTAAGAAGGTGGACAAAAAGATATAAAAGACTTAGTAGGGCAATCCAAAGAAATCATAGCTACAAATAAAAGCCAATTATATGAGAAATTAGAAAGTTTACACAAATTGCTGGAGGAAATCAAATATAAATGAACAAACTGAGATTCGAAAATACATATTATGAAGAAGCTGTAGAATATGCAAAACATATTTCTATTACTAAAGAAAACAACTATTGTCAACAAGAAGTAATGGGCAAAGGAGATCAACTGTTATTACAACAAAATAATACTCTCATAGCCCTAGTATCCTCACTTCATTATAGACTCTCTTTACTGGATAATAAATTATTAACACTAGAAAAAGTTCTTCTTGGTAATACCCAAATGACAGATTGGAATGAAGCTTTAAACAAACTAAATAGAGATCTAAGCCAACTATCCTTAGGAAAAATAGATCCTCGAGTAGCACAAACAACTTCTAAATTTTTAACGTATAAACATGAGTCTCACAAAAATTGACACCTTTACTGGACCCTCTTACACTATAAGACCCACAGAAACAAATATTACCTCCTGGCTTGATTCGTTACTTACTAGACTTAACAACATGTCTACTCTTGTTTCACATAGATTGAAAGAAATCATAGACATAGATAAAGACTTAACAATTTTTTCCAATGAACAATTAAATACTTTAAACCCAAAAAAATTATATAGCCAAGGTTTACTCAATTTTTCTACTTCAGTCTATCGACATCATAGGCAAGAAGCCCTTCATCTACCTGATGGAGGAGAAGTTCAGTTAAATCTGATGTCTGAAGATGCATCAAAAACATTATATATGAGAAAACATAATTATATCCATCTAGGATTAATTGTTTTCAGCCTAAGGTGTTTGACTAGAGCCAGACTTGGAGAAAAAGTTCTCCTTGTTCTTCATGATACACATTTCTCTTACACAGAGAAAGCTATCATATGCTTAATAGAAGTAGATATGAATAATAACTTAGGAATAACATACTTATGTCCGAATTTTAATATGACTATAAGAGACTTTGTCAAGCATATTAAAAATTCATATACAAGCAAAAGGATACGGACAATTTCAAGGAGATAATTTACAATTAGATCTGATCTTTTTAGGAAAAATAATGAACCATATGCACAATCATTTTAAAATATCAATCACCAATATGATAGAAGCTTTAATAACTAAAGGCATACACTTTTTAAAACCAAGGGAGTATAATTCTGACATGTTAGTAGGATTGGAATGGAATATACAATTAAAAAAAATCCAAATATTACATTAAAACCTACATCCTCTTTAATATACAAAGGCAGACATGATAATCTCTCTGTTCGCTTTTCTGGATATCAACCTACTTCTATAGAAATAGAAGAGGAACAAACATCTATGCACGCTTCTTCTTCGGATTCCTTGCAGCTAATGCGAGTTACTCGACCAGACTTGCTAACCACTCTCCTACAATTAGGAAAGAAACATTTAAGGTTAGTAAGTCATGCTACACTACATAAAACAATAAATCAAAATCATAATATGATGTTAAAAAACAATAATTTTTTTGATGACTTAGAAGAATATGTTTATGTACTAGCGGAAATAGCTCAATTTGTCAACGAAACAGAGTTCAAAGAATTAGAAACCTTTGCTCATGACAACCAACAACTTCCTAAGACTTGGAAACTGTATTTGGATGTCGCACACAATATTATTGCACAAAAAGAAGAAGAAGAAGATATAATAAGCCACACTTCTTCTCTCCCTATTATACCTTTCTCCTCACAAAATTATATGAATCCAGCAGAATTTTCTGCTATTTCACGACCTTATGAGGTACACTTACGTGAAAGTACCATGAGAACCATGGATTACGGATATGGTCATCCACCATGAACTAGAATCCCACCATATACAAATAATAATCCTTTAGTAAGAATTATATGAAGAAGGAGACCCCCTAAAATGACTTTTTTTTGGTAAGGACTCAGTCTTGTTAAACATCACTAAGTGTGATCCTCAATTGTATGATACATACTTAGAACAACGGATAGTATCTGTTAAAAGAGACTATCAAGCAAAACATGAATTAAACATAGAAACAGGAGAAGCTATGATACGAGTCAGAGAAAATTATTTAGGAGACGTAGCCAGAATAGCTTGGGAAGACAATCAATCGACTTTCCCAAGTAATATATGATATAATATTGCTACAATCCATTACTATAGTATGCTACAGTTCATTGCTACAGTGATGCTAATGTATAATGTTGCTTCAGTATTTCGGGCAATTAATCTATTCTCCCTGAACAATACATTCTCATTGCTACATTATCACATGATGCTACAGTACAAGCACATTTCCATCCGAGCTTAAGAAACCTTGAAGCATAACGGTTTAACAATCGCTAACAACTTGCTAACTAACAACCTGATAATGTCAGTGTACGATCTAATAGCTGTCTCCCTTAGCCCTCAATGGCCTGACAAGGTCAGGTATTACATAGAGATTCCTTATGAGAGATATATAAAGAGAACCAAGGTAAGGAAAAAGGTACGTTGGTTTTCTTATTCACGCAAGTGAAGACAATGCCTTTCCATGAACTTTCATATTCTTCTTTAGTCTTCTTCTTCTTCCACCTGCTTTGATCGATGACTGACTTGAGCCTCGGAGGGGTCGTGTTGGCAAGCCGCTCTAAGCTCTAATCTATGTTACATCTCAGGGTGCTTGGCTCTCGCAAGGTAGGAAGTTGATCTCGCATTTTGGAAAGGAGGAGCCCGAGAGAGCAAAAAAAGAGGTCATCAGTAACCAAAATGAAGAAAGTGATTCTTCATCTTTTTCTTCATCTTCTCCCAATTCTTGATCTTGGTTTTGCCCTATCTGTCTCGTAAGCGATGCAAGTGCTTCGACCACGCCGATGCTCGACCCTTAAATCTGATGGCAATCAATTTCACATTCATCTGATCTGATACTTATAGTAAAAAACCGTTCTATTTTGTTAATCCAATCAATAACATTCTCTATTTGTAACGTATCAAAAATTTGGATAAATCAACTTGAAATTCGATGTCTCTATGTCGATCTTCTCAACCACATACCTCACGATCTTCATGTTTTCACGTCACCACCGCTACACGCTAGGTAAAATCTTCGACTTTCCTCTATAAATCCTTGATCTCGTCTTGGATGCTACGAGCATGGTGCAAGACTTCCTTAGCGAAAACTTGCTTGGCACGTCCATGAGCACCATGACAACGACCTTCCATTGGATCTGACGCTCAACTTCATCAATCAAACACTGCCAACTCTAATACAACCTAACGTCAGACACGATAACGATTATCCTGTAAGCTAACAAGAATTGAGATTGGAAACGAAGGTAAGAAGAGAAAATCACCTTTCTCTAAATTTTTCCAATAAAAGGAAAAAATTATATCATAACAAAGGATTAATTCTTTTACAACTAAATACCTGTTTATATATATTCCAATATTAAGACCAAAGCAATGAAATAATTCTCAACATATAGACTCCAATTACTAACTTATAAAGAAAGGAAAGAATTTTAACAAAAAAGAAAAAGATTTAAAATCCTAAAATCTCTAAACTAACTCAAAATATAAAAGATAGAAATTATCAAAAATATCAAAAATACTAAAAAGGTGAAATTTTCCAAAATTAATAATAAAAATCTATGGATTCTCCTGCATCAAAAATTAAAAATCATATCAGATAATAAGACCTAGTTATCATTCCTTCAAGTATTTCTTTAAACTGCCCTAAAAGATCATAGGACCTAATCAAATTCTCTTCTGAGTTATTTTACTTTGCACTAAGACATGTTGGGCGGCCAAAGCTCAGTCCTTTGAACAAGATGAATTGAGTGACCGGTAAGATTTGTTCTTAGTGTTTTGTCCACACCTTGCTATCTTGGAATGAACCACAAGCATAAGTTTGCTGTTAGGACATGGGTGGAACCCCTTAGACCACTGACATATCGAACATCAGTCTATAAAGTGAGTCACATCACCAGTCAACTTGGCCAAATAAAAATTCACAAAGATGAGGGTCAACGTCTTATCACATTCGAAGTGCCCCACATTATGCAACTCACTCATGATTTGCTGCCTTGGAGAGTAATTTGGAATGCATAACTACAACTCCCGAAACAGATATTCATTATACAAAATAAAATAATATTGGCGACCATCATGTACCTCCTGGAATATCTTTCACAACGAAGGGTTAGTTGCGTACATATTTATGAAGACCTCAAAGCCTGTAACTTTGGTACTCATAGTAGTAATTATGAAGATCGATGGCTCAGAGCATCTGCGACACTGTAACGCCTGCCCCTCCTCACCTTATAAAAAGGGAAAGCCGGCGCTACGCGAACATACATACACATATATATACCTTAACGCAATGGAACAATTTAAAACATGTAAACACATCTTAAAACATGGGAGCATGCTTGGTATTCATGTGCTCAACTTTGTTCAAACTTTTAATTCAAGAAGTACATTATGCAATCATGTGAACTTATGACATATAACTCTAGATGGGGAATGAGCTACTAAGCAAGCATGACATTATATGAGAGGAACCCTAGGCTCAACTACAACCTACGGCCTAACCCGTGGCATGTGAGTACGAACACCACACAAAAGCATGTGAGCATTAACATAGGTTTTAGAGTTTACTCATGGAATTTAAAGGTATGAATCGAACTACATAGACATCAAACTCTAACACCCTAGAGCATGTTACATAATCCATATTGAGTCTTTAAACAAGCAAGCTCTAAACACGAATTCTATGACAAGTGCTAGTTGTAGAAGTATCGTATTTTAGGAATGAACACAAAACATAGCATAGCATGTTGTATTATATGAACAAACATAAAACATAGTATGACATATTAGTATGATAATCTAATATCAACAAGTGTAACAATGCGGAAGCTTAATACATGGATAAATTCTTGATTCATAAGCAAGCATAAGTAACAGGATCTCTTCCACCATGCCACTGCCACACACATCTTTGCCCCTCCTGTTGCTCCCTTTAGTCTAGCATGCCCTTACCCTTTTCTGCAGTATAAGGAAAACACTAACCTATAAGCATATAGGCTTAGTAAGATCCTTTCCTACTCACAAAAACCATGTGTCATGAATTGGACATAGAGAAAGTTAAACAACAACATATGGAAAGAATATTCATATCACAAGAGTACTTCAACTTCAAGTATGGAAATTCAAGTAGGCACATAATGTGAGATAAATGTCTTTATGCATGAGGGATGTTTCTTTGAAAACATATATGTATAAGTACTTGAACATAACTCTCAACATAAGGGTCTGACATTGTACCACATTCATAATTTACGTGCATCCCTTAAGTAGATACGAGGTAGCTAATCCCGACCTACTAGAGAACTAGGCAACCTTCGGCCTAGGGGCAACGTAGGAGCTCATCCCAAGGACCTTTTTAGGGTCCGGTACAAACCCATACAAAAGTAAAATAGCTTATCATGTTTCCTTTCTTTTCATAAAGAATGCTCTTTGTATCTTTTAGGCATTCCATCATTCATAAGTCATGCATAACATAGGTATGCCCTAAAGGGCCTAAACATAATCATGATACATGAAGCATAACATAAAGCATACATGAATAAGGCCTAACATAATCATAAAGTAACATAGAAGCATGCCAACATTATTATGTCATTTAATGAATCATGGAAATATGTTCTTGATCTCTTAAGCCAATAGAAAGCATACTTAGGGTTTTAGCCTCCTCCTAGGCCTACAACTAGGACTTGGCCGAACCCCCCCCCCCCCCCCCCCCTCTTCAAGCAAACATAAGAAATCAGTCATTAGCAAGCATAGTTGGGGTTTGACCTAATCCCAGTCATGGTTCTAGGGGTTTGGCCGAAACCCTTATCCCATTTTCAAGCAACCATAAGTGACATAAAAATCATATAACATTCATATAACACATATCATATCATAGGAAAATCATTAGCAAGCATAGTTGGTGGTTTAACTTGATCCTAATCATAGTTTTAGGGGCTTGGCCGAAACCTTCAGGGGGCCTACTCTATGATTTAAGCAACATAACACCCAAAGCAATTATACTACAGGTGAGGGGAGACTTACCTCTTTTGCTTGGTTACCACCAATCTATATACCCTTAAATTGAAAGCGATGAAGACCTCTTTGCTCTTAGGATCTCCTTTGTTCTTCTCGCCTTATAAGGGGTCTTAAGTCTTCAAGAGATCTCCCTTGTGAAGCTTTCTAGGGGAGAAACCCTAGATGAGGTTTTCGGAAATGGGAGAGGGAGAGAGCGAGGTTTGGTGGGGGTGGAAGAAGGATGAAGGAGAGAACAATTTCTAATGCCTTTTGTCTCTTCACTTATCCCTACTTATACTAAGTGAAAGGGCAAGGTGCCTCTTCACAAGTGCCTCTTCACATGGTGCCTCTTCACATCCCCTACCCTTAACTACAATTTCCTCTCCTTTCTAACATCCTACCCTTGCTGGTGCTACTGGTTATCACATGCATCATAAGGCTTTGCTACCACCTAAGGTCCAAGTTTCAAACCTTGGCAAATGCTACATTTTTTTGGTTCTTTCCTCTTTTTTTTTTTGAAAAGCCCACATAAAGCCCATTAAGAATTATACTAAAATTTCACATAAAATCCATTAAGAATTATACTAAAATTCATATTAGTGTTCATGTAAAAATTGAAAGGATTTTACGGGCGTTACAATCCCCCATACCTTATAAAGAGTTCGTCCTCGAACTTAGAATAGTTCTGGGTACTTTTGTTTCATATTGTCCTCGCTTTCCCAGGTGGCCTCTTCAAACCGTTGACTTCGCTATAGGACCTTTACTAAGGGCACTTCCTTGTTCCTTAGCCTTTTGACTTCTCGATCTATTATCTGGATAGGTCGACTTTCATAACTTAAGTTCTTTTGAACTTGCACTGTCTGCGGCTCAATCACTTGGTCTGCATTGGGAACACATTTCTTGAGCATCGAAACATGGAATACGTTGTGAATGGCTGACATCTCTTGGGGCAGCTCTAGCTCATAAGTCACCTTGCCAACTCTTTTCAGGATCTGGTATGGTCCCACATAACGCAGAATTAACTTTCCCTTCTTCCCGAATCTCATTACTCCTTTCATAGGAGCCACTCGGAGGAATACTGAATCCCCAACATTGAATTCCAAGGGCCTACATCGCATATCCGCATAGTTCTTCTGCCGGCTCTGAGCACTTTCTATTCTTTGGCGGATGTTCTGTACAGCTCGGGTGGTGTCGGCGATGAAATCTGTCTTGAGTCCAATTTCTTTCTTTTCACCGCTTTCATACCAACCGATTGGAGACCTACATTTCCTCCCGTACAAAGCTTCATAAGGCGCCATTCCAATAGTAGCTTGTTAGCTATTATTGTAAGCGAATTCCGCTAAGCATAAATATCGACACCAGCTCCCTTTGAAATCTAGGGCACAAGCTCGTAACATATCCTCCAGTACTTGGTTCACCCGTTCCGTTTGCCCGTCTGTCTGAGGATAAAAGGCAGTACTGAATCGTAGCTTAGTGCCAAGAGCCTTTTGAACACATTCCCAGAAATGTGAAGTAAAACGACCATCCCTATCCGAAATGATGGTCTTAGGGATTCCATGTAATCTGATGATTTCCTTAGCATATAATTGAGCTAGCTGCTCGATCGAATAGGTCATCTTGATTGCTAGGAAGTGAGCAGACTTCGTCAATCTGTCCACGATTACCCATATTGCATCATATCCGTTCGTAGTCTTGGGCAACCCTGAAATGGAATCCATAGAGATATCTTCCCATTTCCATTCTGGAATTTGAATTGGCTGCAGAACTCCTCCGGGTCTCTAGTGTTCTGCTTTAACTCTCTGGCAGGTCAGGCAGGTACTGACATGCTAAGCCACATCTCTTTTCATACCGAACCACTAGAATTTCTCTTTCAGGTGTTGATACTGTTGGATCGAGGAAAATGATAGAGGGGGGGGGGTGAATATCGTTATAAAATTTTTCGGACAATTAAAGAATATACACAGCGGAAAAAGATAAAGTGCACGAGAACACAAGTCGATTTTTTACTTGGTTCGGAGTTGCGGTCGGCTCCTACTCCAAGGCCCACGGTCCTTGACCATTTACTTTGGGCAATTCTATATTTGGAAAGATTATTACAGATTGATAGTACAGATATAGAATTTAAAAACTGAATCACAACACTTTCGTAAATTGAAACTTTTACCGACGCCCGAGATGGATCGAATTCTGGAGCAGAGGGTCATCGTCGGCGCTGAAATCTCGAAATGGAACTTTGCTGGAGTGTAGCACGAGAGCGAAAGTGTATGGAGAGTTGGAAAGAATGGATATTGAAGCCTTGAGGTCGAGCCCCCTTTTATAGTGCTCATACGGGCGCCTGTGACATTAGGGGCGCCTAACACGTGCCCTTCGATCCGCGAATCCTTATCCGCGGGCTCGGTCAGCGCTTATCCACCTCCACTTGGGTGCCTGAGCTGATGGGGGCGCCCGTGACCTCACGGGCGCCTGATCCGGCTTGGTCTAGAGGCTTCGCAACTATGTTTTGGGTTTTGCCTTCACTCTTAGGCGCCCGTATCCATACGAGCGCCTGAGCCCATTCGGGCGCCTGTCTCCATACGGGCGCCTAGGCCCAGTGAAGTACCTCACTTGCAGACGACCAGTCCTTCGACCCTGCAACTAAGGTTAGTTCCAAAACATAATAAGCATTAGTTACAGCCGTAGCTGTCTTGGTTCTGACTTCGGGTCTCCCAAATGGAACCCTAGGTCGAACCGACGCCTACTGTTCCCTCGACGGGGAATGTGTCCTCACCTACTCCTCTCAGGAGAGTTTACCTTTTGCCAACCGGCTCCTCCGGTTGGACTTTTGATCAATCCACCTAACCAGGTCTTCGTGCCCAACTTCCGGTCAGGTCTTCTTGCCCAACTTCCGGTCAGGTCTTCGGTGCCCAGCCCCTTGCCAGGACTTCTTGCCCAGTCCTCGACCAGGACTTCTTTGCCCGACTTCCGGTCAGGTCTTCTTGCCCAGTCCTTGACCAGGACTTCTTTGCCCAGCCCTTGCTAGGACTTCTTGCCTAGTGTACCTAGGACTTCTTCCTGCACACTCAGTGAATAAGTTAGATCATAATAACATCTTAACTTCTGAACCCTTTGCCATTATCAAAACCCAGGTTTGACTTAGGTGCTGCCTGCACCAACAATTTCTCCCTTTTTGATTTATGGCAACACGGTTCAAAAAGTTAAGTTAATAAAACAAGTAAATAAACAAGTACGTAATTTCCTCCCCCTGGAAGAAATTCTCCCCCTGAGTTTTTCAAAAATACGTGGGGTTTTTGAAATCATTTCTAAGTCCTTGTCTATCATGAAAAGATCAACACTTAGAAAATTTTCAAAAGGGATTTTCAAGTTAGAAAAAATTTTCCAAAATATTTTCGAGTTGGGTATTTAGAAAATTTTCCAAAACATTTAGTTTTAGCACTTAGAAAATTTTCCAAAATAATTTTGATGTTTTTAACACTTAGAAAATTTTCCAAAATAATTTTGAAGTTTTTTTTAACACTTAGAAAAATTTTTAAAAGTGTTTTGAATTACTTTACTTTTTGAAAAAGGAGATAAAAGTTTTTGAAAAAAAATTTAAATTTGAAAAAATTTAAATTTTAAAACCTTCTTTTCTCTCCTTTCCAATCTCTCCCCCTTTGCCATATATCAAAAAAATATATCAAAAAATTGAGTAAGGAAAGTAAAAATGCTGTATTGAACCAATTCTAAGCATAAACTGGACTAAATCAATTTAGATTTTTGCTTTCGGGTCCTGTTTAACCCAGTTAGCTACTTACTAACTATTATAAACAGTAGCTTTCGCTAGGGTTAGTCAAGTTAAGTGATTTGATCAAGTTAGATTTTCTAAGCTTGACACTTAACCTGATTACTGTTTAATTGGTATTTATTGTCCCAATTACTGCAGATGCATTGACTTAAAGCATCTTGAATCAAGGCATAGACCTAAGCATCTCAACCCAGTCTAGGTTATCAATCAAAAGTACCCTAAGGTGCTTGTGAGATGCTGACTGCTAGATCTATAGGTGCATGCAGTTCTAGGGTTAGAGCCTAAGCTAAGTCCATTTACGAAAAAGCCTTAGTTTTAAGGGGGTAAGTTTTCAAAAAAAAAACTAAGTCAGAAATCATTTTAAATTTCAAGATAAAAATGATTTTTCAAATAAATATCAAATAAGAAAAACACAGTTAAAAAAAACAAGTAGAGCAGTCCTATTCTACTAAGTATAACATCACAATTGACTTAGCATACTAATTGAAATGACAAGTAATCAACGAGATAAATGCATAAGATTCATCTGTTGGATCGAGAAAACCGATAGAGGGGGGGTGAATATCGGTAAATTTTCGGATTTACGTAAAGAGCAATTGCACAGCGGAAGTTAAAAACACACAACGCAAACACGGGAGGTTTTACTTGGTTCGGAGCCTGTGTCGACTCCTACTCCAAGGCCCACGATCGTTGATCGTTTACTTTGGGCAATTCTATATGAGCGCAAAATTAGTTTACAAGAATAGATTTACAAGTATAGCACCATAAACTTTTAATAAAAAAAGACTCTTCTTTTACCGACGTCCGGTTGTAGGTTGACTTTCCGGAGCAGCAGGACGTCGTAGGCTCGAGTTGGGCAGTTTCCGGAGCAAGGCGTGAGCACAGAAGAGCGTGGAAGCGTTGGTTCGAAGTTATGTTTCAAGGCTTGGGCGTTGGGTGCTATTTATAGCACCTAGGGGCGCCCTGGACGTCGGGGGCACCCTGCCACGTGTCAGCCGATCCGGATTTAGCTCAGTCAACAGTTATCCCATCCGAATAGGGATAAGTTTGACTCTGGGGGTGCCCTGGTCGCAGAGGGCGCCTTGGCTGACTTCTTCCGCGCAGAAATCTCGGCTGTGGATAAAGATGAAGCTTCGCAAACCTGGGCCCAAGGCGCCTTGGCTGCTGAGGGCGCCCTGGCTGCTGAGGGCGCCCTGCCCAGTAAGCAGCCGAAGCCCTTTTTTCTTCACTTGGTTCTGGTTCACCTTGGGGGCGCCCTGGACACTCAGGGCGCCCTGCTCAGCTTCTGCCTCACTCCTTTGAGGCTCTCTGAGTTGCAGACACACGTTCCTTCGGTCCTGCATCCAGGGTTAGTTCAAAACACAATACAGCAATTAATTATTAGTTTATACAGCCTTAGCTGTCTTGGTTCTGACTTTGGTCTCCAAAATGGAGCCCTATGTCGAACCGACGCTTACTGTTCCCTCGACGGGGAACGCGTCCTCACCTACTCCTCTCGAGAGAATTTACCTGATGCCAACCGCTCCTTTGGTTGGACTTTTGCCTGACGGTCCTTTGTCAGGGCTTGGATGCCGAGCTGTCCTTCGCCCGGTGCCTAGCATTCCTTCGCTAGGGTTTTGTTTCCTGGCAGCCCTTCGCCAGGTGCCTAGCAGCCCTTCGCTAGGACTTGGTTTCCTGGCAGCCCTTCGCCAGGTGCCTAGCAACCCTTCGCTAGGACTTGGTGACTAGCAGCCCTTCGCTAGTTGCCTAGCAGCCCTTCGCTAGGACTTGGTGACTAGCAGCCCTTCGCTAGTTGCCTAGCAGCCCTTCGCTAGGAATTGGTGACTAGCAGCCCTTCGCTAGTTGCCTAGCAGCCCTTCGCTAGGACTTGGTGACTAGCAGCCCTTCGCTAGTTTGCCTAGCAGACCTTCGCTAGGACTTTGCCTGCACACTCGAGTAACAATGTTAGATCACCAATAAACTTAACTTTGAATCCTTTGCCAATATCAAAACAAGGTTCGATATGGTGCTTTCTGCACCAACAATCTCCCCCTTTTTGATTTATGGCAACACAATTCAAAGTTAAGTAAAAATTACAACATTTTAATCAAGAAGGTTAAGACTAATAAAACATAGCAATTCTGAATAGTCTAAAACCAATGTAATTTGAACAGAAAAAAAATTACTCATACTTAACTTAACACTTAAAAAATTTCTCATACTTAACTTAACACTTAAAAAATTTCTCATACTTAACTTAACACTTAACTTTGACCTTTCCTCCCCCTTTGACATATATCAAAAACAAACATGGGTGACCAAGGTAAAGTTTTTGCAAACCTAAATTTTGTTACAAAACTTTTATTTAGCTTTGCTAAAAGAATTTTACTTAGGCAAGATTTTGAAGCCAAATTTCCCTAACAAATGGTTCAACTTTGAGAATTGGGAGACTTTGTGTATTTTGAAAACCAAAATCTTAAAAAATTTCTAGACAAGTTTTTTCACTAAAACAAACATTTGCCATAATTTTCAACCAGTTTTTGTTCAGACAAATTTTGTTTACTAAAAGAATTTTTAAAAAAATGCATTTAAAAAAATTTGAAACACTTAGAAATTTTTGCTTTTTGAAAAGGAGATACAAGTTTAACTAAAATTCCTTTCTCTCTTTCTTGCTCTCCCCCTTTACTATATATATCAATAAAAAATTATATTTTGAAATAAGTTCTAAGAGAAAGTTTGTGTATCAGAGCCTATGAGTATTGAAAAAGAATTACTTAGTATAATTCTTGAAAACATAGCAAAAGCTTAAATTCCACTTTTGAAACCGAAAAAAAATATTTGTACTTTGTAAACATTAGTACCTTGGAAAGTATTAGTACTTTTGACAAATAGTAGTACTTTTGAAAGATGTTATGTATATTTTGAAAAATATAAGTACTTTTGAAAAATATTATGTATTTTTTAAAAAAAATATAAGTACTTTTAAGAAAAAGTTTTAGTATTATTTTCAAAAGTATTCTAAAGTCAAGCAAAATTTTGAAAGTGATAGTATATATAAGCAAAATGATTTAACAGGATAGTATTTTGAAAGAGTAATCGTTTAAGTTTTCAAAAGGATTTTAAAAGTGCAATGCATGAAAACATATAATTTTGAAAATGCTCAATAATTCTTTTAATTTGATCTCCCACTTAACTCGACCCAGTCCTAGGAAGCTTGTTGACTACAAGCGATCTTCCTCTGTGTCTTAAGGTTTGATTCAAATTATACGAATTATCTAATAATTTTAAACTTGTTAGAAATAATTTCTTTTGATTTAGACTCCCCCTAAATTTGACACATCCTCGGAGTCTTTGTAGATCATTAAGTAGACCTTCCTTTGTGTCTTTAGGGTTTACTAAAATCTAAAGAATAGTTTTGAATACTAGCATGGTAATATAATTTTAGAAAATTCAATTTGAAATGAAAGATAATTTTAAAGCATAAACCCTGTTTTCGAAACACATTTTGAAATGATAATGGTTTTTTTTAAAGCACAATTTTCGAAAAATATAGTGATTATTTGAAAACATAAAAAAAATTTTAAGTCCAAAAAAAAATAAATATCTAAGCCCGGACTGTAGACAAAAAAAATATCCTAAGTAATCCCTAGGGTGACTTTTTGCCATACAAGAGTAAACTAATTTTCAAAAAATGTTTGTATATGGTAAAGGAAAGAAATAAATGTTATGAAATAAATTTCAGGTTAGTGAACAAAAGAGACTTGATTTTAATTACAATGATTTGAAACATTGACTCTTAGTTAAAAAGTTAAATTTGATTTTTGTGAAAATAAAAATTTAGAGGGTTAAGTTTGTTCAGTTGAATTAAATTTTGAATTTGATTGAATTAAATTTAATTGATTTAATTAAGATTTAATTGAATTTAATTGATTTAATTAAGATTTAATTGAATTTATTGATTTAATTAAGATTTAATTGAATTTATTGATTTAATTAAGATTTAATTGAATTTATTGATTTAATTAAGATTTAATTGAATTTATTGATTTAATTAAGATTTAATTGAATTTAATTGATTTAATTAAGATTTAATTGAATTTAATTGATTTTAATTGAATTAATTAAGATTTGATTTTAATTTAATTGAATTTAGATTTTAGTTTGATTAATCTGAATTAGTTGGTTGGGTTAGACTCAACTTTTAGGTCCTAAGCATCTCACCCATTTCTAAGTGACAAAACAGGATATCCTTAACTGTTTTGTGAGATGCATATTTTAATAGAAGGATTTATTTTGAAAAGACCATGATTAATTTTGAAAAGTTAAATTAATTTTTTTTTAAACCCAATTTAAATTTGTTTTGAAAAGAGATATTTGAATCTAAAATTAACTGAAAATTTGTGTTAAATTCGAATTTAACAAAGAGTAAATTGAATTTGAATTTCAAAAATTGGCTTCCAGGTCTTGGCGAGGCACTAGGCCTTCTTTGGCCATAGCCTTATGGGATCATCCACCCTTTCCTTGACAAAGCCTTTTAGTGAAATTTCATCTTCAAAATTACTTTTTGGTAAATTCTGGTCTAACTAGTTTGGGTTTTGGATCGGTAGCTTCGGCTAGTTCCGCCAAGATGGCTTCCCTAACGTACTATCATCTCACCTCCACCCAATACTATGTTGTTCAAATTTCAATTAATTGATTTTGTCCTTACACTAACCATCCTAATTCAAAGCAAAAAAAAACAACAATAAAAAGAAACACATAATTAAAACAAACAATTGTCTAAGTAAGGTCACAATTGGAGTAATACTCCGGATTTTCGAAATCAGCAAGATTATGAATTAAATTTTCTAACTTATTGACCTTATGTTTTAGGGTTCCATTTTCTTGTTTCAATTTTCTGAAGTTTGCTTTAATTAAGTTACATGAATCAATCACATTATTCAAGGTAAATAATGGATTTTCAAATACTGTAAATTTACCTTTGTCGATCGTTTGTCCGACATTCTTGGTAGCTCTTTTATCTGTGCATTCACGTTGGTAATGCCCGAACTCCTGGCACTTGAAGCATTGGATGCGACTTTTGTCCCTTCGTGCTTTTGGAACTGGTGTCGTTTGAATCTTACGAGTAGGACACTCACTTTGGTAGTGCCCTCTCTCCCTGCATGTGTAACAAATTACATGATTTTTAAAATCTGATTTTACACTTTTACCTTTTGGTTCCTTATTGGGAATCTCCCCCTTGATTCTTGCCGCCTCGGATTTAGACTCATCTTCTGATTCCGTGTCTGAGTCGGACTCGGGTACTGGTTGAAGCTCTTTCTTGGTGGTTCTTTTGGAGTTTTCCCTGTAATGGAATTTATACCTTCCTCGACCATTACAATATCTGTTTTATTATTTAATTCAAATTTTGAAAAGAATTCAAAATTAGTTACCGTCTTAGTCAATTCGTCGTCTGATTCTGGTTCGACTTTGGATTCGGGTTCAGACTCTGACTCAGCTGTTTGTGCTTGGACCGAAAGGGCAAGATAACTTACTTGATCTTCTTCTTCATTTGAGATCTCTTGATGAAGATTAATCAATTTTTCCCAGATTTCTCTAGCACATCTGCATGGACCTACTAGCTTGAGTTACTCCTTGGTTAGGCCACATTGTAGGATTGCAGTTGCCCTTGCATCGGTCTCAATTTGATTGAGGGTGTGTTCATCCAGTTTGTCCCACTCGATTGATGACTCCTCTTCTACGGGTAATGAGAATCCCGTTTGGATGATCTGCCATAAGTCCATGTGGGCCTTCAGAAGGGACTCCATTTGACATTTCCAAAACGTGAAGTTCTCGCCGGAGAATAGTGGTGGACGTGCACTGTTCCACTCTTGGTTGGCCATTTAATATAAACCTTGCACACAAACAAAATAACAAAAAAATTGTACCAAGACTTGGTCTTGGATTAGTAGTGCGGGAGAAGGGAAGAAATAGCTCAAAATATATGTTGCACGAATTTCGAGGCAGAATTATACTAAAATAATAAAAACAATTTATGACAAATTTTTGAAAATATTAATTTTGTCAATTCTGATTAATGATGAAAAATTAAAAATTTAATGTAAAACAAATTTGCTCGAATTAATGTAGCACGAATTTCGAGGAAAATATTAAAATAATAAAAAAAAAAGTTTGTGACAAATTTTCAAAAATTGTTCGTTTTATCAATTTTGACTTATAGTGAAAAAAATAAGAATTCAAAATTGAAAAAGGCGTAAGGATATTTTAAATCCACCTACAGATATTATTTGAAATAAAAAGGCGATCGAGTGGTGTTGATTAACTAGAAAGAAAAGAAATAATATTAAAAATTTTGTAAATCCGAAAAAAAAACTTTCAAACTGGTGGTTGCACCAAGTTTGAACTACCCCGCTCTGATACCACTTGTTGGATCGAGAAAACCGATAGGGATTTACGTAAAGAGCAATTGCACAGCGGAAGTTAAAAACACACAACGCAAACACGGGAGGTTTTACTTGGTTCGGAGCCTGTGTCGACTCCTACTCCAAGACCCACGATCGTTGATCGTTTACTTTGGGCAATTCTATATGAGCGCAAAATCAGTTTACAAGAATAGATTTACAAGTATAGCACCATAAACTTTTAATAAAAAAAAGACTCTTCTTTTACCGACGTCCGGTTGTAGGTTGACTTTCCAGAGCAGCAGGACGTCGTAGGCTCGAGTTGGACAGTTTCCGGAGTAAGGCGTGAGCACAGAAGAGCGTGGAAGCGTTGGTTCGAAGTTATGTTTCAAGGCTTGGGCGTTGGGTGCTATTTATAGCACCTAGGGGCGCCCTGGATGTCGGGGGCGCCCTGCCACGTGTCAGCCGATCCGGATTTAGCTCAGTCAACAGTTATCCCATCCGAATAGGGATAAGTTTGACTCTGGGGGCGCCCTGGTCGCAGAGGGTGCCTTGGCTGACTTCTTCCGCGCAGAAATCTCGGCTGTGGATAAAGATGAAGCTTCGCAGACCTGGGCCCAAGGCGCCTTGGCTGCTGAGGGCGCCCTGGCTGCTGAGGGCGCCTTGGCTGCTGAGGGCGCCCTGCCCAGTAAGCAGCCGAAGCCCTTTTTTCTTCACTTGGTTCTGGTTCACCTTGGGGGCGCCCTGGACACTCAGGGCGCCCTGCTCAGCTTCTGCCTCACTCCTTTGAGGCTCTCTGAGTTGCAGACACACGTTCCTTCGGTCCTGCATCCAGGGTTACTCCAAAACACAATACAGCAATTAATTATTAGTTTATACAGCCTTAGCTGTCTTGGTTCTGACTTTGGTCTCTAAAATGGAGCCCTAGGTCGAACCGACGCTTACTGTTCCCTCGACGGGGAACACGTCCTCACCTACTCCTCTCGGGAGAATTTACCTGATGCCAACGGCTCCTTTGGTTGGACTTTTGCCTAACGGTCCTTTGTCAGGGCTTGGATGCCGAGCTGTCCTTCGCCCGGTGCCTAGCATTCCTTCGCTAGGGTTTTGTTTCCTGGCAGCCCTTCGCCAGGTGCCTAGCAGCCCTTCGCTAGGACTTGGTTTCCTGGCAGCCCTTCGCCAGGTGCCTAGCAGCCCTTCGCCAGGTGCCTAGCAGCCCTTCGCTAGGACTTGGTGACTAGCAGCCTTTCGCTAGTTGCCTAGCAGCCCTTCGCTAGGACTTGGTGACTAGCAGCCCTTCGCTAGTTGCCTAGCAGCCCTTCGCTAGGAATTGGTGACTAGCAGCCCTTCGCTAGTTGCCTAGCAGCCCTTCGCTAGGACTTGGTGACTAGCAGCCCTTTGCTAGTTTGCCTAGCAGCCCTTCGCTAGGACTTTGCCTGCACACTCGAGTAACAATGTTAGATCACCAATAAACTTAACTTTGAATCCTTTGCCTAGCAGCCCTTCGCTAGGACTTGGTTTCCTGGCAGCCCTTCGCCAGGTGCCTAGCAGCCTTTCACTAGGACTTGGTGACTAGCAGCTCTTCGCTAGTTGCCTAGCAGCCCTTCGCTAGGACTTGGTGACTAGCAGCCCTTCGCTAGTTGCCTAGCAGCCCTTCGCTAGGAATTGGTGACTAGCAGCTCTTCGCTAGTTGCCTAGCAGCCCTTCGCTAGGACTTGGTGACTAGCAGCCCTTCGCTAGTTTGCCTAGCAGCCCTTCGCTAGGACTTTGCCTGCACACTCGAGTAACAATGTTAGATCACCAATAAACTTAACTTTGAATCCTTTGCCAATATCAAAACAAGGTTCGATATGGTGCTTTCTGCACCAACATCATCTGGTCAATAGTAGGACCAGAAAAGTCAAACTAAAGTCAAGTGCAAGTCAAGTGCGAGTCAAATATAAGTCAACCCTACTCAGTAGGGATAGTCAAATAGTCCACAATGCACTAGCATAGGCTGAAAATGATCTAGAAAGAAGGGCCAGGATGGTCAGATGGGCCAGGCTGCCAAGATCGAAGCAGCGACATCATTTCATTGTATTGTGCGTTGCTTATCTCTCGATTGGCTCGGAGGGCGTCCATGTGCTCGATGTGATAGGCCTCGACCTCCTCCCTGAGACTGTGTAACTCCGTCTGCAATGATGTGATGCGTTGGTCGGTAGTCGGTGGGGGAGGCTCCTGTAACTGCTCGTTGATCTCGACTGCGAGATCAGCTACGTCTACCTCCACCTCCTCGTCGGAGTCGTCCTATCGTCTAGCCCTCTCCCGTCTCCATGCTAGGACCCTCGTGGCCAAAACGTTTATCCCCGCTAAAGAAAAATTTCTAATCCCTATTTCATCGAACTCAGTCATCGAAATAATCTCTCCGATAGTGATGTCTCGACCATGGTGGTGAAGAAGGGTGGTGATGATGTGGCAGTAGGGCGTACGTACTCGATCGTGAGTAGATACGCTCGATGCGTAGATGATGGTGTGGAATATGTGGAGGCCTATGTTAATGTCTAACTGATGAATTATGGCATAGAGTAAGAAGGTGTGAAATGGTCGCATGGTCGCGACATCTCGGGTGGTAAGTGGGAGCACACAACGAACTATGACTCGGTAGAGGGCATAGTCTTGGACTCGAAGGTCAACGGATTGAAATCACCGAGCCAACGGATTTCTCACATCTCCAAAGAAATAGGAGTAAAGAGTATCTAGAGTAATGTGCGAATAGGGGGGTGCGAAGGGAGGGTCGGCCGGAGGATAATAAGAGAAGGTAGACTGCGGCTGTCGTAGTCCGAGAAACTGATTAAACATGGTTGGTGAAATGGTTAGGGGAGTGCCTTGTACTGTGGTAGTGTAGAGTAGGTTATCAATCTTGACTAGGTTATTGTAAAATTCTACACACAGGGTCGAGTTCACAGAATGTGTGCAGAAGATTAGCTGATCCAGTTTATAGAAATTGATTGCGTCCATGGCTAATGGGCAAGATTGGGTGAAGAATTGCCTATTTAGGAAGCTAGTCTTAATAGGCTTATAGGTTGTTTGGGCAAACTTGTTGAACAATTCTGGGTTGGGGAACCTCCGGTTGGGGCTAGGTTCGGCCACGGGGTTGGGTTGAGAGACGCGACGTTTTCTAAATATGTAAAGAAATATTGAGCATTTAATAAGCAAAATAGGGAAAAAGGAAATTGCTTGAAAAATGCATACTAAAATTGATACCGGGGCGGCATTTTTGAAGTGGAGCGTTTGAAGACGAGGAAGGAGCGTCCGGGCGCCTTGGGAAGAAGAGAAGTGAAGGAAGGTTTTGGATTTGGTGTGGGGGAAGAAGAAGGAGCCATGCTCCTTATATACTGTTATACGGGCGCCCTTGAAGGGTCGGGCGCTCGAGTTCATTGGGGCGCTCGTAAGGTCACGGGCGCCCGAGTCAGTGGGCAACTTTTTGGCAGACTTGACTGCCTTGGATGAAGATAAAGACCTAGGCACCCGATAGGTCACATGCGCCCGAGCTGACCAGGGTTTGACTATTGACCAGTTTGACCAGGTTTGACTATTTGACTTGGTTTGACTATTTTGACCATCCAATGATTAAATCAATCAGGGTTTGTCTGCCGAAGTAAAGATTTTATTTTTAAAAAATGATTAATTTTGAAAAGTTGAATTAATTTTAAAACCAATTTAATTGAATTTTAATTTTATTTTTAAAAAGTGGTTGAATCTAAGATTAATTGAAATTTATGTTTGATTCAAATCTGACAATAGTAAAGTGAATTTGGTTTTCAATAATCGGCTTCCAGGTCTTGGCGAGGCACTGGGCCTTCTTTGGCCGTAGCCTTATTGGATCATCAACCCTTTCCTTGACAAAGCCTTTTATTGAAAATTCATCTTCAAGTTACTCCTTGAAAGATTTTGGTCTAACTAGTTTGGGTCTTGGATCGGTAGCTTCAGCTAGTTCCACCAAAAATGGCTTCCCTAACGTACTATCATCTCACCTCCACCCAATACTATGTTGTTCAAATTTCAGTTAAATCATTTCAGTCCTTAGTCTAACCAGTCCTAGGTCTAAGCATGATAATTTACAGAAATAAATAAACAATCAAGCATGTAATTAAAACTAAGAAAAAAAAGAAATTTATCTAGTTATGAAAATCATTTTTAAATTGGCTCCCCCTGGACTAAAGCCACGGTAATGGTTAGGCAAGATATGAATCTTGTCCTTGGGGATCCAATACTGGTTTGGTCCAGCTTGGTTGTTCAAGCAAAGTTTTGGTACCCATGCTTGAATTTTGGGTCTAGATTGGTTCAATACAACATAGTATGACCGTTGTCTCGACTTGATTCGATACCCTAACCCAAATCGATTTAGAACGGACTTCTGTTTTCCAAGGATCAAGTCAAGACCCTTGGAACCCAAAGTAAATCGTTCTAAAGCTACTCTAAGGTCCTTGACTTGAGTTTTCAAGGAGGAGTTCTCTTTCTCAAGCTTTTCAACTTGAGTAGAGGTTCCTTCTTGAACCTTCTCGGTCAAGGATCTAGAGTCAGCTCCCTCTTTCAGGAGTTTTACTTCCTGTCAGAGGGACTCGACTCATATTTTGGCTTTTGCCAAGTTACGAGATAAGTAAGCAATTAACTTTGATAAATCAACTTCAGAATAACCACTTACCGTTATTTTTCCGTTCTCCGAAATTGTGAGCCTTCCGTCATCCGGCTCCGATTCCGATCCGGTGTCGATGTCTTCCAAAGCGGTCAAGGCGAGAAGGTTTGACTGTGGGGCCTCTTCTTCTTCTTCGGAGGAAGATTCGTCCCACGTGGCTTGAAGAGCCTTCTTCCTTCGAGTCTTCTTGGCTTCCTTTAGATTTGGACATTATGATTTGTAGTGTCCCTTCTTGTTGCATTCGTAGCAGGTCACATTTGGTTTGGCCTTTGAAGTTGAAGGTTCAGCTGGATCTTCCTTTCTTCGGCTGGCTTTCCTTCTATTAGTCTGATGCTTCAGCTCCTTGTAGTAGTCCCGGGCTAGCCGAACCAGCTTGGGTCGATCCCCTTCACTATCTTCTGAGTCTGAGTCTGAGTCAGACTTGGGTGCAGGTTGAGGCTTTTTCTTGGTTATCTTTCCTTGGGGTTTATCTGCAAGAAAAGCAATACCTTTCTCGGCCAAAATGTAGTTAGTCTGTTCATGTAATTCTAATTCTGAAAATAATTCATAAAATTTAATTTTAGAGAGATCCCTAGAAACTTTGTAAGCATCTACCATAGATGCCCACAGAGTATTTCTTGGAAAAGCATTTAGGGTATACCTGATAAGGTCACGATTTTCTACCTTGTGACCGATTGTGTGCAAGTCGTTCATCAGCTCATGGATTCTGGCGTGGAGCTGTGCTACTGATTCACCTTCATTCATTTTTATGGTGTAGAGTCTGTTCAGCAACAGATCCCTTTTGCTGATTCTGATGTCGGAGGTGCCTTCGTGCAGTTCAATTAGTTTGCTCCAGAGTTCTTTAGCACTGTTGAAGGGTCCCACCCGGTTCAGTTCTTCCTTGGTTAATCCTCATTGTAGTGTCTGGGTTGCCTTTGCATCATCCTCGATCTTTTTCTTCAGCGAGGCGTCCCATTCTAAGTAGTGATGTGCCACTCCTTCAGCATTCTTGGGGATTTCAATGTCAGATTGGATAATAATCCACATATCCACCTGAGTTTTCAGGTGGACTTCCATCCGACTCTTCCAGTAGGATCTTCTCCACTGAAGAGCGGTGGTCTGGCTGTGCTGAAACCCTCTTGCATGGCCATGATAATTTTTCTAAAAAACAAAAATAAAGAAACTCTGTCCCAAGACTTGGTCTTGGATTAGCAGTGCGGGAAAAAATTAATCGAAATGAAAGCGATCGAGTGGTGTTGCACCATCCTCGATTAACGAGAAAAATTCGAAAAAGAAATTAAAAATTTCACAAAATCTGAAAAACAAAACTCTCAAATTGGTGGTTGCACCAGATTTGAGCCACCCACTCTGATACCACTTGTTGGATCGAGGAAAACGATAGAGGGGGGTGAATATCATTATAAAATTTTTCGGACAATTAAAGAATATACGCAGCGGAAAAAGATAAAGTACACGACAACACAAGTCGATTTTTTACTTGGTTCGGAGTCGCGGTCGGCTCCTACTCCAAGGCCCACAGTCCTTGATCGTTACTTTGGGCAATTCTATATTCGGAAAGATTATTACAGATTGATAGTACATATATAGAATTTGAAAACTGAATCACAACACTTTCGTAAATTGAAACTTTTACCGACGCCTAAGATGGATCGAATTCCGGAGCAGAGGGTCGTCGTCGACGCTGAAATCTCGAAATGAAACTTTGCCAGAGCGCAGCACGAGAGAGAAAGTGTTTGGAGCGTTGGAAAGAATGGATATTGAAGCCTTGAGGTCGAGCCCCCTTTTATAGTGCTCATATGGGCGTCTGTGACGTTGGGGGCGCCTAACACGTGCCCTTCAATCCGCGAATCCTTATCCGCGGGCTCAATCAGCGCTTATCCACCTCCACTTGGGCGCCTGAGATGATGGGGGCACCCGTGACTTCACGGGTGCCTGATCCGGCTTGGTCCAGAGGCTTCGCAGCTATGTTTTGGGTTTTGCCTTCACTCTTGGGCGCCCGTATCCAGACGGGCGCCTGTCTCCATACGGGCGCCTAGGCCCAGTGAAGTACCTCACTTGCAGACGACCAGTCCTTCGACCCTGCAACTAAAGTTAGTCCCAAAACATAATAAGCATTAGTTACAGCCGTAGCTGTCTTGGTTCTGACTTCGGGTCTCCCAAATGGAACCCTAGGTCGAACTGACGCCTACTGTTCCTTCGACGGGGAACGCGTCCTCACCTACTCCTCTCAGGAGAGTTTACCTTTTGCCAACCGGCTCCTCCGGTTGGACTTTTGCCCAATCCACCTGACCAGGTCTTCGTGCCCAACTTCCGGTCAGGTCTTCTTGCCCAACTTCCGGTCAGGTCTTCGGTGCCCAGCCCCTTGCCAGGACTTCTTGCCCAGTCCTCGACCAGGACTTCTTTGACCGACTTCCGGTCAGGTCTTCTTGCCCAGTCCTTGACCAGGACTTCTTTGCCCAGCCCTTGCCAGGACTTCTTGCCTAGTGTACCTAGGACTTCTTCCTGCACACTCAGTGAACAAGTTAAATCACAATAACATCTTAACTTCTGAACCCTTTGCCATTATCAAAACCCAGGTTTGACTTAGGTGCTGCCTGCACCAACAGATACATCTTGGTGGATCCTGGATGCATCGAATAGGGGGTTCCGTGAGCTTCCTCTAATATCTTCTTTCGTAGTTCTGGATCATTGGGAATGCATAGACGATCCCTAAGGTATAGTACCCCACTGTCGGCGATACGAAATCCATCATCCTTCCCTTCTAGGATCTCTTGCTTGATCCTCTATATGCTTGGATCACCATCTTGCTTTTCTAATATATCGTCAAACAGTGTCGGTGCTATCGTCATGGTAGAAAGCTGTCCGGAAATGATCTCAACCCCGTAGCTCATAATTTCTCTTTCTAGTGGTCGGGATAATACTGATAAAGACATCAAGGTGGCACATGATTTCCTGCTGAGTGCATCGACCACTTTGTTTGCTTTTCCAGGATGGTAGAAGATCTCGCAGTCATAGTCCTTGACTAGCTCGAGTCATCTGCGCTGTCTCATATTTAGGTTTTTCTGAGTGAAGAAATATCTCAGACTCTGATGATCTGTATAAATCTTACACTGAGCTCCATATAAATAATACCTCCATATTTTGAGAGCGAAGACCACGGTTGCTAGTTCTAGATCGTGAGTAGGATAGTTCTTTTCATGTTCTTTGAGTTGCCTAGAGGCATAGGCGACGACTTTGCCACTCTGCATAAGTACAACTCCGAGTCCCAATTTGGAGGTGTCGCTGTACATGTCGAAGCTTTTGTTACTTTCCGGAAGAGTAAGGATTGGAGCACTTGTCAGTCTCCTTTTCAACTCTATGAAACTCTTTTCGCAGTCCTCTGTCCATTCGTACTTTATGTTCTTTCTGGTAAGAACTGTCATAGGGGCTACGATTCTTGAGAAGTCCTCTACAAATTTTCTGTAATAGCCTGCTAGTCCGAGAAAACTTCTGATCTCACTGGCATTCTTTAGCCTGTTCCAGTTACTCACAGCTTCAATCTTTATTGGGTCTACCATTACTCCATCCTTGGAGATAACATGACCCAAAAAGGATACTTGATCGAGCCAGAATTCGCATTTGGAGAACTTTGCATACAATTGCTTTTCTCGAAGAATCTGTAATACTATCTTCAGGTGTTCGACATGCTCTTCTGATGGATCGCTTCGGTGTGCTAGAGGGGGGGGGGTGAATAGCACTTTGTCGTTCGTTTCTCTACAAAGTCGTTAGCGTAGCGGAACAATAATATGCAAAAGACAATAAACAATGCTAACAACAGAAATTTACTTGGTATCCACCCTGGACGGGTGACTAATCCAAGAATCCGTCGGTTGATCAACCCTCGGATAACCTCCGGCTAGATCTGTCACTCCTTGTGGGTGGAGAAACCTCACCACAACACTTCGGATGCTCTCTGATCACAAAAGACTACTAACTCACTTTACCCAAGCGAGTTTCGTCAAAGAAGCTAGTTGGAAATGAGCCCCTTTAAATAGGGCTCGAATATGAAACAGTCGCTACCAGTCGACTGCCCCTGGGGTAGTCGACTGGTCCCACTCAGATTCGACCATTACAGTACAACGTTCGAATCTGCTAGTCTGTTCCAGCCTACACCAGCCGACTGCCCCTTGGCCAGTCGACTGGTCCATCCTAAGCCTAGGGTTACACTCCCGAGTACATGTCACTCCGCACTCAAACCCTCCCGGCTTAGCCCCTGAGTACACACACTCATACTCATCCTCTCACAACCCAGTTGACTCTTCACCAGCAATCTTGACTGTTGCCTTCACGCCCTCTTCATCTTCGGCCCTCGTCCCTCGGATGCGCACGCAAACCTTCAGCTTGCCTCCATGCCACCCTTCACGTACGCCTCGAAGTCCGCGTCCCTCGGCTCATCATCTTTGCTATCCAACGGTCCCTCGGATGCGCACGCAAGCCTCCAGCTTGCTTCCATGCCATCCTTCACCTGAAGACATCAACCAAGTCCATGTGTACCTGTACACCTACACACTCATGTACATATATGAGAACAACACTAATTCTAACTTAACCATATTGCCCACACATCAAAATATCATGATCCTCCATATCATCTCAGGGCCGATTGCCACAACATCTTCTTGATTTCTCGAATAGATGAGGATATCGTCGATGAAGACGATCACAAATTTGTCGAGGAATGCCGAGAATACCCGATTCATCAGGTCCATAAACATAGCAGGAGCATTCGTCACTCCGAAGGGCATAACGACGAACTCATAATGTCCGTATCTTGTTTAGAAAGTCGTCTTCAGTATATCATCCTGTTTCACTTTTACTTGATGATAGCCAGACCTCAGATCTGTTGGTGCTTGGATGGCTAGAGAGGGGGGGGGGTGAATATAGCTAGACACTAATTCTTTGATCTTTTAAAGTTTCTGCACTTGAATGGTTAGCAGCGGAAGCAAAGCAAACAGAAAACAGAGAAATGCAGGAAAACAAAGACAAACTAAAATCACAACTGAGATCGCTAACAAGGAGGATTTACAAGGTTCGGGGATAACTTGCCCCTACTCCTTGGCGTGCCCGTGAGGTGGGCGATCCCTTGATCGTCAACAGATCAAGCCCCGGAAAATCCGGATAAGATAACACCTCCTTCTCGGTGGAGTGACCTTTCCACAGCGTTTTAACGGAATGATACAATTAAGCACAGAGAAACACAAGGAAGCTTACAGAGCACTTAGGACAGAAAGAACACAAGAACTTTTCACCGAGCTCCACCCAACACAACTCTCACGCAAGAACTCCCTGCTCTTCGTGTTTGCTTGCTGATGGACTCGCCAAGCTCTCTGCCTTCTTCCAAGCGCTCACGTTTTCAGTGTCTTCAAGAATGATGCTCAAGTGTTGCTTCAAGGATCAGAGTTATCGCTTAAAGAGACGGATCACTTCCTGGCCAAGACCTGCAGAGACTTCTATGCCACCAGCTCTTAAGCCTCTGCTCAACAACTCAGGTCACAGGCGCGCCTCTGCAGCTCCCAGCTGCTCACCAGCTTGTCTGCAACAGTCTCAGCTACTCCTGACCTCTTCTGGACTCACTGAACTCTCTTCAGCCAAGCCCAGGTCAGCTCGTCAGCTTTCAGTCGTTGCCACCCACGCCAGTCGTCCGTTGTAACCTGAGAAGAAGAAACAGCCAAACCTGCTCAAAGGAAAGCCTCCCATTGACTCTCCTCCAATGTTTGAACCATCCCTGTAAAGCCTGCATACTTCAACAGAAGCTTAGCAAATCATATCAAACGTAATCAGCAGTGTATCAGTGTATCAGACGAGAAAACTGACGCGATCAGAAACTTCTGACAGCATATTTGAATTAAAGTTCAGCTTCTGATGGTCCCCAGACCAATCAGAGAGGACCCTGATCGGTCACCAGACCGATCAAGATAGGCTCAGTCCGATCAGGCTCCAGCCTGATCGGTCCCCAGTGAGAAACCCAAAATCACGACATTCTAGTGATCGATCACCAGATCGATCCCAAGTAGTGGATCAGTCACCAGACCGATCCACCGCATCTCTGAGAATTTTCTAGCTTCGCAGACCAACCTGTTAGTGATATGAGAGAAGTGTCCTAAGGCAATCGCCTTATGATTGTAATCATTTATTTTAATAAATGAATATTCACTATTTGAGTATACATGTTTGTGTATTTGATTGAGATCCTAAACTCATTTACTGAATGTCCGCAATACAATTCATAGCATGAGAGAATTTGTGATGAATTCACAACTAGTGATTATCTCTACATGTGCAATTGTGAAGTATTGAAATTGTCCCTAGTCGATGAATTGATAAATACGGACACTATCAATTCTGTTGAGACTAGCATGGGTTATTCTCTAATCAGCTGATTCTCACTAGCTGGTGACATTGAGATGTCCGGAGATAAACATGAATGCTAGTTAAGGGAACTAGTTCATTGGAGTGACTGGCTATAAAACTTCATATGGTAGTCTACATATAGGTATGTCAGTGAAGTTCTTACTGCAGCTTAAGTGCGATGTTCCTTTGACTTGCGGGGTTCAAGTCATCTTGGTCATGGAGACTTATACTTTGACATCTTAAGCAAGCATCTCCAAGGAGGTGTGGACCCAGGATGATTGGGTATAAACCGAAGTGCCCGAAGATGTTTGAACAACCTACAAAAGATTCACCACTCCTTGCGAGGAGATGTATACCCGAGGCCTATCGTCGGATTGTTACTCAAAGCCTCTGGCCAGAGCATCACATGTTCAGAGTATGAATCTCTTAAATACATGAGAGTAATTAGAATCCGTAGGACGAGAAAACGTTACTTGGGCTAGGTGTGATGTAGTCAGCCTAGTGGGGACTGACACACATAGACCATGTCCTGAACCAAGTGGGTATAAGATGGTGAATGGAATGGGGCACGATTCATTATAGCTGCTGAAGGGTTTCAGAATTGTTTCTGAGGTCAATCGTTGATCTTTCGATTAATTGGGGATCATGATGTACTAATAGGTGCCACTCATAATCGTTCTATAATTGATTAATTATAGACAGCCAACATAAATCGAAAGCTTATTTCGTCACACGCACTACGAGTAATCCGAGGGATTTAAAACGAGTTGAAAATTAGATTTTTCCAATCAAGAGAGATTAAGTTTGGTTGAGCCAAACGATAAGTCGAATCTGAATTTTTCAAAGACGCATCGGAAGCGTAAAATGGCTAAGTCTTTTGTAGACTTAATAGATGAATTAAATAAGTTTAATTCATTGGGGCTTAGCTTGGATGGGCCGGCCAAAGAGGGCCTCCATCCTCTTTGCTTGGCCAGCCACAACAAAGGGAGAGAACCAAGTTTTTGGTTCAATTTATAAAATAAACCAAATGTGGTTTGTTTTATAAAATTATGGATGATATAAATTTTTTAACCAAGGTTTGGTTTATTTTTCATGGAAATTAAAATGAACCATGGATCAATCATGGATTGATTTACCATGATAAGGAAATTTATTCCATAAGAGAGAAGAGACTTGATTGATTTTTATCATGAATTAAAATATGATTTTAACCATGATATAAAATCAAACTTGGCATGATGGAATAAGTTATTCCATATTTGAGAGGCTTGATGGTTGAGAGGCCACTATATAAAGGACCCAAGGCAAGACTTGGGTGATAATCGAAGAGATGAAGGCATAGGCTCTCTATCTCTCTCTTTCTCTCCTTCTCTTCTCCCCTTTTTGCCGTGCGCCAACCAGCCCCAAGAAGGAGCACCAGCCGGCCATCCTTTTGTGGTTAGTCTTCCGACTTCTCTCTTGCTTTTTTCTTGTCGCGTTCTCGGAGAATCTAGTAGTTCTCGAGAACACGAAACTTGTGGCTTTGCGAAGTCATCCCGAAGATACTCGGCGTGGACGCGAATAGAGGCGGAGCTTCCAAGGGACGCTTACGGTTGGATCTCGTCCCTTCCTTCGAGTTACGCGAGGTAATACGTAAATTAGTTTATGTTTCTACAAAATTTTAAATATATGATCATGTCTACACAAGATAAAATTGCATGCTTAGATGTGTGGTTAAATGATTTAGAGAAATTATTTATGCTAAACCTTCCGCTGCACGTAATTAATTTTGAAATTACGAACCCGCATCCATGTCAACATGCACCTGATCCCAACACAACCCTCCTGATCAGTCACCGGACCGATCAGAGTGGGTCCTGATCGGTCTGGTGACCGATCAGGCCACTCTCCGACTGATTAGGCTCCAGCCTGTTCGGTTATAGTGAGAAGCTCACGACAATTGATCGTTCACCAGAACGATCTGAAGGTCTCCCTAATCGGTCACCAGACCGATCAGGAGCCGAATCAGAAAACAACCAAAGTCTCTGTATGCTGCCTGATCGGTCACCAGACCGATCCACGAAGGAAGTTCATGCCAACTTCCCTGATCGGTCACCAGACCGATCCATCCAAGGATGATTCCACTCTAAGTCAAGAGAACGGGCCTTCCAGCCTTCTCTGACTCGTGCTCAGTCCCCCGGACCAAGACTCCGTGCCCAGCTTCGCTCACCGGGACTTCATTCAACCTAGCTTCCCAAGCTAGGACCTAGCTTCACTCCCCAGGGTTTCATCCAACCTTGCTTCCCAAGCTAGGACCTGGCTTCCCAAGACAGGATTTCATCCAACCTAGCTTCCCTAGCTAGGACCTGGCTTCCCAAGCCAAGGTTTCATCCAACCTAGCTTCCCAAGCTAGGACCTGGCTTCCCAAGCCAGGGTTTCACCTAGTCCCACTAGGTGTGCCTAGTCCCACTAGGTCTTTTCCACTTTACCTAGTCCCACTAGGTCTTTTCCACATCACCTAGTCACACTAGGTCTTTTCCACATCACCTAGTCCCACTAGGTGTGCCTAGTCTCACTAGGTCTTTTCCCATGCCAGCGTGCAATCTCCCGATCCACCTGGACTTAACCCGAATTCATTCAACCAAACTTAAATCGTTGTCAACACCAAAACAACAACCGGGCCAGATTGCATCAACAATCTCCCCCTTTTTGTTGTTTGACAATCCCGATTTAAGTTTAGGTATTAGATCAATTGAAGTTCATTCAATTATCGTAAGGGAATCAAGATCCTCCCCTACACAATCACAGCCCTAAACTTAATCAACCATTCTCTCCCCCTTTGTCAAACATCGAAAAGGGTATCGTTATTAAGTTTCAACATAACTCCCCCTTAACCACTGGTCTCTCCCCAAACCCAAAATAATCAAAGGTAAATTTTGAATTGCATATGAAAATATATACAGAATAATATCATGGTCAAACATGTATATGTTTCATGCAGCTTCATCAGACTGATGATTGATATAGAAAACTTTCTGATTTATCGATGAACGATCAGTTTTCAGAAAAATTTCTGTAATTCTGATTCGTTCACGATCAGACTGCATTAACAATTGAAATTTCATAACTGGGGGTTTCTTGAAAATTATTCCTCATCAAGAAGCAAGAGATCAAGAGACATGATTCAAACAACCCGTTTATATGAATTTCAAAAATTTCAACACGGGTTTGTATCGAATCAGTATTAAATTTGCTCCAAGTACGATGAGTATATTCCAATTGTAATTGATTTGTATCAGATTTGTGTGTAATATGATCAGTAAACTAATATAATTTGGTGAAAGGTGATCAGACTGAGGAGTAGTCCTATACCTTTGGAACGATCTGGGAGTTCCTTGATCAGCACTGATTTGATCGGTCACCAGACCGATCAGAATGATCCCTGATCGATCACCAGACCGATCAGGGTGAGTCCTGATCGGTCGGTGGACCGATCAGGCCTGATACAGAAGGTTTGTTTCGATCAGATTTCAGAAATTTCTGAAAGTTCAGAAATCTGATAAGTTTCAGAACCAGTTTTCTCTTCAAACCCCAACTCCTAAACCCTAATCCAATTAGATTTAATCCCTTTTTATCATTTATCCAAAATTCATTTCCCTTAACCAATACAAACAACATGATTTGTGTTCCCATCAAGAATCAAGAATTTCTATGGAACAAAAACAAAAACAGATTTGTATCAAGATTCAAGACTTTAACCCCTATCAAAGCATGACCAGTATGTGCTAAGTCTGAACTTGAGTATCAAAAACAGGTTTGTATCAAGGCATGATCAGTGGGGAAACAAACAAGTCATGGAACCTTAGTTTGATACAAAGAAAGCATTAGCCCTAGACCTTAAGCTCATGTTCTTGTCTTTCAACACCTTATGAGTGATCAGTTCAAATAAAACACTGAGGAAGTTGAGAAGTAATATGTTCATCTTGTTCTTGACCGAAATTTTCATGCCATAGAATAATATTAATAACACATATATCAAAGTCATGTCATACTCAACTAGGTTCATCTCCAAAATATTAAAGAAAACCTGAGTCTAACCCTTAAGCTCATGTTCTTGTCTATTGATGCCTTATCAGTACAAATTATGTGTTGATATTTTCCTTAGCATGCATTCATGTTGTATAACACATACAAGAAGATAAACACCTTGGGCTTGAGATAAGGCATTTCATAAACTATAAATTGCAGTAAACCATAAATTGCAACATGAAAACTAATTATCCCAAGCAATCCATGGCAAGAGCAAGTTATGTGTTAATCTAAATCATCCATGTGAATTTGAGGGAATGGTAAGCACATTCCTAACTAGGAATGGCTATATGTTTGGAGCACCAAATATCAATGATCCATGTTGATAGATGCTCCCCCTCAATCAATGCTTATAAAATTCTAAATATAGCGATTTTAGGTACCCAAATTTTGGGCCTAATGCATCAACAATGAAGGACTTAGGCACCCATGCCTTAGTCTTTTTCTTTCTAGCTCTTTGAGCCTTAGAATGACCTTGTGATCTAAATTGGGTTCTTGACAATAATGATACAAAGGTTGGTTCCTTAGGTCGGTAACCTATACCGGCCTTATTATAAACCGTCCTTTGGGAATTTAGTATCATGTCTAAGGTTTTAGAGCTAATTGAAAACTTCGCAAGAATATTCTTGAGATTTTCAATTTCACTCCTCGAAGTCTTATTTTCATTTTCAAGGGACTCATCATGCATAACATCAATATCCTCAACCTTAGAGGATTTCAATTCTTCTACTTTTAATTTCAATAATTTTGCTTTGTTCTTAGATTTCTTTAACAACTTAGTTAAACATGCTATTGTCCTATAGCATTTATCCAACTTGGGAGAGATTACCTCTTCATCATCTGAAGATGATGAAGGCGCGGTTGAGGAGCCCCTTGATTCGGTCTCACTCCTTTCATCATTTAAATCCTCTCTTGCCATGAAGGTCATGCGACAGTAACTTTCCTCCTCCTCCTTTTCTTTCTTCTTCACCTTCTTCTTCTTCTTGTTGTCACCTGCCACTAAAGCAAACCCTTTCTCCTTTGGGCTTTGGTTAGTGATCTCGTGCAACTCCATTTCACAAAACAAATCTTCTAACTTAACAAAAGATAAGTCCTTGGAAACCTTGTAAGCATCCACCATGGATGACCACAAGGTGTTCCTAGGGAAAGCTTTGAGAACATACCGTATAAGATCTCGGTTCTCAACCTTCTCATTGATGGAGTGTAGACCATTGAGGATCTCTTTGAATCTTCCATGGAGTTCATTTACCTTTTCATTTTCTTCCATGGAAAGGTTTTGAAGTTGACTGAGAAGGAGGTCCTTCTTGGCTGTCCGAGTTTCATGAGTGCCTTCATGGAGCTCAATGAGCTTGCTCCATAGGTCTTTAGCACTTGTGAAGGGACCAACCTTGATTAGTTGGTCCTTGGTCATCCCACATTGCAATGTAACCACTGCCTTCGCATCGGCTTCTCCTTTGCGAGATTGCTCAGCCGACCACATGGAGAAGTCTAGATCTTTTCCCTCGGCATCCTTTGGAGGGATGAAGCCCTCCTTCATAGCAAACCATGTGTTAATGTTCATCTTAAGATAATACTCCATCTTCGATCTCCAATATTGGAAATCAGTGCCGTCAAAGAATGGAGGTCGGCTGGTGCTAAACCCTTCTCTCAAAGCCATCGTTGTTGTAAGCACTCGGATGTTAAGCCGCTTCAACAAAGCCCCAAGCTCTGATACCACTTGTTGGTGCTTGGATGACTAGAGAGGGGGGGGGGTGAATATAGCCAGACACTAATTCTTTGATCTTTTAAAGTTTCTGCACTTGAATGGTTAGCAGCGGAAGCAAAGCAAACAGAAAACAGAGAAATGCAGAAACGCAGGAAAACAAAGACAAACTAAAATCACAACCAAGATCGCTAACAAGGAGGATTTACAAGGTTCGGGGATAACTTACCCCTACTCCTTGGCGTGCCCGTGAGGTGGGTGATCCCTTGATCGTCGGCAGATCAAGCCCCGGAAAATCCGGATAAGATAACACCTCCTTCTCGGTGGAGTAACCTCTCCACAGCGTTTCAATGGAATGATACAATTAAGCACGGAGAAACACAAGGAAGCTTACAGAGCACTTAGGACAGAAAGAACACAAGAACTTTTCACCGAGCTCCACCCAGCACAACTCTCACGCAAGAACTCCCTGCTCTTCGTGTCTGCTTGCTGATGGACTCGCCAAGCTCTCTGCCTTCTTCTAAGCGCTCACGTTTTTCAGTGTCTTCAAGAATGATGCTCAAGTGTTGCTTCAAGGATCAGAGTTATTGCCAAAAGAGATGGATCACTTCCTTGCCAAGACCTGTAGAGACTTCTTTGCCACCAGCTCTTAAGCATCTCCTCAACAACTCAGGTTACAGGCGCGCCTCCCAGCTGCTCACGCGCCTCTGCAGCTCCCAGCTGCTCACGCGCCTCTGCAGCTCCCAGCTGCTCACCATCTTGTCTGCAACAGTCTCAGCTACTCCTGACCTCTTCTGGACTCACTAAACTCTCTTCAGCCAAGCCTAGGTCAGCTCGTCAGCTTTCAGTCGTTGCCAGCCCACGCCAGTCATCCGTTGTAACCTGAGAAGAAGAAACAGCCAAACTTGCTTAAAGGAAAGCCTCCCATTGACTCTCCTCCAATGTTTGAACCATCCCTGTAAAGCCTGCATACTTCAACAGAAGCTTAGCAAATCATATCAAACGTAATCAGTAGTGTATCAGTGTATCAGACGAGAAAACAGACGCGATCAGAAACTTCTGACAGCATATTTGAATTAAAGTTCAGCTTCTGATCGGTCCCCAGACTGATCAGGATAGGCTCAGTTCGATCAGGCTCTAGCCTGATCGGTCCCCAGTGAGAAACCCGAAATTGTGACTTTCTAGTGATCGATCACCAGATCGATCCCAAGTAGTGGATCGGTCACTAGACCGATCCACCCCTTCTCTGAGAATTTTCCAGCTTCGTAGACCAACCCTCCCGATCGGTCACCGGACCAATCAGAGTGGGTCCTGATCGGTCTGGTGACTGATCAGGCCACTCTCCGACCGATCAGGCTCCAGCCTGATCGATTATAGTGAGAAGCTCGCGACAATTGATCGTTCACCAGAACGATCTGAAGGTCTCCCTGATCGGTCACCAGACCGATCAGGAGCCGAATCAGAAAACAACCAAAGTCTCTGTATGCTCCCTGATCGGTCACCAGACCGATCAGACATCACTGGATCAGTCACCAGACCGATCCACGAAAGAAGTTCGTGCCAACTTCCCTGATCAGTCACCAAACCGATCCAGCCAAGGTTGATTCTACTCTAAGTCAAGAGAATGGGCCTCCCAGCCTTCTCTGACTCATGCTCAGTCCCCCGGACCAAGACTCCGTGCCCAGCTTCACTCACCGGGACTTCATTCAACCTAGCTTCCCAAGCTAGGACCTGGCTTCACTCACCAGGATTTCAGTCAACCTAGCTTCCCAAGCTAGGACCTGGCTTCCCAAGCCAGGGTTTCATCCAACCTAACTTCCCAAGCTAGGACATGGCTTCCCAAGCCAGGGTTTCACCTAGTCCCACTAGGTGTGCCTAGTCCCAATAGGTCTTTTCCACTTCACCTAGTCCCACTAGGTGTGCCTAGTCCCACTAGGTCTTTTCCACATCACCTAGTCCCACTAGGTGTGCCTAGTCCCACTAGGTGTGCCTAGTCCCACTAGGTGTTTTCCCATGCTAGCGTGCGTTCTCCCGATCCACCTGGATTTATCCCGAATTCATTCAACCAAACTTAAATCGTTGTCAACACTAAAATAACAACCGGGCCAGATTGCATCAACAAGATCAATCTTAGAGAATATGGTGGCTCCCTTCAACTGGCCGAACAGGTCATCTATCCTCGGGAGGGGGTACTTGTTCTTGATCGTCACATTATTTAGCGCTTGGTAATCTATGCACATTCGCATAGACCCATCTTTCTTCTTCACAAATAGTACTGGAGCTCCCCATGGAGAGTGACTAGAGCGAATAAGTCCCTTGTCGAGTAACTCCTGTAGCTGTCCCTGAAGCTCTTTCAATTCAGCCGGCGCCATACGGTAAGGTGCTTTAGAGATCGGGTTAGTACCAGGAATCAGTTTGATCTCAAATTCAATCTCCCTATCAGGGGCCAACCCTGGTACTGGATATGTTGCTGGGGAGGTGCCTGGATTTTGGTAGCGCAGTCTCTGGCTCTATGCCCCTCAAATTCATAGATGTAGCACCTATTAGTGCCTTTGTGGCATACCCCAAGATGCATCTTTCCGCACGTAGTGCACTGAGGATACTTGGGCTATTTGTTCGCTGGACCACCCTTGAAGTTGTTCCATTGCTTTCTCTTACCATTGTGGTTTCCTTTCTAGCTGGCATTGGTACTCTGAGGTTTCTGACCTCCTGAATGAACTTGATTCTTACTCTCAGTCATCACCTTCTTTTGCTGATTAATATTGTTCAGGTAGTGCTCGGTGATCAGGGCACTACTGAACAACTCTTCTGCGGTCTGCGATCTATTAACCCCGCCGGTCACATTCAGAGCTATTTCGGGCCGCAACATCTTCAGCATAAGTCTGACTTTTTCTTTTTCAGTACTGACTAGCTCGAGGCATAGGCGAGCTAGTCTATTAAATCTTTTCACTGCCTCATTGACTGATAGATCACCTTGTCGGAATTCAGTGAACTCGTCGTAATGTTTATTTGTGACTCGCATATGGAAGAACTCCTCGAAAAATTCCGATTCGAAGTCCGTCCATTTCATTTGGTTCACTTGTCTTTTGGCCTTGACCCTTTCCCACCACATTCTGGCATCTCCAGAAAGGCAAAATGATGCACACTTAATCTTTTCATGTTCAGGCCAGTCTAGCAGCTCCACTGTACTTTCCACCGTCTTGAACCAGGCTTGGGCATCCCACGGTTCACAAGCACCTGAGAAATTCTCCGGCTTCAGCCTCTGCCACTGGATTAGATAAGCTTCTTGTCATACTACAGTGGCAGGGCCTACCGGTGATGCTGTTGTAACCGTAGGCATGACCGGTATCACAGTCTGGTTCACGGGTGGTGTGGTAGGGTTCCCTTGCTGATTCATTAAGGTGTTAATGGTCTGCTACTGCTCAGTAACCTGACGCTGGAGTTCAGTCACTAGATGCATCAGGTCAGGCGGCGGTACGGTCTCACTGGTTCTGTTACTACGTCTTCTAGCCATGTTTCTTTCATAAAACGACAAGTAAGGCTAGTATAAGATTATTGTCATTCCTTCTTACATTCATGCATATTCAATCTAGAAGCATTCTTTATCATAAAAAGAAAGTAAGGTATGCATAGAGTTTCTTACTTGGAAGCGGCAAGAGGAAGGCTTGATGTGTGTGTAGTGGAAGGGCAAACTTCGCTCTGATACCAACTTGTAACGCCCGCCCCTCCTCACCTTATAAAAAGGGAAAGGCGGTGCTACGCGAACATACATACATATATATACCTTAACGCAATGGAACAATTTAAAACATGTAAACACATCTTAAAACATGGGAGCATGCTTGGTATTCATGTGCTTAACTAGGTTCAAACTTTTAATTCAAGAAGTACATTATGCAATCATGTGAACTTACGTCATATAAGACTCTAGATGTGGAATGAGCCACTAAGCAAGCATGGCATTATATGAGAGGAACCCTAGGCTCAACTACAACCTACAGCCTAACCCGTGGCATGTGAGTATGAACACCACACAAAAGCATGTGAGCATTAACATAGGTTTTAGAGTTTACACATGGAATTTAAAGGTATGAATCGAACTACATAGACATCAAACTCTAACACCCTAGAGCATGTTACATAATCCATATTGAGTCTTTAAACAAGCAAGCTCTAAACATGAATTCTATGACAAGTGCTAGTTGTAGAAGTATCGTATTTTAGGAATGAACACAAAACATAGCATCGCATGTTGTACTATACGAACAAACATAAAACATAGTATGACATATTAGTATGATAATCTAACATCAACAAGTGTAACAATGCGGAAACTTAATACATGGATAATAAATTCTTGATTCATAAGCAAGCATAAGTAATAGGATCTCTTCCACCATGCCACTGCCACACACATCTTTGCCCCTCCTGTTGCTCCCTTTAGTCTAGCATGCCCTTACCCTTTTCTGCAGTATAAGGAAAACACTAAACTATAAGCATATAGGCTTAGTAAGATCCTTTCTTACTCACAAAAATCATGCGTCATGAATTGGACATAGAGAAAGTTAAACAACAACATATGGAAAGAATATTCATATCACAAGAGTACTTCAACTTCAAGGATGGTAATTCAAGTAGGCACATAATGTGAGATAAATGTCTTTATGCATGAGGGATGTTTCTTTGAAAACATATATGTATAAGTACTTGAACATAACTCTCATCATAAGGGCCCGACATTGTACCACATTCATAATTTGCGCGCATCCCTTAAGTAGATACGAGGTAGCTAATCCCAACCTACTAGAGAACTAGGCAACCTTCGGCCTAGGGGCAACGTAGGAGCCCATCCCAAGGACCTTTTTAGGGTCTGGTACAAGCCCATACAAAAGTAAAATAGCTTATCATGTTTCCTTTCTTTTCATAAAGAATGCTCTTTGCATCTTTTAGGCATTCCATCATTCATAAGTCATGCATAACATATGTATGCCCTAAAGGGCCTAAACATAATCATGATACATGAAGCATACATGAATAAGGCCTAACATAATCATAAAGTAACATGGAAGCATGCCAACATTATTATGTCATTTAATGAATCATGGAAATATGTTCTTGATCTCTTAAGCCAATAGAAAGCATACTTAGGGTTTTTAGCCTCCTCCTAGGCCTAAAACTAGGACTTGGCTGAACCCCCCCCCCCCCCTCTTCAAGCAAACATAAGAAATCATAAGATCATGCCAACATTCGTATAACACATCACATATCATGGGAAGTCATTAGCAAACATAGTTGGGGTTTGACCTAATCCCAGTCATGGTTCTAGGGGTTTGGCCGAAACCCTTGTCCCATTTTCAAGCAACCATAAATGACATAAAAATCATATAACACATATCATATCATAGGAAAATTATTAACAAGCATAGTTGGGGGTTTAACTTGATCCTAATCATAGTTTTAGGGGTTTGGTCAAAACCTTCAAGGGGCCTACTCTTTGATTTAAGCAACATAACGCCCAAAGTAATTATACTACAGGTGAGGGGAGACTTACCTCTTTTGCTTAGTTACCACCAATCTATATACCCTTAAATTGAGAGCGATGAAGACCTCCTTGATCTTAGGATCTCCTTTGTTCTTCTCGCCTTATAAGGGGTCTTAAGTCTTCAAGAGATCTCCCTTGTGAAGCTTTCTAGGGAGAACCCCTAGATGAGGTTTTCGGAAATGGGAGAGGGAGAGAGAGAGGTTCGGTGGGGGTGGAAGAAGGAGGAAGGAGAGAACAATTTCTAATGTCTTTTGTCTCTTCACTTATCCCTACTTATATTAAGTGAAAGGGTAAGGTGCCTCTTCACATGGTGTCTCTTCACATCCCCTACCCTTAACTACAATTTCCTCTCCTTTCTAACAACCCACCCTTGTTGGGTCTACTGGTTATCACATGCATCATAAGACTTTGCTACCACCTAAGGTCCAAGGTTCAAACCTTAGCAAATGCTATTTTTTTTGTTCTTTCCACTTTTTTTTTTTGAAAAGCCCACATAAAACCCATTAAGAATTATACTAAAATTTCACATAAAATCCATTAAGAATTATACTAAAATTCATATTAGTGTTCATGTAAAAATTGAGAGGATTTTACGGGCGTTACAGACACAGTTCAGACTTTCAGATTGGTATCTTAATCATAAAAGTGAACTCCTACATATAAGTTACTCATTTGGCATATCGCCTACTTAGCTTGTGTTAACCATTGATATACTTCAAGGCTTCATGATCAGTAAACATGATAAACTCCTTTTGAATTAGGCAGTGATGTCAATGCTTCAAGGACTAAACAATGGCATAGAACTCCAAATCGTAGAGAAAATAATTCTTTTATGATTTGGACAACTTCTTACTGACGAAATCAATTGGACTCCCAAACTGATTCAAAACAACCCCCTCCCCATATCAATGTCAGATGCATCACAATTAACCTCAAACATTTTTTTTTATCAAAAACAGGAAATATTAGAACTGGTGCCTCAGTCATCTTTTTCTTGACCAGTTGAAAATTATCCCACTTTTTTAGACCACGTGAAATCTTATCCCTTGAGACACTCAGTGATAAGAGCAATTAGAGTACTGAAATTTCTAATGAACCAACGATAGAAAGATGATAAGCCATGTTAACTTTTGACTTTGTGCAAAGTCCTCGGTTGAAGCCACTCCAAGATTACGTCTATCTTTGTTTGATCTACGTGTATACCATCAACAAACAGAATAAAGCTATGGAAAGTTACCGAGATAGTTAAAAAAAACACTTCTTCTTCTTGACAAATAAGCACTCTGTTTTCAACTTTTCAAAAATAGCACGGAGATGATCGAAGTGCGATGCACATGTTGGATTATAAACGAGAATATTATCAAAGTAGACCATCATAAACTTTTCCATGAAAGGTCATAAGATATGATGCATAAACCTTATGAATGTGTTGGGTGCATTGGACAATCCAAAAGTCATGACCATCCACTCAAATAGCGCATGTTGAGTCTCGAATGCAGTTCGAAACAAGATCAATCTGATATTGGATATCTCGCATTGGTGGTAGCCCGGAAGGAAAATCATCTAGCAGGTATTGTACTTCAGCTAATATCTCAGCGTCTGTGGCTAGGACACCGCTCTGACATGGCAGCAAAGCATAGACAATGGCTCTCTGCTCCATCTCATCTAAGAACCTAGATATAGAAAGAAGATTAGTAGTTTTGGCTATTGGCATTAGAGTGGTTTCTTCTCGCCGCGATACCAACACAATCTTCTTTTCCTTAGGTTGCGTTTGGTTAGGAGTAATGTAATATAGTGTAATGTAATTAAGCATGTAATATAATTCAGATTACATATTATTGGCCTTGTAATACAGATTACAACACTTTAACTAGTTTTTGTAATGTAGATTATATTATATTACAGTTTTAAAACTATACCAAATAAAGTAATCAATCATATAATGTAATCCTGATTACATTACAAGATTGATTATCTCTCACCAAACATAACCTTAATATGAAGGGTGTAAGTATTCTTCTGTCTATCGTGGATAAATGCGATCATACTGCCAAGGGTGTCCCAACAGTATATGGCATGCATCCATGGCCACTACATCACACTAAGCACTATCAAAATATTTGCTGCCAATTGAAAAAGCTACGAGGCATCGCCTATCTACTATTACCTCGTTGTCTTTATTCAGCTATGACAACTTATATGACATAGGATGATAGTCTATTTTCAATTGTAATTTTCGGACAACCTCATCGGATACTACGTTCTCAAAACTGTTGTTGTCGATGATCATCTTACAAACTTTATCCACGATGGTGCAAGTAGTATGAAAAATATTAACTCTCAATCACGCAACTCTTGAATCGCCTTTGGGAGTCAGCAGACTCTTGCGCATGACCAAAGTTTCATGGTTATCACCGTAAAGCATATTGTCAGCTTCATACACTAGTTCATTAATTGCTGCTATCTTTTCTTTCACGTCTTCCTTAATCAGTAAATTTTTGCCTTTCAAATAGCAACAACAGGTTTCTTGCATTGGTTCGCCCTATGTCCCTGTTCACCACAACGATAACACCTGATAGGGGCTTTAGAATTAACATATGGTGGTTGTTGTTGTGAAGGACGAGAATCTTGAGGGTGAGCTGGTCAGCTGTTTTGGTTGTCTCTAGCCATCGATTTTTGATTATGCTGCTAACAACGTACCTGCATGTGAAGTGCGGAGGACATTATATAGCCGAGGGAACCGACAGTTTCTGCCCCGCGTCTATCATCTTTTTGTCTTACATGGGGACAGGATCAAGGATACTGTCAGCTCACCGACCGACGCCGCCCAGTCTAACACGGGCAGGGGTAGTTGTGGTACTGAATGTCAGGGTATGTCAGGAAAGTACTGTGTCAGCGGGATATTCGCGATTCGGACACGAGTGGTGTCAGACTTGAGCAGTCATGTACCGACCCTCGTACCACTTGTACCGGTATAGTGTCAGGGAGTGGATGTTCTCTAGAAAAACGATAAATCCCGAATTGGGTTGCTGACCGGCCGACCAAAGTAAGATCTCACTAAGTAGTCGGTGCCACTTGGGCTAAATAAGACACAGCCCGAGTCTTTGGGGCACTTGGCACTTGGCACTCGACACTCGGATTCAGCCAACCCGATTCATCTTAATGACATAACTAGAAGATCTCGCGAGGAGCCGAATGACTATTGGATGTGGGCTGACCGGGCGACCCTAAGCCCGACATTCGGTATCTCTATCTGGGGCGACATCAGATCTCATTAAGTGGATCTCTCACTCGGGCATTCCGACCTGAGTGGGCTGTCCTGCCACGCCTGACTGTCGAGGTTTTTCCATCTGATATGTCTCCCTACGATATCACGTGGCCCGACCAAGTTATACCCAGGCATGATCGGGATTAGACGACATTAAAGATGCTTTAACTAGTATTCATGCATCAGTAGAAGACATAATTGGCTTGCAGCAGAAGGATACTGATGTCCATGTCACTGCACTTTGCATTTCTCTTCAGGCTTCTTAGAGAAAACGACTTCTCAATCACAGACGGTCTATATATATATAGTACCCATTATTAATGATATAATAACTGAATTAATGCATGCAGATATCCTCAGGGGTACGTTTGGTTCAAGTTATCATATATAATCTCGGTTATGTCATTATCATGTAATCACATAACCAAGGTTATGGGGAATGAAACATAACCTAAAGTTGTTTGGATCAATTTAGATAATCAAATAAAATCTTGTTTGTTTGAAAGTAATAGTCTATAACCTAATATAATATTTTACTATATTACCCTTTAGAATTTGTTTAGATAATTTTATTTGTTTAGACTTAAGGACGTCGACGTCGATCGTCGGTGTCCGCGTAGGCAGTCGGTGTGAAACACCAGCGGCCGATTGTCAGGGCCGACCGCCGACGATCGACGCAGATCGCTGACCGGCCGTCGTCGGCGGTCGACGCAGATCGCCAACCGCCGGCCGCCTGCGGCCGGCGTCGGTCGTCGAAGGTGGTCGTCAGCGGTGGTCGTCGGCCGTCGGCGGTGGTCGCCGGCCGCCGGCGATTGGCGTCGGCGGGACCGTGGTTGCCGGCGGTGGTCGCCGGCCGTGGTTGCCGGCGGTGGTCGCCGGCCGTGGTCGTCGACCATCGGCGGGAGTCACACCGCCGTTATCATTCGTCGGTTGCAAATAATGCTTTCGAAAGTTAATAAATTATAATGGTTATTTTCATCTTAAATGTAAATATTAGAGGATAATTTTGGAAAGATAAGTTTCATAATCTGGGAATCAAGAAAAACCTTACTTCCCTAAGGTTTTGCGATTCCAGATTGCATGTCCCTTTTGCTGACGTGTCAGGCATCGATCATTACTTGGGAATCGCTGATTATTTAAAACAAACAAGGTTTTTGTTGATAACCTTGGATGGATAACTAAGGTTATCAAGGATAACCCTCAACCAAGCGTACCCCAAGAGTTTCTGGGATGGGAACGAGCAGTTCTTCGAATTTCCGTTGAAGGAATGCTGAGTTTTCATGAGGTAACTTTTTATGGAAAAGAGGAGGAAGTGATACTGCAGGAGGCCATGGATTTCACCACTCAGAAGTTGAGATCTCCTGAACGACCGAGGATCCATTACTGAACCTGGTCTAAAGGAGAAAGTGTCCCATGCATTGGAGCTCCTATTGAACTAGAGGCTGGAATGTGTTAGTAGGAGTCCTAGAATCAATTATGTGATTATTTATTAGGAACTTTTTGTATCATATTCTATCATTAATAACTAAGTATAATAATGTACTTAGATAGTAGGTTATTATCTATATTATATCGATTGGTTAAATCGATAGTGAGATAATGTAGAGAATACTGTTCTAAACCATTCCTATCAAGTATTAATATTCAAAGACAATATTAATGCATGGAGACTAGCATGTAGGTCAATTAATGACTTGAGCTCACAAGTCATGGATATTTGATATCAAGTTGACACATGGGTATACATTAGAGAATGTGTACTAAATTGACCCGCCATGAGAAAGTTTCATAGATTGTCATATAAGTGTCATAAACTTTCTCATGTGACTATTAGTATAAATAGTCCTTAGACCTGAAATCACTACGGTTCCCTATATAAGGAGTTATGTACTTTGGTATCGTCAAACATCGCCCGTAACAGGGTAGACTATAAAGGTGATCACTGGGTATGTAATGAATTATACAGAGGGATGTGAGTGATGTAGATGAGATTTATCCCTCCCATATTACGGGAGTGATATTTGTGGACCCCTTGATCGAATAGGACTACTAAAACGCATAGTCATGCTTAAATGAGTCAATATGAGATATTGAGCTCATTTGTTTGAGTGAATCTACTTGGGGATCAAGAAACACAAAGTTTAATCGAGGATGACACGGTCTATGCCTCATTGGTCAATCTAGATATCGAGGATGGAAGGACAGGGTCATATATTGCCATCGTCACGGAGGTTAAGTTGTATCTCGATTTTCTCGTCACTTGGGTAGTAATGATGCATTGCTAGATGTTGCTCATTGCTTATGTGTCTAAACCGGTTTAGACACATTACCAACGTTACGAGAACCTATTGGGTCACATATTAAGAACACGATGCTTCGAGATTAATTGATCATGGTTTGACTAAGATTTGATCCGAATTGGATTAATTGAGTTAGACTCAAGTGAATCCAATTGGATTATGAGATTGAGATCTAATTCGAATTTGACTCATTTAGATTAAACTCAACCACATTTGAATGAGATATTAATTTATTAAAATATTTAATAAATTAATAATAGAGGAAGATGAAAAGTTTTTCTTTATTGGATGAAGAGAAGTTGAAGAGCCAAATGAGAAAATGTGCTCTAAGTGAGTTTTTATTAGCATTAATGGAGGGAAGCTAAAGGGACAAAAACTCTTCATATTCATGAAATGAGTATAAAAGAGTTTTTCTTGTTATTTGGATGATGAACTTGTCATTCTTCCTTCCCTTCCTTCTCTTGGCCAAAATCCCTCTTCTCCCTCTCATTCTTGCATTGTGAATTTGCTCTTGTGGCTAACACTGTAGGGACCAGGTTCATGTTGACATGGATGCGGGATCGTAATTTTAAAATTAATTACGTACAGCGGAAGGTTTAGCATAAATAATTTCTCAAATTATTTAACCACACATCTAAGCATGCAATTTTATCTTGTGTAGACATGATCATATATTTATAATTTTGCAGAAACATAAACTAATTTACGTATTACCTTGCGTAACTCGAAGGAAGGGATGAGATCCAACCGTAAGCGTCCCTTGGAAGCTCCGCCTCTATTCGCGTCCACGCCGAGTATCTTCGAGATGACTTCGCAAAGCCACGAGTTTCATGTTCTCGAGAACTACTAGATTCTCCGAGAACACGACAAAAAAAACCAAGAGAGAAGTCGAAAGACTAACCACAAAAGGATGGCCGGAATCAAAATTCCGGCGAAGCAAAAGAAGAGGCTTGCGGCAAAAAGGATCCTTGCGGCAAACTCTAATTCCGACAATACCTTCTTCCGGCCAAGAGATGGCCGGAGCTTCCTTCTCCGGCAGCAGGTGGTGGTCGGCAGGGAAAGGGCAGGGGCGGCTGGCTGGTGCTCCTTCTTGGGGCTGGTTGGCGCACGACAAGAAGGGGAGAAGAGAAGGAGAGAAAGAGAGGGAGAGAGCCTATGCCTTCATCTCTATGATTATTACCCAAGCCTTGCCTTGGGTCCTTTATATAGTGTCCTCTCAACCATCAAGCCTCTCAAATATGGAATAACTTATTCCATCATGCCAAGTTTGATTTTATATCATGGTTAAAATCATATTTTAATTCATGATAAAAAATCAATCAAGTCTCTTCTCTCCTATAGAATAAATTTCCTTATCATGGTAAATCAATCCATGATTGATTTTATAAAATAAACCAATCCATGGTTCATTTTAATTTCCATGAAAAATAAACCAAACCTTGGTTTATTATATAAAAATTTATATCATCCATAATTTTATAAAACAAACCACACTTGGTTTATTTTATAAATTGAACCAAAAACTTGGTTCTCTCCCTTTGTTGTGGCCGTCCAAGCAAAGAGGATGGAGGCTCTCTTTGGCCGGCCCATCCAAGCCACGCCTCAATGAATTAAACTTATTTAATTCATCTATTAAGTCTTCAAAAGACTTAGCCATTTTACGCTTCCGATGCGTCTCTGAAAAATTCAGATTCGACTTATTGTTTGGCTTAACCAAACCTAATCTCTCTTGATTGGAAAATCCAATTTTTAACTCGTTTTAAATCCCTCGGATTACTCGTAGTGCGTGTGACTAAATAGACTTTCGATTTATGTTGGCCGTCTATAATTAATCAATTAATTATAGAACGATCATGAGTGACACCTAGTAGTACATCATGATCCCCAATTAATCGAAAGATCAACGGTTGACCTCAGAAACAATTCTGAAACCCTTCAGCAGCTATAATGAGTTATGCCCCATTCCCTTCACCATCTTATACCCACTTGGTTCAGGACATGGTCTATGTGTGTCAGTCCCCACTAGGCTGACTACGTCACACCTAGCCCAAGTAACGTTTTCTCGTCCTACGGATTCTAATTACTCTCATGTATTTAAGAGATTCATACTCTGAACATGTCATGCTCTAGCCAGAGGCTTCGAGTAACAATCCGACGATAGGCCTCGGGTATACATCTCCTCGCAAGGAGTGGTGAATCCTTTGTAGGCTGTTTAAACATCTTCGGGCACTTCGGCTTATACCCAATCATCCTGGGTCCACACCTCCTTGGAGATGCTTGCTTAAGATGTCAAAGTATAAGTCTCCATGACCAAGATGACTTGAACACCGCAAATCAAAGGAACATCGCACTTAAGCTGCAGTAAGAACTTCACTGACATATCTATATGTAGACTACCATATGAAGTTTTACAGCCAGTCACTCCAATGAACTAGTTCCCTTAACTAGCATTCATGTTTATCTCCGGACATCTTAATGTCACCAGCCAGTGAGAATCAGCTGATTAGAGAATAACCCATGTTAGTCTCAACAGAATTGATAGTGTCCATATTTATCAATTCATCGACTAGGGACAATTTCAATACTTCACAATTGCACATGTAGAGATAATCACTAGTTGTGAATTCATCACAAATTCTCTCATGCTGTGAATTGTATTGCGGACATTCAGTAAATGAGTTTAAGATCTCAATCAAATACACAAACATGTATACTCAAATAGTGAATATTCATTATTAGAATAAATGATTACAATCATAAGGCGATTGCCTTAGGACACTTCTCTCATATCACTAACAAACTCCACTTGGCCTAATGCCAATTGCTACGGTACCCAATACCACAGGCTCTAACATGACCCTCAAACTTACTTTGAGGCAATGCCTTAGTTAAAGGATCCACTAAATTCCTTTCAGTGGGAATTTTCTCAATTTGTATATCATTCCTACTTATAATCTCTCTGATTAGATGATAGCGGCGAAGCACATGTTTGGATCGCTGATGAGACCTTGGTTCCTTTGCTTGTGCAATAGCTCCATTGGTGTCGCAGTAAACCGATATTGCTTCATTAATGGTTGGAACCACACCAAGTTCTGAGACAAACTTTTTGATCCAAACTGCTTCCTTTGCTGCTTCCGAAGCTGCAATATATTCCACTTCCGTGGTAGAATCCGCTACGGTGTCTTGCTTGGAACTCTTCCAACTTATTGCGCCTCCATTCAAAATAAATACGTATCCGGACTGAGATTTGGAGTCATCCTTATCTGTCTGGAAACTGGCATCTGTATACCCACGTATTACCATATCACCTTCTCCATATATTAGGAACACATCCTTAGTGTTTCTTAAGTACTTGAAGATTATCTTGACAGCCGCCCAATGATCCATTCCTGGATCAGACTGGTATCTGCTTGTGACGCTCAGAGCATACGATACATCGGGCCTAGTACATAACATAGCATACATGATAGATCCTATCGCGGATGCATAAGGAATCTTATTCATGCAAATCCTCTCATCTTCTGTGCATGGACACATAGACTTCGAAAGGTTGATCCCATGCCTGATGGGAAGGTAACCTTTCTTGGATTCCTACATACTAAACCTTTCTAGCACTCGGTCTATATATGTAGACTGCGAAAGATCAAGTAACTGTTTTGATCTATTTCTATAGATTCTAATCCCAAGGATATAGGTTGCTTCTCCCAGGTCTTTCATGGAGAAAGTTTTGGACAACCAAATTTTAACTGACTGTTGTTGGAGCAATCGGCCCCAAGATGGTCCGGAGTGACCATAGGTTTTGATGTTTGGGCAAAGGGTTTAAGTTAGATTTACCCTTGTGTACTTATATGTGTATGTTAAGTGTGCAGGTTGTACAGGTTACACATATGGATTTGACTGGACGGCCTCGGTACGGTGAAGGATAGCATAGAGGCAAGCTGGAGGCTTGCGTGCGCATCCAAGGGACCTTGGTGAGCAGGGACGATGAGCTGATGGGCGCGGACTTCGAGGCATGCGTCAAGGATGGCATGGAGGCAAGCTGGAGGCTTGCGTGCATCCGAGGGACGGGAGCCGAAGATGAAGAGGGCGCGAAGACAACAGTCGAGGCTGCGGAGGAGGAGTCAGTCGAGTCGTGAGGGTACGAGTGCAGTGTGATTGTACTCGGGAAATACTGGGGTTTGAGTGCGGAGTGGAATGTACTCAGGAAGGGTAACCTTAGGTGGGTGAGTAGACCAGTCGACTGGCCTGGGGGTAGTCGACTGATGGAACTCAAAGAAAGGTCTCAGCCTTAGGACCAGTCGACTGCCCTAGGGGCAGTTGACTGGTAGCGGCTAGTGAGTTGGCTAAAATTCGAATGTTGGGGGTTGCAACGGTCGAATTTAGCTGGCACCAGTCGACTGCCCCCAGGGCAGTCGATTGGAGGCGAGGGTTTCAGCCCGAGTCTTATTTAAAGGGGACTTTGTGGTGGCTAAGATCTTTGACGAGTTTGGTCTTGGTTAAGGGCCAACAATAGTCTTTGTGCTCAGAGGTTCTCAAGGTGTTGTGGTGAGGTTTCTCCACCCACAAGGAGCGACGAGAGCTAGCCGGAGGTTATCCGGGGAGTGATCCACCGACGGATTCTTGGATTAGTCACCCGGCCAGGGTGGATACCAAATTCGAGAAACGCTATCCACCCCCCTCTAGCGGACATATTCGATCCTACAATTGGTATCAGAGGAAAGGACTGCTCTTGATCGGACTAACCGCCGAGGGAGCACACGCTAGAGGAAGAAGAAAATGGAAGACAAATTTGGGGAGGACATTTACACTCCACCGCCCTATGATCATGAAGACTTCAACTTTTGGAGGGCAAGGATCGAAACTTGGTTCGGAATGGAGTGAGCATGTAGAATTGCGCTTGAGGAGCCCTTCGAGATTCCAAAGGATAAGCACGGGAAGAAGCTTAGGCCTAGATATTGGAATTAAGAGCAACAAGATCAAGCAAGGGCGAATAAAAAGGTAATTGATATATTGCTTAGCATTTTGCCTACTAATATTTTGAATGGTGTAGGAGCATACAAAAATGTACACGATCTATGGAAAAAGGTAGAAGAAACCCATAAAATCCCTACACGAGATCAATTAGTGGAAGAGGCCAAGGAGGTAAACTCAATAGCCCAAGAAGAGGAGAAAAAGGAAGAAGAATCATCTACCTCCTCAAGTGAAATGGAAGAAGAAAGTGAGAGGTCCTCCACCTCATCTAGAGAAGAAGAAGAAGAAGTATCAATTTCAAGAATTGAGGGGGAGGAGAGATCCATTTCCATACCGGAGCAAGAAAAAGCTCCAACCTCCACCAAAGCCAAGACCAAGGACCATATCACATGCTTTGGATGCAACGAAAAGGGGCACTATAAGGACAAGTGCCCGAAAGGTAAGAAGGAGGTACTCTCTAAACCCGGGTCCATTCAATTTAATTCTAACATGAATTGTAGGAATGGAGAAGCCCAAGAAAAGAAAAAGGAGATTTGATGCTTCACATGTGGAGAGCTAGGGCACTACCACACCAAGTGCCCTAGAAAAGGTGAACTAAAGAAAATGGAGCACTTGAGGAGATGGGAGAAAGAAGAAAGGAAGAAGAGAAGAAGCCCACATCAAGAAGGAACTCCAAAGGTAAGGAAGGTAACTCCTAACCTTAAGCCAAAATGTAATTCTAATTCAAGTTCCTCCATGCATGATAAAAATAGAATTAATTACACATCCATGCATGCTAGGATTAATGAAAATTGCTTAATGGTGCACGATTTCTGATTTAGATATAATGATAGGACTAGGGTTAACAAGGTAGATCATAATCCTAGGAAAAGCATACATCATGATCAACCCAAGACCTCTAGACATAAGGATCAAGGCAAAAATTCCAAGAAGGGGAGGAATGTGCCTAGAAAGGAGGGTAGGTCTAGGAATGTTCAAAGTAGACCTATAGACTCTAAGGTTAAAAGTCTAGAAAGGAAAAATCAAGCCTTGAGGGCAAGGCTTGATAAATTAGAGAAAACCCTAGAGAGATTCACGGTTGGATCTAAGGGTTTGGATATGGTGTTGGGTAGCTTAAAACTCAACTATGATAGATCGGGCTTGGGATACCGGTCTAAGACCTTCAAGGTAGATGGAAAGAAATATGCTGGGAAGGTATATAATCATGGAATGGAGGGTAAGTCCAAGGATGGCAAGTGGGTGCCATCCAAAGGTATAAAGGGTGACTTAACCAAGGACAAGGTGTCCAAGGTTAAGAAGGTCCAATTTATAGGCCAAGAATCACCGATGGCACACCGGTGTGGTCTAGTATAGATTGAGTCACCTAGGGAGGTGGCTAGGGCTAAGAGCTCAAGGGGGAGCTTTAGGAGCCTTTGGGGTCCATGGTAAATGGATCGCAATAGATTCTCTCCTAGGAAATTAGGTGAAATGTACCAAAAAGGGTTGGAAGACTTGGCTAAGTCTTAATCTTAGGTTTTGGCACACTAGATGGAGTTTTAGGGAGAAAATGGTGAAAATAAGGGTGTATTGGGTAAAATTAGATTTTGATGTGTGAACACCATATAACTCAATGATAGAAATGTATCATGGTCAGAAATGAGAAAATACATCAAGGAGAAGCCTAAGTTAGAACTTTTGGAAGAGTTAAAATGATATAATCAAGAGAAATTAGAGTTTCGTGCCAAACTTGGGATCTGGAGTACATTTATTTGGAAACATATTTTTCCCAAGTAGACATTGGCCCCACAAATCTCCCCACGAAATTTCAAAATTTTTGGATATTTATGGAATTATTTAGGCATTACTGAAGTTGGGCTAAAAAATCTGAAAATCAGGTATCAGTCGATTGCCATGGGGGCAGTCGACTGATCTAAAGCCCAGGAACCTTCTGTGAGTTTTCGCGGTCGACTGCCCTGGGGGCAGTCGACTGGTCAGTAAGGATAGAGAGAAATGACTTTGGATCATAGGAGATGGTATTAAAATTAAAATCCTTGGTTATATTCCTTGAGTTAAGGTGTGCCTCATGGGTTAATGGTGATTATATGAAATAAGGCCATATGGAAAGTTCAAGGAAGTTTGATAAGTTTCTCATGTGTATCTAGGATTTAGAGATAAACAGGGGGAAACTTTCATCATATTAAGGATATGGATAAAGAAATAAATTGAGGACAATTTCATGTGTCGAATTATGATGGTTAACTTTGACAAACACATGGAATTAGAGATACATTTGCAAATTAATACGAAATGTCAATCTTTTGAGGAAATTAGGAATTGTACCAAGAGTCAAGCACACTTGACATTTTCATGAAATCATATTTTTCTAGGATAGGGTATATCCTAGCAAGTGTGCTTGCCAACCATTAATTTGTTTTAGGTCTTTGTTGAGTTCTTTTTGGCACTAGGGATAAGGTTACTTGGGGCAATCCCTAAAGGTGTCCAAGGGAGAAGAACTTGGAAGTTGAGTTGGGTAGGACTTAACTTGGTGTTAAGGTGTTAAGTTGGGAAGAACTTCACCTAGGTAAATGAAAATTGGGAGAAGGCATCGGTTAAGGGGGAGATTGCCTCCTTGGTTGCCTTAATTTTCATAACAAGAAAAATTTTAGGATATATGGTGAATGGAACTTAGGAGGGTTGTTCCTAGAGGTCTAGATGGACCATGAGATGTGCCAAAAGAATTGGAGACGGACTTGAGTCTTAATTCTTGGGATTTGGCACGTTAGATATAGGTTTCATGCATTGAAATATGACATTTGGATCATATAACATGAAAATTGGTTTTTGATATACAAATGCCATGTCAATCAATGCTAGGGATGCATTGTGGGGTGGCATAGGCAGAGATATCAAAGGGAAACCAAAACTAGGACCTTTTGAGGAAGGTTTGAGTGAACCTTTTTAGCTAGTTTTGGTTTTTGTGTCAAACTTGGGAATGTTGATAGATACATTTTGGAATGTATTTTTCCCAAGTAGGTATGGGTACCACAAATGTCTCTACAAAATTTGGGAATTCTTGGAGATTTGTGAAATTTCTGGTGCATTTCTGAATTTCATCAGAAAGGCTGAAATTTTGATTTTCAGAGTATCAGTCGACTGCTTTGGGGGGCAGTCGACTGGTCAAGGCTGAATTTTGTTTCAACAGCTGGGTATTTGTCCAAATGATGAAAAACAAGTGTATGGGGGGCTAATACACATTGTTTATAATCATTGGGGATTGAAAGAACCAATAATTGGGATATTATTGGGATCTTTTTGATATATGGCAAAGGGGGAGAAGTTTGGGTTTAAGTTGGGAAACTATACTTACCTTTGCTAGAAACCCTAGGTTTAGGGGGAGCTGAGATTGAGGGGGAGCATGTTTGCTCCATTCTTGGCGTAAGGGGAACCTTGGAGAGGTTCTTAAAAAGCCTTTGTAAGTCCAATGTAGGGGGGCTTGGTAGAAACTTTAAAAAGCTCATTTTGACCATTTTGTAGAAAATTCTAACTTGGAGGGTTAGTTAGTAAAAATTCCTAGCTTGAAGAGCTAGGTGAAGAAAATCCTAACTTGGAGGGTTAGGTGGTGGAAATTCCTAGCTTGGAGGGCTAGGTGTGAAAAAGTCCTAACTTGGATGGTTAGGTGTGGGATGCCTTGGGATAGGATCCACTGTTGCATTGCATATGCATCTGTTTTTGCTATTGACTACTGTTTTGCTTTCCCTAACTTAAACGAATTGCCAAATATCAAAAAGGGGGAGATTGTTGGAGCAATCGGCCCCAAGATGGTTCGGAGTGACCATAGGTTTTGATGTTTGGGCAAAGGGTTTAAGTTAGGTTTACCCTTGTGTACTTATATGTGTATGTTAAGTGTGCAGGTTGTACAAGTTACACATATGGATTTGACTGGATGGCCTCGGTACGGTGAAGGATGGCATGGAGGCAAGCTGGAGGCTTGCGTGCGCATCCGAGGGACCTTGGTGAGCAGGGACGATGAGCTGATGGGCGCGGACTTCGAGGCGTGCGTCAAGGATGGCAAGGAGGCAAGCTGGAGGCTTGCGTGCATCCAAGGGACGGGAGCCGAAGATGAAGAGGGCGCGAAGGCAACAGTCGAGGCTGCGGAGGAGGAGTCAGTCGAGTCGTGAGGGTACGAGTACAGTGTGATTGTACTCGGGAAATCCTAGGGTTTGAGTGCGGAGTGGAATGTACTCAGGAAGGGTAACCTTAGGTGGGTGAGTAGACTAGTGGACTGGCCTGGGGGCAGTCGACTGATGGAACTCACAGATAGGTCTCAGCCTTAGGACCAGTCGACTGCCCTGGGGGCAGTCGACTGGTAGCGGCTGGTGAGTTGGCTAAAATTTGAACGTTGGGGGTTGCAACGGTCAAATTTAGCTGGCACCAGTCGACTGCCCTGGGGGCAGTCCAGGGCAGTCGACTGATGGCGAGGATTTTAGCCCAAGTCTTATTTAAAGGGGACTTTGTGGTGGCTAAGATCTTTGACGAGTTTGGTCTTGGTTAAGGGCCAAACAGTAGTCTTTGTGCTCAGAGGTTCTCAAGGTGTTGTGGTGAGGTTTCTCCACCCACAAGGAGCGACGAGAGCTAGCCGGAGGTTATCCGGGGAGTGATCCACCGACGGATTCTTGGATTAGTCACCCGGCCGGGGTGGATACCAAATCCGAGAAACACTATTCACCCCCCTCTAGCGGACATATTCGATCCTACAACTGTAAGACTGATATATCGTTTCCTATAAGTAATATGTCATCGACATATAACACTAGGAATACGTCTGCACTCCCACTAACCTTCTTGTACACACAAGGTTCGTCAGGATTTTGTGAGAAATCAAACTCTTTGATTGTCTCATCAAAACGGATGTTCCAGCTCCTGGATGCTTGCTTTAGTCCATATATGGATCGTCGAAGCTTGCATACTTTGGTTTTATTAACCGATGTGAAACCTTCAGGTTGTATCATGTATACATCCTCAAGCAGGTTTCCATTAAGGAAAACTGTTTTCACATCCATTTGTCATATCTCATAATCATAATGTGTTGCTATGGCCAGGAGCATCCGAATGGATTTAAGCATAGCTACTGGCGAATAGGTTTCGTCATAATCAATTCCTTGTTTCTGACGATATCCTTTTGCCACTAATCTAGCCTTAAAGGTAACAACATTACCTTCCATGTCGGTTTTCTTCTTGAAAACCCACTTGCACCCTATGGGCTTAATCCCTTCAGGTGGGTTAACCAAGTCCCATACTTGATTTTTTTACATGGAATCCATTTCCGACTTCATGGCTTCAAGCCATTTATCCCTTTTTGAAATTTTCACAACATCTTCATAACTAATAGGTTCTTCATCGTTAATGAGTAACACGTCGTTCGATTCACTTATGAGAAATCCGTATCTCTCTGGAATATTGCGTGTCCTATCAGACCTACAAAGAAGTGGTGTTGTTTTAGGTTCAACTGATAGCTCATCATTATGAGTTATTGGTTATGGGCCTAGACTAGGTGTCTCTGTAATGTCTATTGGAGTTTCTTGAACTTCTTCAAGTTCAATGCTACTCCCACTGTTTTCTTGTAAAAGAAATTCTTTTTCTAGAAATACAGCATGCCTTGAAACAAACACCTTTTGTTTCAAGGGATGATAGAATTGGTAACCCTTCGTTTCCTTAGGGTATCCAATAAATAGACATTTATCAGACTTAGCATCCAATTTGTCTGATACAGTCCGCTTTACATAAGCAGGACAACCCCATATCTTTAGGTGAGATAAATGAGGTTTCTTACTATTCCATGTCTCATATGGAGTAGTAGAGACTACCTTGGTCGGGACTCTGTTTAGTAAGTAAACAGCTGTCTTAAGCGCATAGCCCCAAAAGGATTTTGGAAGAGTTGCATGATTCATCACAGATCTAACCATGTCCATCAAGGTTCGGTTACGCCTCTCAGATACACCATTATGCTGTGGTGTATATGGCGGAGTCCATTGAGACAATATCCCATTGTCCCTAAGATAATCTTGAAACTCTTGACTTAAGTATTCACCACCCCGATCGGATCGAAGTATCTTAATACTTTTGCCAAGCTGTTTCTCTACTTCACTTCTGAACTCTTTGAATTTCTCAAAAGCTTCAGATTTGTGTTTCATTAAGAACACATACCCGAATCGTGAGTGATCATCGATAATGGTAATGAAGTAGCTATAGTCTCCTTGTGCAAGAGTTGACATTGGTCCATATACATCAGTATGTATTAGACCAAGCAATTCTCCCACTGGTTTACCTTTTTCGAAAAAGGGTAATTTGGTCATCTTGCCTTTTAAGCATGATTCGCATGTATCAAATGAACCGGGTTCAAATGATTCCAGAATTCCACATCGGTATAATTTGGTCATGCGTTTCTTACTTACATAGCCAAGACGACAATGCCACATATAGGAGTCTATTTGATTATCTATTCGAGCACGTTTGTTGCTAACTTCGATATTGAAAACGTCACCGGATAAATCTAACGTGTAGATACCATTGCATAAAGTTCCGGTCCCATAAAGAACACCATTTAAAGTTATGTCATAGCAATTGTTACTAAAAGTTAAATGATAACCCTTTTCATTCAAGCATGAAATAGATAATAAAAAAAGCATGAAATAGATACAACGTTCTTTATTAACGAATGACCAACAAAATAACAATTATCCAATTCTAAGACAAGTCCAGTAGGGAGCTTTAGCAAATATGTTCCGATGGCAACAGCAGCAATCATTGCTCCATTTCCAACTCGCAAATTCGCTTCTCCCTTGACGAGTCTTCTTCTATTCCTTAGCCCCTGTATGTCATTACATATATGTGAGCTACACCCAGTATCAAGTACCCAGGTGGACGAGGAAATAGAGTGACATTCAATAACGAAGATACCTGAAGAGGATGGGGCATCAGATGCCTTCTTCTTGAAGGACTCAAGATAAACCTTGCAGTTTCTTCGCCAGTGACCCTCCTTGCCACAGTGATGGCAAGTGCCTTTTGGTGCATTTTCAGTCTTTTTGGCCTTTTTCTTCTTTCCCTTATTCTGTTCTTTGGGCTTCCTCTTAGAGCCGTTCTTTGAGGAACCAACTAACAGTACCATTTTCTGATCCTGCTTTACAGAAGGCTCTACAGTCTTCAGCAGGTTGAGCAACTCAGGAATGGTAGTCTCCAGCTTGTTCATCCGATAGTTCATCACAAATTGTGAGTAACTGACGGACCCGAAATACTAGGTTAAAGTTGTCACGAATTGTGGGACCATCAGATTTTAGATATTTATAAAATGCTGAAAACCCTTTTTGCAATCAAAGAATATGAAAACGTAGTAAAGGGGCCACAGGTCGTATTTTTCCTGGAGACTAGTTGATGTTGTGTGATTCGAGCTTGTATTTATGTGTTGTTTGTTTTTGGGGTTTCAAATAAGTAATTGGGTTTTGGGTTATAATTCAGATATGAAAGCACAATGAAAAATAGAGGAACTAAACTAATGAGCTAAACAAACAATAACAAGTGATGGAAATCAAATCAACCCAAAGAACTTAACTAAAATGGAAAAATCAAGTTTAAATTCAAATGCACAATTAATGCTGATGAAAGTAAATTGAGGCTGTGAATGAAGTTTTTGGAAACAACAACTTAGCACAATTACTCACTACTAAATTCAGAAATTAACTAATAGCAATTTAACTCAAACTAGCTATGAATTTGGGAAGCAAACCAATGTAAAGAAACTTCGGAAATGGATGAATGCAAACCTAACTAATTTCAGACACAAAAACTCACTAAAAACTGCATCTAACCTGGTACCAATTAATATTAACTCCTCTCTTGATACAAGGTGAGGAAGTTGATACCAACTTGATACCAAGGAAGAAGATAAAAATCTATGTGCCAAAGGTGAAAACTAAGTACCCAAGCTGTGGCTACACTTCGAAATAACACTGATTGCTACTCAATATGGAAATCAAAGCTATCAGTAAAGTAATTGCAGGAATGGACCAGGAAAACCAGACACAAACAGCTCACTTTAGACACAAACCGAAAACTAAAATAAATGTGCAGAAATTCAGCAATTGAGCAGAATTGGAATGGAACACTAATTGGATGCAAATTCAAGATTGACTAACTAGGAACACTGCTCGAAACTAGCTTAAGGAGTAATAAACCTACTGATTCAGAAATAAACTATCCATTCAGACATAAACTGAAGCAATGAAAAGAAGACAGAATCAAAACTGAAAATTCAGACCAAGCATGTGCAGAATTTCGGAAATGAATTGCAGGAACTCACAAATATGTTCAGAAATGAAATCAACAAGGTCTTTTTGATATGCTGAAATCTAAAATGCTGAAACGAAGATTTAGAAGGTAGAAACAACTAGGAAAAATCAGAAATGAACTTGGCACGCCACAATCCAGTTGATACGCAGCAACAAACAAAGAACTAAACTGAAATTAAACTCAATTGATCACTAAACAAGTTTCTATACTACTCTACTTGCAGAACTAAAGATAAATTACAGCTAACAACTTAAAAATCGTAAATTATAGTAGCTGAGAAAGAAATTCAGAAACAGAACAGTTGTGGCAATAATTACAGCTAATTCAAAAATAGCAAATTCAATAAGAAACTACTCCTCAACCCTTCCCTAGCTCAAAATCTTCTTGGTCATCAAGCAAGAGCTGGCTTCGAACCCCTAAGCTCAGCAAATCAGTGGGAAATCATCTCTGAAGTCGACTCTGCTCAAATCTGCGCGTAACTGGAATTTCCAATCCGATTCACTCTATCTCAACTGATGGAGCTGCGATGATGATTTGGGAAGCGTCTGAGCTCACCTGAGAACCCCTACAAATGGCTCAGACGTTTGGAAATGGGTTGTAGATGAGAAACAAGTGATCGGACTAAAGAATTGCCGAAACCCTCAAACAATCCCTTTCCGGTGCAAATTGAGCTGAATTCTTCAAGGAAACTATCACCACGATTCAAATCTTGATCTAGGAATGGAATGGAGGTGGTCACGCCTTCTTCGATGAAGAAAATTGAAAAACGATGATGAAGAACAGCGAAGAAGATGAAGATCGGCGAAGACGCGATGAGGGTGAGCTGCGCAGAATTTTTCCTTAAGTAATTAACATTGGACGACTCAGATTGAATTGAGGAAATCCAACGGCTGATCTTGCTCTGATTTGAGCCAAACATTGATGATGATGATCTGGGGTCAGAATCTGCCTCGTGGTAGCTCGGATCCTCCAGATGTGCAACGGATGGTCCAGATCAACCTAATCTTTGAATGGACGATCTAGAGCCCTCCGAGCTTGATCCAAGGGTTGATTGAGCTCTGATTAGGATGAAACCTTCAGATCTTGATCAGAGTGCTTGATCAACCCTAACCCTAGCTCGGATTGCTTCAGATGGTCCCGGATGGCTCAAATCTAGCCGCTTTTGAATCGGACGGCCCGGATTAATCCGAAACTTGATAACTCGATCCGGGTCCTCTTCCGACTCAAGTTTGACCCAATATGCCCTAGCTCCATGAACCTTTCATGCCTACAAAAATAGATCAAGAATTTAGTGGCCAAATAATCCAAATATGTGTAAATTTGCAATTAAGTCCAAAATGAGAGTAAGTTCTAAAACCTAGGGCAATTTCACAATTAAGCAATAAAAACATAGGTCAAACATGGATTTTAGCAACTCAAATAATCAATAAAAATGGTCCTTATCAACTCCCCCACACTTGAGCTTGAGCGTCTCGCGAAAACACTAAGTATGTATCCCTTAGATTTTCTTAAGCAAATTAGAAGCAATTGAAAAGAAATTACCTAGGGTCGTCAATTCTCATAAATCTAAGCTCTATGGACTAATATCTTGTCCTTAAATCAACAACTTAGCCTTTTTATCCATCATGAGTCATTGAGATGAATTTGACTCACTAGCCTTTCAAGGAAAATTTTGGTGGCTCTCTCCTTAAGTTCTAACTTGATGATGGAAGTGGAGCTCACTCAAACACACATGCTTCTTGCACTACCATAGGCTTGCTTATTATCTACTCTCCACCATTAGTCATGATTAGGATTCACATCTACAAAAACAAATGAAAACATGGAAAATGGTAATAAATGAAATAAAAGCCAAGAAAATGAAAAAATGGTTAAAGTGGAAGACTTGAGTGCTTGAGGATATTTTTGATGCTCTTTGCTTCTCTATACAGTCCCCTAATGATCTCAAAAGTGTTGTGAAGTCAAACTTGAATAATTGCCTTTGATTTGGATGAAAAAACTTTCCTTGACCTCATTTTGCCAATTTGCTCTTGTATGCCATTTTTTCTCCTTTCTCTTCTCTCCTCATTTTTTTGATGATCAGCTGCTGATTTCATTTCTGCTTTCTTTCTTTCTTGTAAAGTCAAAATGTATTGGAACAAAGCTTTAATTTGGATGAGAAGAAACTTCACTTGATTCATGGTGCCAACTCAATTGTGTGCCACTTATTCTCTTTTGTTTTCTTCTGAATTCTTCTAGTGGAATTGCGGATTAGATTTGTATCAGAGAGCATATGATATCAATTAACATAGATGCTCAACATTCAACCTTCACTAAACCACCCTTGCAACTCACTCTTGATACACAATCCTTCACAAGTTGGCACACTTCCATCATTTGTACTCTCTCTCTTTTTTTTTTTCCAGATTTCGGCTTCTCAACATCACTATGATATCTTGCAATTCTCTGGTTGCCTTACATCAGTTAGCATCCATTAGTGTAGTGTAGAGTTTGAATGGTTTCACTTGAAAATTCTGCCCACAAAGTTGAATTTCAGCCAACTTCTTCCATTTTCTGCTCTACTTCGAAACTTCTAGCAGCCATTTGTTTTTCTTAGATCCGAAATTGAATGTGCACCTTCAACTTCAGATACATTTTACACTTAATATCTTGATTCATAGCTCCTCAAAATTCAGATTCCTCTTCAAGTTGATACAATCTTAGTCCTATTAACCAATTCCCTGCACTGATTTCAGATTTGCACAGCCTCAAATTAGACTTTAGCACAATGTTCCTGATTTCTATAGTAAATAACAGCTGCAATCAGGGTGGCCGAACAGCTCTATCAGCTTCAAATTCAGCTGTAATTTCAGCATCCTTGCAAATGGAGTTCTTTTGGGCACAGATTTTTCTCCTCTTCATTTTGCATTTCAATTCTTAATTCTTTCCAATACATATTCCACCACACTTCTTCCACAAATTTCAGCATCTTGCAGCTCACTTTACATCCAGCTTTTGTCATTTCAGAAGCTCCAAATTCAACACTCGGCAGATTACATGCTTATAATGCAATGTTCAGTCTTTGGTCAGCCTTTCGAATTCTGTTTCTGATCAGCAACTTCTAGCATCCGAATTTCTTCCAGATTTGGTCGGCATTTGGTGTTGTCAATACTCTTTGATGCATTTCCAAACTTGATCCCTGATTCACAGCCCAGGAAAATCAATTTCAGCTTCAAGTTGACAAATTTCTGCACTTGAACTTGGCACAGGTTTTTGCACTTGTCATCTCTACTTTCCAATCTGATTTCTCCAATTCAGCTTCACAAACAATCCTTCAAGATATTCCATAATTCGTAGCCTACTCATTTCAGCAGCTATCCTTGATATTCAGCTCAGAATTTCCAGTTTTTCAGCTTCAACTGTAGTTCAGTTTCAGCTTCTGCACAACTGCAGTTTCAGATTTAGCTCAGCTTCTTCTCAGCTCTTTCTCAGCTTCAATTTAGACTTAAAGCTTCGGTTCAGACTGTGTTCAGCTTCCATTTAAACTCTGGCAAAATGTTACTGACCTTTCTAACAAGGTCCAGCTGTAAGCAAGTTCAATTCTGCCCACAAATAGCTTGTATCTCATCTGTTCTTTCTGCCCATAGCTGCATTTTCACCTTACTGCTCCTGCTGAATTTCTGGAACATGTCGAGTGGTTTGTTCTTAATCCTTGTCAACAGTCCTTGCATTTGTTTCAATTTCCGAACAGTTCAGCTCGATTCAGCTCAGCTACAACTTTTCAGCTTCTCCCAAAGTATTTCTGATTTCTACAGCCTTAGCTCAACTTCTTCTCAGCTTTCACTCAGCCTCTCAATTCTGTACAGCCGCAATTCATCCTTTCTTCAGCCGAATTAACTTTGGTACAACAGTTTGGATCTTCACATTATGGTCAAGAGTATGAATTCTTCAATTGGTTTCCTCTTTAACTACTTCCCTTTCTTGTAACTCAACTTGGCACATGGATTCCTTTTCATTTTTTTTTAAGTCCACAGAAATCTTCCTTCAACCGAATTCAATGATGGTTGCAATGAGAGAAACACTTCTCCTCCAAGTCACAACTGAATTCCCACTTGTTCTTGGTACCAAGCTCCACTCAATTTGGCAAAAATTTTTTTTTTTTCGAAATGAAGTGCATCCTTAATGAAAATAATTCCAAAACTTTAATCACTCCCCCACACTTAAATCTTTGTCCGTCTCGGGCAAAGTAGCATCAAGAAAACATCCCAAGCAAACAAATCTATAGAAAAATTAGGGTTAAGATTAGGAATAAGGAAAGACAAATAGAATAGACATGATTTTTGCCAAAATTGATGTGGAAAGGTAAACAAAGTGATTAGTCTCTATAGATGTGATCCAATTATTGAAATATGATTTTGAAAGAACCTAAGCAAGTTCTAGAGTACAATAACATATGTGTATCACAAATATAAGACTAATTCTCACTAGGCAAAAATAATCCATCTCAAATCCTCAATTAAGAATCTAAAGCAAAATAGTATTCAAGCATCCAAGATTTCATCCATGAACTCAAACCCTAAGTTTTAACAACCAAATTTAATTTATTTTCAAAAGACTCTAAAATGGCAATAAGTTAACCTAGAGGGATACATTCATTCCTAATCATGCAAGAAAAAGTGCTAAAACAAAAGACATGGTATTTACAATGATTTTTATTCATGTCATGTTTCCTAAGAATTTATTATCCACTACTTACTTTAAAAAGAGAAACATTTATTCCTAGAAACATGAAAATGAAATGTACAATAAATGGTAGAGAAAGTGAACTCCCCTTAAGTTGGGTAGATAGCTTCGTTCATGTCCAACCCATCCACCTCTAGCTCCTTTAGCTCTTCAAAGTACCTTTTGAGCCGGTGGCCATTTACTTTCCAAATAAAACCATTAGATGTATCTTGAATTTCCACAACACCATAGGGAAAAGTATTGGTTACAATAAATGGGACATCCCACCTTGACCTTAATTTACCTTTTATCAATTTGAGCCTTGATTTGTACAATAACACCTTGTCACCAACTTTGAAATCTTTCTTCACAATGTGCTTGTCATGCAAGTTCTTTGTCTTCTCCTTATAGATCCTTGAATTTTCAAATGCTTCTAGCCGAATTTCTTCAAGTTCTTGGAGTTGCAATTTTCTCTCTTCCCCCGCCTTGGTAGCATCGAAATTACAAGCTTTCACCGCCAATATGCCTTGTGCTCTATTTCCACGGGAGGTGACAAGCCTACCATAAACCAAGCGGTAGGGTGACATGCCAATCGGTGTCTTGTATGCTGTTCTGTAGGCCCAGAGTGCGTCATCTAGCCTCTTGCTCCAGTCTTTTCTAGTGGGCCCAACTGTCTTTTCTAAGATGGATTTGATCTCTCTGTTTGAAATCTCAGCCTGTCCATTTGTTTGGGGATGATAGGATGTAGAAACTTTATGTGCCACCCCATATCTGCTAAGCATCGCCTTCATGTGTTTGTTGCAAAAATGAGATCCTTGGTCACTGATTATTGCTCTTGGAATTCCAAACCTGCAGAAAATGTGTGACCTAACAAAACTACAAACAACAGAAGAATCATCAGTCCTGGAGGGAATGCCTCCACCCATTTCGAAACATAATCCACAGCAAGTAAAATATACAGATAACCATAAGATGCAGGAAAAGGTCCCATAAAATCTATCCCCCAAACATCAAAAATCTCACAGTAAAGCATAGTGTTTTGGGGCATCTCATGTCTCGCTCCTATGTTCCCAGTTCGCTAACATCTATCACAATTTTTATAAAAAACATGTGAATCATGAAAAAGGGTGGGCCAGTATAATCCACACTCTATACTTTCCTGCGTCCTCTGGGGTCCAAAATGCCCCCCACAAGCTGATGAATGACAAAATGTCAGGACAGAAGAAAACTCATGATCGGGTATGCATCTCCTAATTATTTGGTCATTACAAAATTTCCATAAATAAGGATCATCCCACACATAAAACTTTGCATCACTTTTTAATTTATCTTTTTGAGCTTTAGAAAATTGAGTGGGAAATACATGTGCAACAAGAAAGTTAACTAGGTCTGCATACCACGGTGTCTCACCATGCACTGAAATCAAGTGCTCATCTCTGAAATCATCATCAATGGTGGTAGGAGATCCATCTCCTTCAAGTCTGCTCAAATGATCTGCAACTAAGTTCTCTTTTCCACTTCTATCCTTGATCTCCAGGTCGAATTCTTGGAGTAGGAGCATCCATCTGATCAATCTAGGTTTTGCATCAGGCTTTTTCAACAAATATTTGAGAGCTGCATGATCAGAAAAAATAATCACATGTGAGCATAATAAATAAGATCTGAATCTATCCAAAGCAAAAACAATGGCAAGAAGCTCCTTTTCAGTCGTGGTGTAATTGGCTTGGGCAGCATCTAGGGTTTTGGAGGCATAGCAAATGACATGTGGTGCTCCATCAACCCTCTGTGCTAGAACAGCTCCCACTACAAAATTAGAAGCATCACACATTAGTTCAAATGGTAAAGTCCAATCAGGTGATGTAATAATAGGAGCGGAGGTAAGAGCCTCCCTGAGTCTATGAAAAGCTTCCTTGCATTTTTCATCAAAATGAAACTCAACATCTTTCTGCAAAAGTCGTGTCAAGGGTCGAGCAATCAAGCTGAAGTCTCTAATAAATCTGCGGTAAAATCCTGCATGTCCAAGAAAAGCACGAACATCCCGTACGCATACGGGGTAAGATAAAGAAGAAATAACACTGATTTTAGCAGGATCTACCTCAATACCTTTCTGAGAGACTATGTGTCCAAGTACAATCCCGTGCTCTACCATAAAGTGGCATTTCTCAAAATTAAGAACAAGGTTAGTTTCAATGCACGATGTAAAACCCTAGACAAGTTATTTAAGCATGAATCAAAAGACGTGCCATAAACTGAAAAATCATCCATGAATACCTCCATACAGTCCTCTAGCAACTCACCGAATATACTTACCATGCATCTCTGAAATGTACCGGGTGCGTTGCAGAGTCCGAAGGGCATACGTTGTAGGCAAAAGTGCAAAGGGGCAAGTGAAGGTGGTCTTCTCCTGGTCCTCTGGATCTATGCAAATCTGAAAATAGCCTGAAAATCCATCCAAGAAACAATAGTGCGACTTCCCTGCCAATCTCTCAAGCATCTGATCAATGAAGGTAGAGGGAAGTGATCTTTCCTTGTGACCTTGTTGAGCTTCCTGTAATCAATGCAGACTCTCCAGGAATTCTTAACTCTGGTGGGCACTATTCATTGCTTTCATCTGCCACCACGGTCACTCCAGATTTCTTGGGCACCACGTGAATAGGACTAACCCACTGACTGTCAGAAATAGGGTAAATGATACCTGCCTGTAGAAGTCTAGTCACCTCTTTCTTTACAACATCCAAAATAAGTGGGTTGAGTCTCCTTTGTGGTTGCCTCACAGGTTTGACATTGTCTTCCAAAAATATCCTGTGCATGCAGATAGCTGGGCTGATACCTGGTATATCTGATAATGTCCACCCAATTGCTTTCTTGTAGTGCCTCAGGACTTGCAATAATTTTTCCTCTTGTTTTGACTCCAAATGCTGTGCAATAATCACAGGAAAAGTCTGCTCCTCTCCTAGGTATGCATACTTCAAATGGCCTGGTAATGGCTTCAGTTCACTCTGGTCTTCCTCAGTAAAAATGGGTGATCCTTGGGGCTTTGTGCAATTCCCTACACTTTGAATCTCAACAGAAATAGGTGATCCTTGGGGCTCTGTGCAATCCCCTACACCTAGAAAAATCTCTCCAGCTGGAAATGTGTCTGAAAAATCTTCTGAAAAATCCTCAGTCTCTGCAGTAAGTACTCTCTCAGCCTCCTCTGAATCAATAGCTCCTCCAGAAAAATCAGATAAAAATCCCTCAACCTCTAACTCTGTCTGCTCCAACTCCTCAAGAATGTCCATGCTCATAACGGAGTGGTCCTCCCTCGGGTGCTTCATAGCATCGAAAAGGCTAAACTGAACCACCGTGTCTCCAATCTCCATGGAAAGTGTACCGGCATATACATCAATCTTTGTTCTGGCCGTCTTCAGAAAAGGTCTGCCTAGAATAAGTGGAGAACGGTGCGCCAAATAATCTCCCTCCATATCCAAAATATAAAAATCTGCAGGAAATATTAGCTCCTTTACCTTCACCAAAACATCTTCAATCATACCTGCTGGGTGGGTCTGACTCCTGTCTGCTAGCTGTATCACCACACCAGTGGGCTGTAAAGGCCTATGCCGAGCATCTGAAATACTGACCTGGGCATTCACATTTATGGAAGCTCCTAAATCTAACATAGCATCATGGAATGGTGCTCCCTATCTCACAAGAAACAGTAAATACCCCTGGGTCTTCACACTTCTGAGGAATGGTGTGGATAAGTGCTGAGATATTCTTCCCAAAGCTGACCAACTCATTTTCCTTAAGTTTCTTTTTGTGAACACAAAGATCTTTCAAAAACTTAGCATACTTTGGAATTTGCTTGATCATGGTCAACAAAGGTACATTGATCTCTACCTTACTGAAAAGTTCCACTAACTCATTGAATTCCTTAGCCTTCTCCTCTTCCACTTGCTTTTTGGCTAGTGTTTTTCGCTGTGGAAAGGGTAAGGGAACCCTAAAGTCATCTTCTTTGGCCGGAGGTGGAGAGGCTGAAATTTTGGTTGCTGTCCCTTGCGAAGTGGCTGCTGTCCCTTGCGTCTCGGCACTGATTTCTTCTCCGTTTTCCACCAAATTTGGAGGGTTACTCGAGGAAGGGGTTGGGAACGGGCTAGGGGTGGAATCAGCTGAATTTGAAGTCATTTCATGGCTGTTTTGGGCTGGAATTGAAGTTGCTATCCGGTTTTCTGAAAAATCTGCTCTTGGACTCTTTGGAGATGATGTAACCTTCCCACTTCTCAAAGTAATAGCACTTACATTTCCTTTAGGATTAGGGACAGTTTGGGAAGGGAGTTGACTTGATCCTTGAGCTTGATTTTGATTAATTCCACTAGCCAATTGACCCATTTGCCTCTTAATGTTCTGATTGTGTTGTTGTTGTTGTTGTTGCCAAGTTTGTTGTTGTTGTTGTGTTTGTACAACTTGTTGTAGCATCTCCATCATTTGTTGTTGCTGAGCATTTCCTCCACTTGAGCTCCCATAGCCTCCTTGGTTAGCATAGCTCCTTGACTGACCTTGAAATGATGAAGTAGTCGGCTGAAATGATTGAGCTTGCTGTGATCCTTGAAAACATGGCTGTTGGGGCTGTTGATAGGGCTGATTCAAGGGCTGCCATGCTTGGAAACCTTGCTGGGAATTGTAACCTTGAAAGTTCTGATTTTGAAGTGGAAAATTCGGTGATGAGGTCTGAAATTCTGATTTTGAAACCCTTGATTGTAGGGTTGTGAAATCTGGTTATAGGGCTGGGAAGGCTGAAAATTTTGTTGGTTTTGAGTTTGGAAAGATGGAAATGATTGAAAACCTTGCTGCCCTTGATGATATTGCTGGAATTGAGGTTCGAATTGCTGAAATTGTTGCTGAAATTGCTGCTGAGTTTGTTGGAAATTAGGCTGAAATGGAGGCTGAAAATTTTGGTTCGACGGCTGAAAAACTTGCTGATTATTCTAAGTTTGCTGGGGCTGCTAGAAATTCGGTAGAGGCTGCTGTGAGGGCTGCGGTTGAGGGTTTTGTTGGCAGAAAGCGTTCCCGTACCTCAAATTTGGATGATTCCTCCAACCGGGGTTATAAGTAGAGGAGTAAGGATTGTTTCTTGCTTGAAATTGTCCTCTTACCAACGCTGCTACTGTCTCGTCCTATTGGAGGGTGGGACATGAATCTGAAGTGTGCTCTTGACTAGAGCAAATGCCACACACACTCATCACTTGACTTGACTGTGGAGGTACTGAAGGAGTTGAATTTTGTCTTGCAACAGTTAGTTCAATTTGCTTAACAGCCGATGTGAGCTCCATCAATGCAGTCTTAACCTCCTTCTGATCAGTAGGAACTACCTGAACTTCACCCACTCCTCTGGTGGTCAAAGCTCTGCTTCCAAATTGTTGGGAATTCTCAGCCATATTTGAAATGAGCTCCCTAGCATGAATTGGCGTTTTGTTCACTAGGGCCCCTCCAGCTGCAGCATCTATCATTATTCTATCCATCTGCAGCAATCCCTCATAAAAGTATTGAATCAACAGTTGCTCGCTGATCTGATGCTGGGGGCAACTTGAACACAACTTATTGAATCTTTCCCAGTAATCATAGAGCGTCTCACCAACCACTTGTTGAATTCCACAGATGCTTTTTCTGATTATAGCTGTTCTGGAGGCTGGGAAATACTTTTCCAAAAATGCCTTCTTCATAGCGATCCAACTAGACACATGCCCTGTAGGTAGATAATAAAACCAGTCTTTTGCTGCTTGCCGTCAGTGTGAAGGGGAAAGCTCTCAAGCTTGATATCTTCTTCNTAAAACAATTAAATCAAATCAACAGATATAACAATAAGCACAAAAATAAATTAAGAATGATATGAAATAAGTGCACAAGCAAAAAATCAAACAAATCAACTAGTTGCTTCCCCGACAACGGCGCCATAAATTTGACGGCCCCGAAATACTAGGTTAAAGTTGTCACGAATTGTGGGACCATCAGAATTTAGAATTTGTATAAAAAGCTGGAAACCCTTTTTGCAATCAAAGAATATGAAAACGTAGTAAAGGGGCCACAGGTCCTATTTTTCCTGGAGACTAGTTGATGTTGTGTGATTCGAGCTTGTATTTATGTGTCGTTTGTGTTTTTGGGGTTTCAAATAAGTAATTGGGTTTTAGGGTGTAATTCAGATATGAAAGCACAATGAAAAATAGAAGAACTAAACTAATGAGCTAAACAAACAATAACAAGTGATGGAAATCAAATCAACCCAAAGAACTTAACTAAAATGGAAAAAGCAAGTTTAAATTCAAATGCACAATTAATGCTGATGAAAGTAAATTGAGGCTGTGAATGAAGTTTTCGGAAACAACAACTTAGCACCGTTACTCACTACTAAATTCAGAAATTAACTAATAGCAATTTAACTCAAACTAGCTATGAATTTGAGAAGCAAACCAATGCAAAGAAACTTCGGAAATGGATGAATGCAAACCTAACTAATTTCAGACACAAAAACTCACTAAAAACTGCATCTAACTTGGTACCAATTAATATTAACTCCTCTCTTGATACAAGGTGAGGAAGTTGATACCAACTTGATACCAAGGAAGAAGATAAAAATCTATGTGCCAAAGGTGAAAACTAAGTACCAAAGCTGTGGCTACACTTCGAAATAACACTGATTGCTACTCAATATGGAAATCAAAGCTATCAGTAAAGTAATTGCAGGAATGGACCAGGAAAACCAGACACAAACAGCTCACTTTAGACAAAAACTGAAAACTAAAATAAATGTGCAGAAATTCAGCAATTGAGCAGAATTGAAATGGAACAATAATTGGATGCAAATTCAAGATTGACTAACTAGGAACACTGCTCGAAACTAGCTTAAGGAGTAATAAACCTACTGATTTAGAAATTAACTATGCATTCAGACATAAACTGAAGCAAAGAAAAGAAGACAGAATCAAAACTGAAAATTCAGACCAAGCATGTGCAGAATTTCGGAAATGAATTGCAGGAACTCACAAATATGTTCAGAAATGAAATCAACAAGGTCTTTTTGATATGCTGAAATCTAAAATGCTGAAACGAAGATTTAGAAGGCAGAAACAACTAGGAAAAATTAGAAATGAACTTGGCACGCCAAAATCCAGTTGATACGCAGCAACAAACAAAGAACTAAACTGAAATTAAACTCAATTGATCACTAAACAAGTTTCAATACTACTCTACTTGCAGAACTAAAGCTAAATTACAGCTAACAACTTAAAAATCGTAAATTACAGTACATGAGAAAGAAATTCAGAAATAGAACAGTTGCGGCAAAAATGAAACTACTGCAAAAACAGAAATTAAACTAAGGAAAACTACTCCTCGATTCCTTCCTGAGTTCAAAATCTTCTTGGTCGTCAAGCAAGAGCTGGCTTCGAACCCCTAGGATCAGAAAATCAGTGGGAAATCATCTCTGAAGTCGACTCTGCTCAAATCTGCGCTTAGCTTGAATTTACAATCCGATACACTCTATTTCAACTGATGGAGTTGCGATGATGATTTGAGAATCGTCTGAGCTCACCTGAGAACCCCTACAAGTGGCTCAGACGCTTGGAAATGGGTTGTGGATGAGAAGAAAGTGATCGGACTGAAGAACTGCCGAAACCCTCAAACAATCCTTGTTCCGGCGCAAATTGAGCTGAATTCTTCAAGGAGACTATCACCAAGGATTCAAATCTTGATCTAGGAATGGAATGGAGGTGGTCACGCCTTCTTGGATGAAGAAATTGCAAAAACGATGAAAACGACTGAAGAACACGAAGAACAGCGAAGATGCGATGAAGGTCAACTGCAGGGAATTTTTCCTTAAATAATTAACATTGGACGGCTCAGATTGAATTGGATGAATCCAACGGCTGATCTTGATCTGATTTGAGCCAAACTTTGAGGATGTTGATCAGGGGTCAGGATCTGCCTCGTGGTAGCTCGGATCCTCCAGATATGCAATGGGTGGTCCAGATCAACCTAATCTTTGAATGGACGATCTAGAGCCCTCTGAGCTTGATCCAACGGTTGATTGAGCTCTGATTGGGATGAAAACTTCAGATCTTGATCAGAATGCTTGATCAACCCTAACCCTAGCTCGGATTGCTTCAGATGGTCCCGGATGGCTCAGATCTAGCCGCTTTTGAATCGGACGGCCCGGATTAATCCGAAACTTGATAACTCGATTCGGGTCCTCTTCCGACTCAAGTTTGACCCAATATGCCCTAGCTCCATGAACCTTTCATGCCTACAAAAATAGATCAAGAATTTAGTGGCCAAATAATCCAAATATGTGTAAATTTGTAATTAAGTCCAAAATGAGAGTAAGTTCTAAAACCTAGGGCAATTTCATAATTAAGCAATAAAAACATAGGTCAAACATGGATTTTAGCAACTCAAATAATCAATAAAAATGGTCCTTATCAGGCATCATCATCCGGACTCACCAGAATATGGATATCGTTAATCAATGACGCACCATGTAGATAATATTATTACCCAACTTACCGAGCCTATCGATCTAACAGAATAGATCTCGCCCATTGATAAATCAAAGTAATAATAATAATTAAATACATATGCCCGTTATTATTTCGGGATTTAGAGATCGTACTCCATAATATAAACCGAGGTCTAATCTAATTTATGAAGTCAGTACAAAAATTGAATGACCTCTCTTTTGGTCCTACTCAATGCACACAAAGTGCACTAGTATAATTCTATGGTTAAGACAAACCACACCTAATTACATTACAACTATCCCGGTGGTTTGTCCAACTCTATCTCGGTTGTGAGCCTCTTTCTTATACTTCTGCAAGGAACTTGATAACATGATCTTCTGTGTGTCATCGCGCACCATGTTATCTACAATACAAAGTATGAGACGTTTTGCGCATATACTAATATAAATATGCACCGTGTGATTTTGCGATTCTCTTTTAAAATGTAGATGTACTTTAACCAAAAGCAAGACTTTTAGTATACATCCTAACAATCTCCTACTTATACTAAAAAACCTTGCTATTTTTAAAATGCCATACATCTGACCCTTTGATCCTTCACATGCCTAAAAACTCTCGCTACTAAGGCCTCAGTAAAAAGATCTCCCTAGGTCATCCTGTCGGGATCGGTGCCGTCGATAGAGGGGGGTGGGTGAATATCGACTCGAAAAAAAATCTTCCGAAAGCGTGGAAAACTCGTCTTTCGATTGTTCGTTCTAATCAAAGAGTTAGTAGCACAACGGAAAATAAAGAGGAACGAAAATGAAAGACAACTCAGAATGCACACGGGATTTTTTACTTGGTTCCCAACCCCCCAGGGTCAGTACGTCCAAGGCCTAAGCACGGGAAACGCTCGTCCACTAATGGTCTCCTTTCCAGACTTTCCGGAGGCGGAGAAACCCATCTTATAGTGCAAGATTTACAATAAAAAATATAAAAGAAATTACGTGCATAAAGTAAATCAAAGCAAACAGAGAGTTGAAGACTCGGCCGATCTGGAACTCTGAAGTGCCGCGCACTTCCTCCCGGAGCTTCCTTGGTCGCAGAGCTTTGTCATTAGCGCTTTATCGTCACTTGGAATGCTCAGAATGATCACATAATTGTTGTCTTGAGTTGAGGGGTCGAAGCCCCTTTTATAGCTTTGTCTGGGGCGCCTGTGATGCTATGGGGCGCCTCATAACCCTGGTCAAACCTCATCCTTCGTGCTGAACTCGCAGCAGGGATAAGACCCTCTTCCCAGGCGCCTGTATCGACACAGGCACCTGGGAGCCCTCAGTCGCCTATGTTAACAGGCGCCTAGGAGGGATTGCCCAGTCCAGGGCACCCTGATGGTCTGGGGCGCCTGTATTGATACAGGCACCCTAGACAACATTCCAAGCAGCTTCTTCTTCCTTGTTAGCTTGTCTGTCATGCCTCCAACTTTAGGTACCTGTAACGACCCGGCCCCTCGGCCCCTTGGGCGGCCAAATCTCTCATTTGGCGGCCCCTCTAGGCGACCCTCAGCCCCTTTGGCGGCCAAATCTCATTTGGCGGCCCCTTTGGCGACCCTTGGCCGTGCCGTTACCAATACTAGGTCTTTCCACTTCCTGGGCAGTGGATTTTTGCCTTCCCAGGATTCGAACCCTAGACCCAGGCTTAAATCTAGTTCTTTATGAATCCTGAATACCAATTAAATCTGGTCGTTACAGTACCTGCCATGCATTTAAAGACAAGACAAATATGCAGACAATCTTAACCTTAGATATTGGTTCTGACTTCGGATTTCCTGTGAAACCCTAGGTCGAACCGACGCCTAAGTTCCCATCCCGAGGGAACGCGCCTTTCACGTACTCCTCTCAGGAGACGGTTGCCACCCGACCCATTCGGTTGGACTTTTGCCCAGCTTCACATACCAGGACTTTTGCCCAATCTTACGACCAGGACTTCGTGCCCAGTCCACGACCAGGACTTATTGCCTAACTTCACTCATCAAGACTTCGGTGCCTAACCCTCGGCTAGGACTTATTATCCAATTCCACGAACCAGGACTTCGTGCCCAACCCTCGGTCAGGTCTTAGGTGCCCAGTCCACGGCCAGGACTTAGTGCCCAATCCATGATCAGGACTTAGTGCCCAATTCTTCGAACCAGGACTTATTGCCTAGGTTAACTATGACTTTACTTCACTTTGATACTATATTTTTTGACTACCCTTCTCTTGTTCAATGTATTACTAATTAAGCATATTGTTAAACATTGAAACACTTAGAGGAGGACATCACTGATGCATCTTGCACCAACAATCTCTCCCTTTTTGATGTTTGACAATATCTTAAGTTAGATTGGATTAAAGGGCTAAGTTATAATCCTTGGGATAAAATGGAAAAATTGATCTAAGTTTTGAAAACACATTTTGATCATTTGAAAAAATTTCTAACTTCAACTCTCTATCCTTTGGGAGAAAAGGGAAACATTTCTAACTTAAGCTCACTCTCCCCCCTTTTGAAAAAAACATTTTGATTTTCATTTTGATCCTTTGGGAAGAAGAAAAAGAAAAAAAATTTCTAACTTAAGCTCACTCTCCCCCTTTGTCATACGTCAAAAACAACAACAATACTTGCACCAACAATGAAGAATTTGAAAAAAAAATTCTTTTTGACAGTACTTAGTATAATTTTTGAAAAAAAATGATATGCTTTCAATGTTTTACTTAGAATTTTCACTTAAAAAAGATATGCACTAAAAAATTTTCACTTAGACAAATATAGTGCATTTTCTTTGAAAAATCTTGCACTTAACACATTTTTTTTCAAAAAAAATATTGTACTTAGTATTTTGAAAAAAAAAACCAATTTGTACTTTGAAACATATTTTGCACTCTTTGAAAAATGTTAGTACTTCTGTAACGCCCCGAAATTTCCCATATGGAATATTAGGAAATATATAAATTCATGAATATGAAATATGGTGAAATTCATGAAATAGTATCATGAAATACTATGAAATATTATGAATTCATAAATATGAAATATTATGGAATTCATGAAATAGTATCATGAAATATTATGAATTCATAAATATGAAATATTATGGAATTCATGAAATGGTATCATGAAATATTATGAAATATTATGAATTCATAAATATAAAATATTATGGAATTCATGAAATAGTATCATGAAATATTATGAAATATTATGAATTCATAAATATGAAATATTATGGAATTCATGAAATAGTATCATGAAATATTATGAAATATCATGAATTCATAAATATGAAATATTATGGAATTCATAAAATGGTATCATGAAATATTATGAAATATTATGAATTCATAAATATAAAATATTATGGAATTCATGAAATAGTATCATGAAATATTATGAAATATTATGAATTCATAAATATGAAATATTATGGAATTCATGAAATAGTATCATGAAATATTATGAAATATCATGAATTCATAAATATGAAATATTATGGAATTCATGAAATATTATCATGAAATGTTATGAAATATATGAATTCATGGAATATAATTAATATTATGAAATTTCATGATAGGCTTGGCTTAATGGGCTTGGATTAGTGCAAAATGTGATAAAAAGAAAATATAGAAGGGAGGAAGCAGGGATTGAACCTTGAACCTCCTAGTTGCACTAGCAATGTCTTAACCATTGCACCAAGCCATGTTTCTTGTTAGACAAGGAGAAACATGCTTGTTAAAAGCTAGGGAAGTGAAGAGACATGTCTCTTCAAGAGAAAAGTATAAATAAGAGAAGGAAGTGGTTAGAATAACTACCTCTTCATCTTCCTCTTCACTTCTCCACCGAAAGTCTCTTCTTCTCCCTCTCCATTTTCGAAAAGTAAACCCTAGGGTTTTAACCCTAGGGAATTGGAAGGAAGAAGAACCCTTTAAGGTTCTTGCCTTCTACTAGGGCCAAGATTTCTAAGAGAAGGCAAACAAGGGAAACACTCACCTTCCTTCAACCAAGGGCACCTTAAGATCTTAGAGAAGTAGAAATCAAGCGAAAGGATGTAAGTATCCCCTCGCCTGCAGTGTAATAGTTCTTGAATGTGGTATCCTTTAACATGTTGTAAACAAAAAACCTAGGGTTTTTGTTCTTGTATGTTTCGGCCACCCCCCTTAGGGGAAGGCCTTGTTTTCTTTTGTTACATGATTAGACCCTTGATACTTAGGGAATATGTGTATATTGATTTCCTTCATGATAGTTGAACAAAAGGGAAGAAGAACTAGGGTTTTGGTTCTTGTAAGATTCGGCCACCCCCTTAGGGGAAGGCCTTGTTCTCTTTTGTTACATAATTAGACCCTTGGAACTTAGGATATATGTATATGTGTGGTTTATGCAAATGTTGTGAGCAAAACCTAGGGTTACACCCTTGTGTAGGTTTCGGCCAACACCCAAGAAGGGACCTTGGTTACCCCTTGATGCATGTGAAGACCCCTTGCAATTTAGAGTATACCTATATGTTGTGTCCCTACATTTTTGTGATAGCAAAACCTAGGGTTTTGAACTTGGATGGGTTTCGGCCAAGGCTTAGAAAAAGGGGTTAGTGAGGGTTGAATTATCCTACAATATATCCATGTTTAAGATAAGTATACAAGGTGTTTGAATAAATGTATGTGTGAATGATTAATGCAAAAGTCCTAATATTTCCCTACTCTTGATGTTTCGGCCAACCCACTAGGACTAGGGTTTGTAAAGGTCAAACTACCCTATGATATATGTTTATGGTTGGGGATGATCATATGTATATGTATGTGGTGTTAAATGGAATGGTTGATAAGGAAACCTTAATTGTTAGCATGCTTTGATATGTTTATGTATGAGGTGTTTAAATGAGATGTCTGATTGAAATCTTAATTGATAGCATGCTACCACTTTCTACGATATGAGTATGACCTATGTGACCAAAGCTTGTCAGGTCTAAGGTAGGGTAAGTGGTTGAAATATGATGCATGATGAAATATGATGAACATGTATGAAATGTGATGTATATATGAACATGTATGACATATGATGCATGTATGAACATGTATGAAATATGATGAATATATGAACATGTATGACATATGATGCATGTATGAACATGTATGAAATATGATGAATATATGAACATGTATGAAATATGATGTATGTATGAGCATGCCTTATAGCCCATGGGGTACATTTATGAAATTGCATGTGATATGTTAAAATGCTTAAATGGATACTCAAATAAGTATGGGATCAAGAGCACCCCTTATGTTGTGTGGTGTGTCCCTACGGGATCATGAGCACCCTTGAAGAGTGGTGTGTCCCATAAGAGTGAATATGGAGTATCCCTTAGCATATATGTAACAACATGATAAGTATTTTACTTTTAAGTTGTGTACCCGACTCGGAAGGGGGTCGTTAAATAAATCCGGGGTGCATGTTAACGTGGCTTCGGTAGGACAGAAGGGTCCTGCTCTAATGAATTGGTGGCTCGCTACCCCAATTCATTAGGGAACGCGCAATAGTTCCGCGCGATAGTTGGTACACAACAGGGCCCAATATGATATGGATGTATTTTTAAGTAATACCATTATGGAAATGTTTTGAAAACATTCATTGAAAATATTTGTAATATGTGAAGAGTATGCTTAAAGTACTTGATATTGCATGTTAGAAACTTGGATGTTTAATATGCTTTGATGAACTCATGCTTATGATTTATTATGTGTACATGTTATGCTTTTGTATGGTTTTAGCGAGTAGGACAGGATCCTTACTAAGCATTGTGCTTACTAGTTTATGTGTTGTCTTATGCTGCAGATAACACTTAAATGGAAGGAAGAGGCAGGAGGCTGAAGATGTGTGGGGTGGTGGCTCGGGAAGAAAAGACTTCTATATCTACATATGCTTATGTTATGCTCCTTGACAATAAGTGTTAGTGATTAGGATTGACATGGCATGATAGTGTTTACCTTGGAGGTCTCTTATACTTGATTATGTTATGAGTTACATTACTAGTGATATTATCATGTTGTAGAATGACTTTGATAGTTAAACAAGCATGCTTAGTCCTTAAGTCCTTGCATTGTTGTTTTAATGTCATGCTAGGAGATAGAAATAGAAAAAAAAATATTACTATATGATTGAATGTACGTAACCCCGCCCCGAGAGTAGATATAAGGGCGGGCGTTACAACTTCTGAAAATATATTGAACTTTTTGAAAAATGCAAGTACAAATATTATGAAGTTTTTGAAAAATATAAGTACTTTTGAAAAATATTATGAACTTTTTGAAAAATATAAGTACTTATGAAAAATATTATGAATTTTTTAAAAAATATAAGTACTTTTCAAAAATATTATGAACTTTTTGAAAACTATAAATACTTTTGAAAAATATTATGAACTTTTTGAAAAATATAAGAACATTTGAAAAATATTATGAACTTTTTGAAGAATATAAGTACTTTTGAAAAACTTTTTGAAAAAATATAAGTATTTTCTTTTATTTTAAAACATAATATTTTACTTGACATGATTTCTTTTCCAGTCTGACACAATCCTAGGAAACTTTGTTAACTACATGGACGTTTCCCTATGTGTCCTGGAACTTCTCCAAATTCAAGTAAGTATTATTTCGAAAAGTATTCCAAAAATATTTCATAAGCCAATTTTTTTTTAAGTGATAAAAATGATAGTATTTTGAAAGAAAAAATTACTTATGTTTTCAAAAAGTTTTTGAGAATACATTGCACGAAAACATATTATTTTAAAATATTTAATAATTCTTTTAATTTGACCTCCCCCTAAACTGGACACAGACCTTAGAAGCTTGTTGACTACAAATACTCTTCTTCTGAGTCTTTAGGGTTTGGTTCAGACCAAAAGAATTATCTTATAATTTCAAAAAATAATTTCTAGATATTTTTTTCGAAAAATACTTGTCAGAAAGTTTTCTTTTGACTTAGACTCCCCCTAAATTTGACACATCCTAGGAGTCCTTGTAGATCATGAAGAAGATTTCCTCTATGTCTTTAGGGTTTATCAAAATCAAAAGAATAGTTTTGAATGACATGTTTGTTGAGGCAATCTGTGGTCCGGAGTGACTAAGTGTTTTGATGTTTGGGCAAAGGGTTTAAGTTAGGTTTACCCTTGTGTTCTTATATGTGTATGTTAAGTGTGCAGGTTGTACAGGTACACATATGAACTTGACTGGACGGCCTCGGTACGGTGAAGGGTGGCATGGAGACAAGCTGGAGGCTTGTGTGCACCCGAGGGACCTTGGAGAGCAGGGACGATGAGCTGATGGGCATGGACTTCGAGGCGTACATGAAGGATGGCATGGAGGCAAGCTGGAGGCTTGCATGCGCATCCGAGGGACGAGGGCCGAAGATGAAGAGGGCGCGAAGGCAACAGTCGAGGCTGTGGATGAGGAGTCAGTCGAGTCGTGAGGGTACGAGTGCTGTGTTAATGTACTCGGGAAGGGTTCAGCTGGGGACTAGTCGACTGCTCTGGGAGCAGTCGACTGGTAGGTGGCTGGTGAGTTGGCTGAGAATTCGAACGTTGGGGGTGCAACGGTCGAATTTCAGTGGCACCAGTCGACTGCCCTAGGGGCAGTCGATTGGTAGCGAGGGTTTCAGCCCGAGTCTTATTTAAAGCGGACTTCGTGGTGACTAAGATTCTTGACGAGTTTGGTCTTGGTTAAAGGCCTAACAGTAGTCTTTGTGCTCAGTGCTTTGTTTGAGTTTGTGGCGAGGTTTCTCCACCCACAAGGAGCGACGAGGACTAGCAGGAGGTTATCCGGGGTTTGATCCATCAACGGATTCTTGGATTAGTCACCCGTCCGGGGTGGATACCAAGTAAATCTTCCGTGTTAGCATTGGTTAGTGTTGTTTATTTTGTTTATTATTATTTCCGCTGTGCAACTAACCGTGTAGGAAGAAAGGGGTTCGAAAATTGCTATTCACCCCCTCTAGCAAACACAATCGATCTATCAGTTGGTATCAGAGAAAAGGACCGCTCTTGATTGGACTAACCGCCGAGGGAGTACACGCTAGAGGAAGAAGAACATGGAGGATAAATTTGGGGACGACATCTACACTCCGCTGCCCTACGACCATGAAGACTTCGCATATTGGAAAGCTAGAATAGAGACATGGTTTGGAATGGAGTGGGACCTTCGGATTGCTCTTGAAGAGCCCTTCGAAGTTCCAAAGGACAAGCACGGAAAGAGGCTTCGTCCTAGGTATTGGGACAAAGAGCAACAAGAAAAAGCTAGGGCCAATGAGAAGGTAATTAGCATTTTGATAAATATTTTGCCTAATGACATTTTGAGTTGTCTAGGTAAATATAAAGATACATGTGAGTTGTGGAAGAAGATAGAAGAATATCATGAGAAATCTACACAAGCCAAAATTATGGAAGAATCAAAAGAAATGGATTCAATAGACCAAGAGGAAGAAGAATTGCTCATATCATCAAGTGAAGAGGGAGTAAGCTCAAGAGCCCAAGAGGATGAACAATCAAGTGAGGAATCCTCTACGTCATCAAAAGAAGAGGAAAAGGTCTTCACCTCAAGGATTGAGGGGGAGGAGAGACCTTCATATATACCAGAACAAAAGGAAGCATCCACATCATCCAAGGTTGAAGAGGAAGTCAACCTAGCCTCTACCTCCACCAAAGTCAAATCGAAAGAGCACATCACATGCTTTGGTTGCAACGAAAAGGGGCACTACAAGGACAAGTGCCCAAAAGGTAAAATGGAGGTAAAATCTAAACCAAGTTCAATTCTTTTTAAATCTAATATGAGGTGCAGGAATGAAGAATCCCAAGAGAAGAAGAAGAGGATTCGATGCTTCACGTGTGGTGAGCTAGGGCATTACCACACCAAGTGTCCAAGAAAGAAAGAGCTCAAGAAAATGGGACACTTGAGGAGATGGGAGAAAGAAGAAAGGAGGAAGCAAAGATCACAACAAGGAGGAACTACAAAGGTAAGGGAGGTAATTCCTAACCCTAGATTAAGATGTAATTCAATTTCAAGTTCCTCAATGCATTTTAAAAATCATGTTAATTACCCATCCATGCATGCTAGTTTTAATGAAAAATGCTTAATGGTGCACAATTTTGGTTTTAAATATAATGATAGGACTAGGGTTAACAAGATAGATCAAAACCCTAGGAAAGACATGCATCATGATCAACCCAAGACCTCTAGACCTAAGGATCATGACACTAATCCCAAGAAGGGAAGCAATATGCCTAGGAAAATCGGTAGTTCTAGGAATATTCAAAATGGACATAATGGACTCCAAGGTTAAAGTTCTAGAAAGGAGAAATCAAGCCTTGAGGGCAAGGTTTGATACATTAGAAAAGGCCTTAGAAAGATTCACGGTTGGATCTAAGGGCTTAGACATGTTGTTGGGTAGCTTAAAACCCAACTATGATAGATTGGGGTTGGGATACCAGTCTAAGACCTCCAAGGCCAACAAAAGGAAGTATGCTGGGGAAGCATATAATCTTGGCAAGAAGGAGAATGTCAAAAATGGCAAGGGGGTGCCATTTGAGGGTAGAAGGAACAACTTAACCAAAGACAAAGTGTCCAAGGTTAAGAAGGTTTATTTTGTAGGCTAAGAGTCACCGGGGGCACACCGGTGTGGCTTAGTGTGGATTGAGTTACCTAGGGAGGTAGCTAAGGCTCAGAGCTCAAGGGGGAGCTCTAGGAGCCTTTGGGGTCCATGGTAAATGGATCTCAAGAGTTTCTCTCCTAGGAAATTAGGTGAATTGTGCCAAAAAGGATTGGAAGACTTGGGTAAGTCTTAATCCTAGGTTTTGGCACATTAAAAGGGAATTTAGGGAGAAAAGAATGAAAATACAATTATATTCGAGAAAATTGAGGTTTAATGTGTAAATACCATATAATTCAATGGTAGAAATGACTTATGATCAAGGATAAGAGGATACATTAAGGAGAAGTCGAAATTAGAACTTTTGGGATGAGTTTAAATGACACATTTTAGAGAAAGTTGAGTTTCGTGCCAATCTTGGGATTCGGAGTACATTTGTTTGGAAACGTATTTTTCCCAAGTAGACATTGGCCCCACAAATCTCCCTATAAAATTTTAGATTTTTCAGAAATTTGTAGAATTATTTAGGGATTTTTGAAATTAGGCTGAAAAACTTGAAAATCAGGTATCAGTCGACTGCCCCAGGGTCAGTCGACTGGTCTCAAGCCCAGAAACTCTCTATGGGTTTTGGCAGTCGACTGGATATGGCAGTCGACTGGTTCATGTGAGTAAGCAAAAAGGAGATATTGGGTAGTGAGAAATTGCAAAATTGGATTATCGGATATGACTTTGGGTTAAAAGTCTTGATTATGATTTCATATTCCTTAACTAGAGTGTTACCCCGTGATGTAATATGGTTTTATTGATATTTTGAAAATCAAGGAAGATTGATAAGTTTCCCTAGGTATCTAGGATTTAGAGGTCTAAAAGAAAGAATTGAGGACAATTCCTTGTGTAAATTGATAATGATTAGAATTAACAAACACAAGGAATTCTAGATGGATTGAAAGTTGATACCAAATGCCAATCTTTTGAGGAAATTCGATTGTACCAAAAGTCAAGCACATTTGATATTTTTATGGAATCATATTTTTCTAGGATAGGGCATATCATAGGAAGTGTGCTTGCAAACCTTTAGGTTTTTGTTGGGTATTGTTGAGTTCTTTTTGGCACTAAGAGAAAGGTGCTTGGGGGTAATTCGTTGATGGTGTCCAAGGGAGAAGAACTTGGTTGTTAGGATGGGTAGAACCTAACTTGAGTCTATGGTGTTAAGTTGGGTAGAACTTCACCTAGGAAAATTGAAAATTGAGAGAAGACATAAGTTAAGGGGGAGGTTGCCTCCTTGTTTGCCTTAATTTTCATAGAAAATTTTTGAGTTTTGTGCCAAACTTGGGAACAGTGATAGATACATTATGGAATGTATTTTTCCCAAGTAGGTATGGGTACCACAAAGTTCTCCACGAAATTTGGGATTTTTTTTGGAGATTTGTGGAATTTCTGGCGCAATTCTAAAATTGGCCAGAAAACTGATATTCAGAGTATCAATCGACTGCCAATAGGGGCAGTCGACTGCCCAAGGCTGATGTGTGTATCAGCAGCTGGTTTGATGTCCAAATGGTGTGATACAAGTGTATGGGAGTTTAATACACTGTGTTTAGGACCATTAGGGATTAAAAGAACCGATAATTGGGATATTATTGGGGGTTTTTTGATGTATGGCAAAGGGGGAGAAGTTTGGGTTTAAGTTGGGAAACCAAACTTACCTTTGCTAGAAACCCTAGGTTTAGGGGGAGTGGAGATTAAGGGGGAGCATGGTTGCTCCATTCTAGGCGTAAGGGGAACCTTGGAGAGGTTCTTAAAAAGCCTTTGTAAGTCCAGTGTAGGAGGAGCTTGGGAGAAGCTTTAAAAAGCCTGTTTCGAAAATTCCTAACTTGGAGGGTTAGGTGTGGGATGCCTTGGGATAGGATCCATTTGTGCATTGCATATGCATTTGTTTAACATTGTTTTTGCTATTGACTACTATCTTGCTTCCCTAACTTAAACGTATTGCCAAACATCAAAAAGGGGGAGTTTGTTGAGGCAATCTGTGGTCCGGAGTGACCAAGTGTTTTAATGTTTGGGCAAAAGGTTTAAGTTAGGTTTACCCTTGTGTTCTTATATGTGTATGTTAAGTGTGCAGGTTGTACAGGTACACATATGGACTTAACTGGACGGCCTCGGTACGGTGAAGGGTGGCATGGAGACAAGCTGGAGGCTTGTGTGCACCCGAGGGACCTTGGAGAGCAGGGACGATGAGCTGATGGGCACGGACTTCGAGGCATACGTGAAGGATGGCATGGAGGCAAGCTGGAGGCTTGCGTGCGCATCCGAGGGACGAGGGCCGAAGATGAAGAGGGGGCGAAGGCAACAGTCGAGACTGCGGATGAGGAGTCAGTCGAGTCGTGAGGGTACGAGTGCTATGTGAATGTACTCGGGAAGGGTTCAGCTGGGGACCAGTCGACTGCTCTGGGAGTAGTCAACTGGTAGGTGGCTGGTGCGTTGGCTGAGAATTCGAACGTTGGGGGTGCAACGGTCGAATTTCAGTGGCACCAGTCGACTGCCCTAGGGGCAGTCGACTGGTGGCGAGGGTTTCAGCCCGAGTCTTATTTAAAGCGGATTTCGTGGTGGCTGAGACTCTTGACGAATTTGGTCTTGGTTAAAGGCCTAACAGTAGTTTTTGTGCTCAGTGCTTTGTTTGAGTTTGTGACGAGGTTTCTCCACCCACAAGGAGCGACGAGGACTAGCCGGAGGTTATCCGGGGTTTGATCCATCGACGGATTCTTGGATTTGTCACCCGTCCGGGGTGGATACCAAGTAAATCTTCCGTGTTAGCATTGGTTAGTGTTGTTTATTTTGTTTATTATTATTTCCGCTATGCAACTAACCGTGTAGGAAGAAAGGGATTCGGAAATTGCTATTCACCCCCCTCTAGCAAACACAATCAATCTATCAATGTTGAGTATGGTAATTTTCAAGGAGATAATTTTCAAAAACATAATTTGAAATGATAGTAAATTTTCAAAGAGATAGTAATATCACAAAGTTTTTGAACTAATTTTTGAAAACCTTATTTTGAGATGATAGTACATTTTTAAAGCATAAGGTTTTTGAAAAATCCAAAAAAATCTTTTAAAAGAATAACAACACTCCCCCTGTACCCAACACCGTTTGACTTTATCTAAGTGCCTTAAGGGACTTTAGTGTTGACCTAAAAGGCTTGTGTCTAATTGTGTAGGTCAAACAAATTTTTGAAAAAGATATAATTTTGAAAATGTATATATATATGCATTCAGACAAGCATGAAATCCATAAAAACATTATTATGTTAGAAAACTATTTTAAAAATAGATTTTTATGAAAATATCCTAAGACTTTTGGAAAACATTTTTGAAGAGTATTTTTCGATTTATTAGTCCTCAACATCTCACCCATTCTAAATGTCTCAGTACAAACAAGCATGGTTGCCTTATGGGTGTATTGTGAGATGCTTGTATAATTTTTCTTTGAATTTCTGTTAAATCTAAGATCTAATTAAAACTTGTGTTAGATTCAAATTTATCAAATAGTAAATTAAATTTGAGTTTCGATAATTGGCTTCCAGGTCTTGGCGAGGCACAGAGGCCTTCTTTGGCCATAGCCTTATTGGAGCAACAACCCTTTCCTTGACAAAGCCTTTTACCGAAAGTTCATTTTCAAATTACTTCTTGATAATTTTTTGTCTAACTAGCTTAGGTTTTGGATCGGTAGCTTCGGCTAGTTCCACCAGACTAAACAGACCAAGTAGGGTACGCCTTACCTTACTTGACCTTATTAGAAAGGCTTCCCTAACGTACTATCATCTCACCTCCACCTAATGCTATGTTGTTTAAGTTTCAATTAGTCTTTTTTCCTTATCTAACTGTTCTAGATCATGCATAAAATTTAAACATGAATGACATGACATTTATATATATACAAAAAAATAGCAAATGCATGAGCATCGCATTTATACATAATTCAATCAAGTTCAGGCATTTTTAATTAAGTTTCTAATAATGTATCAAATTCCCGATTTGATACATATCGTGTGAACCCGCGAATATGCCAACCCAGTTTGATATATTTACTTTTATTAAATTTATTATTGCAGTTCGGGTAAGATTTTATTTAATTTGAGTTTAAGTTATTTAAGATTTAAGTTAATTAAGAATTAATTAGATTTAAGTTAATTAAGAATTAATTATAGTTAAATTAATTAAGGATTAAATTAAGAATTAATTTGGATTTAAGTTAATTAAGAGTTAATTGAAGTTAAATTAATTAAGGATTAAATTAATTAAGGATTAATTAAAATTAAATTAAATAAGGATTAATTAAAATTAAATAGGATTAAATAATTAGGGATTAAATTAATTAAGATTGTTAAGATTTACTTTGATTTAAGTTTCAAACTTTCTGGGTTAGTTAATAGCCGTGGGTTTAATTGCATCATCTTCATTATTTCAAAGATGTATGATTTATCTACTATTTCTTCTTTATTTAATTTTTCAAAATTTTCTAACAATTCTGCTTTGTTTGAATTTTTGTAGATTTTGTTAACTGTAGCCTTGATTCTAGAAAATTCATCTTCCTCCTCATCCTCATCATCAAAATTATATTCTTCTATATCTTCATAATAAGTGGAGTAGATTTCAGGGCTACTAATTAATGTTTTATAATTATCAAAGAAATTATTAATTAAATCATTATCTAATAAGGTTTTATCTTTACTATTTTCAGAAATATCATCATTATCCTCAAACATATTTTCAATATTCTCAGAAATATCATTATTATCCTCAGAAATATTTTCAATATTCTTAGAAATATCATTATTATCCTCAGAAATATTTTCAATATTCTCAGAAATATCATTATTATCCTCAGAAATATTTTCAATATTCTCAGAAATATCATTATTATCCTCAGAAATATTTTCAATATTCTCAGAGTTATCCTTAGAATTTTCAAAATTAATTTTAGAAATTATTGCATTGACATTGAAGATTAAACTGTTAATTTTTGATATATTAATATTATCTACATTTGATAATTGGTCATGCAAGATATTGATTTGACTATGCAATAATTCTAATTTTTCAGAAAAAATATCTAACTTATCATATGACAGTGCAAGAATTTGAAAATCTTTACGAACATAAATTTTTCGTACCTTAGCTGGACACTTATTCTTTTAGTGTCCGTGCTTTTGACATTTGAAGCACTTTATTTGACTTTTGTCCCTCCGGACTCCTGGTGCTGGTACTTCCTTTGCTGCCGGTAGTGAAGAACGAGTTTTACGAGTAGGACACTGATTTTTATAGTGTCCTCTCTCCCTGCACTTGAAACTTATAATATTGTAACACCCCAATTTTTACAATTTGAGACCTGGGAATTGTTTAAAGTTCGGGACGAACTTTCTATAAGATGTGGAGGATTGTAACACCCCAAGATTTTTCAATGTAAAATCATGACAACGTATGAAAAATGGTTATAATGAAATGATATAAATTTCATGTAATCACATGCTATGAAATGTCATGAATGCAGGAAATATCATATTCATGAATATGAAATATTAAAAATATTATGAAATAATATTTATGAAATATTATGAATTCATGAAATATTATTAATATTATGAAATTTCATGATGGGCTTGGTTTAATGGGATTTGATATGGATTAGTGCAAATTGTGATAAAAAGAAGAAGTAGAAAAGAGGAAGCAAGGATTGAACCTTGAACCTCCTAGTTGCACTCACCATGACATAACCAATAAACCAAGCAATATTTCATGTAGAGGGAATAAGGAACATGCTTGTTAAAAGCTAGGGAAGTGAAGAGACATGTCTCTTCATGAGAAAAGTATAAATAAGGAGATGAGAAGTTAGAGTAACTTCCTCTTCTTCTTCTTCCTTTTCTCTTCTCCACCGAAAATCCACTCCTCTCCCTTGTGTTTTCGAAATTTCAACCCTAGGGTTCTAACCCTAGGGCAATTGCAAGGAGGAAAATCCAAGTGCCTTGCCCTCTACCAAGTCCAAGGAACCCTAGAGAAGATTTGGAAGAAAAGGATTTTCACATACCCTCCAAGTGTAGGGTACCCTACAGTTTAAGAGAAGGTGAAATTCCAGCGCTAGGATGTAAGTGTCCTCTCGCCTGCAGTATAATTGCTATTGAATGTTTGTTTGTGTATTTCTTTTGAAAAATCACAAGGATCTTCCTTGTAGAAGTTTCGGCCACCCTAGGATTGGGGGTCAAAGAGAAGGTTTTTGATCCAACTTTGATGCATGGGAAGACCTTGGGACTTAGGGTATACATGTAGATGGATTTTTCTTCATGGTGTCAAGAACAAAACCTAGGGTTTGTCCTTGTATGGGTTTCGGCCACTTCCTAAGGGATGTGTGTGGCAACTTTTCAATACATGAAAATAACCCTTAAGACTTAGGGTATACTCATATGTGATGTTTCCAAATTTTTTTGGAAGGACAAAATTAGGGTTTGGTACCCTATAAGGTTTCGGCCAAGAGGAGGAAGGCTAGGGTTTTTGAGTTGCTTGCTATCCTATTATGTTCTCATGAATAGTAGTGTAGATAACATGTTTGTGTGAATGTTTGTGTGAAGGTTGGATGTCAAAAACCTAGCCTAGCCATTTTACACCATTCGGCCACCCTTGTAAGTTAGGGTTAGTGGAAGCTAACCCCACTTTGAAGTATAAACCATGTTTCAATTGTTAACATGAAGTACACTTGAGGTGTTTGTAGAAATGCAGGAATGAATGCTTGATTGGAAAATCAAAGAATTCCCTACACTTGATTTTCAGCCAACCGTGGTTCTAGGGTTGGGAAGTCCTTAATGAAACCATGAAGCATGCTACACTTATATGATGTGTGTATAAATTATGTGACCTATCTTGTTAGGTATAAAAGCATGCCTTATAGCCCATGGGGCACTCTTATGACATGAACATTAATATGCTTAAAAAGGGATACTCTATTGAAACTGGGATCAAGAGCACCCGAATGTGTGGTGTGTCCCTAGGGGATCAAGAGCACCCTTGATGAGTGGTGTGTCCCTTTAAGATGTGATAAAGAGTACCTTTAGGCATATACATATATGAGTAATTACATGATAAATTACTTTACTTTGAAAGTTGTGTACCCGACTCGGAAGGGGGTCGTTAAACAAATCCAATGTGCATGTTAACTGAAGGTCATGGCATTGGTAGGACGGAAGGGTCCTGCTCTAATTAGATTGGTGGCTCGCTACCCCAATTTATTAGGGAACGCGCTTGATGTGGTACTACAACTGGGCCCTGGATGATATTGTATTTTTAAGTACTTACCTTTATGGAACCTTTTGAAAACATTTTCTCATTATGTGATAAACTTGTTCTGTAAAGTACTTAGAGATATTTGATGGGATGTTTATGATGCTTTGATGAGATGTTTATGATGCTTATAATCATGTTCTATCTTGATTACTGAGTACATGATATGATGTATCGATATGGTTTTGCGAGTAGGCCCGGATTCTTACTAAGCATGTTTTGCTTACTAGTTCATGTTGTTTTTCTTATGCTGCAGATAGTGGTAAGAAATACTTGAACTAAAGGAAGAGGCAGAGGGAAGGCTAGAGGATGTGTGTGGTGATGGCTCGGGAAAGGACGAAAGATTCTTATCTACCTTATTTTTGTCTAGAATCTAAACTGCTTCCAATAAAAGATTGAAATTGTATTACTATACTCTGAATGTGTGATGATTATGACTACTCTACTGTTGATTAAGTTAGAGATATGAAACCTATGTCATGTTAGATAATACTATCATTAATGTCTAATTCTTGTAGTATGCATACTAAGTAAAATGCTAGATATTTACTATTTTCTGCTGCTTATGAATGCTTCTTTTGCATGTATCTAAGACTAGATAACTCTTGCTATATTCTCACTTGAGATTCCATGCTATAGTGTGTTAAATGATCTTCCTATTGGGTTGTAAATGCATGTAGATATAAAAGAAATGAAAATACCTTGCTTGGTAAATTAGTCTTCAATAAGCATGCTTACTACACTTCTTGTATTGTAATTGTTTTGTTTGGATATACATGCTTAACTGGATAAATGATATGAATGTATGGACTCGTAACCCCGCCTTAAGGGTAGATATAAGGTCGGGCATTACAAATATGAAATTTAAAATTGACCATAATTAAAGAAAATATTTGATTCACCCCTGGGCTCCCCCTCAACTCCTGGCGTCTTTTCTTCATCGGCTGTTAGTCCGGTGAAGAGCTACCAGGCTCTGATACCACTTGTGGGGACTGGTGCCGTCGATAGAGGGGGGGGTGAATATAGACTCGAAAAAAAAAATCTTCCGAAAGCGTGGAAAACTCGTCTTTCGATTGTTCAT
>JAGFNQ010007959.1:0-187128 GCA_024364735.1 Boesenbergia rotunda
CAATCCATACAAGGCTTTTCTTAATTTGAACACATGTCTTGGAAAGTTAGGGTCCTCAAACCCGGGGGGTTGTTCTACATAAACCTCTTCCTTAATGATCCCATTAAGGAATGCCGACTTCACATCCATTTGGTGGAGTGTAAAACCCATGTGAGCGGCATAGGCTAGTAGAATTCTAATTGATTCTAACCTAGCTACGGGGGCATAGGTCTCATCATAATCTAATCCCTCAACTTGGTTAAACCCCTAGCTACCAATCTAGCCTTGTTCCTAGTGATTTTACCTTGGTCATCTAATTTGTTCCTAAAACCCATCTAGTGGACAATGGTACAATCAGTGGGTCTAGGAACTAACTCCCAACTTCACTTCTCTCAAATTGGTTTAGCTCTTCTTGCATGGCCAAACCCAATCAACATCTCCCAATGCTTCATCAATGGTCTTGGTTCTAATTGGGAGATTAGAGCTATTTGACTAGTTTGATCCCTAAAGTATGACCTAGTCCTTACTCCTTGAGTGACATCACCCACAATTTGGTCAATGGGATGATCATGGTGATGTCTCAAGGGTCTAGAGGTTGTGGGTTCATTTAATCCTTCTTCCTCATCCTCTAGTATGTTTCTTACTCCCCCTTGATCATTGCCCTCCAAATGTAGGTCTTGAAGTCTTTGGGCAAGGGGTTGGACTTCTTCTATATCCTTATCAATAAAAGCCTTTCTAGGATAAGTACTAGTGGTTTCATCAAATTTGACATTTGAGGACTCCTCAATCACCTTTGTCCTCTTGTTGTACACTCTATAACCCCTACTAGTTAATGAGTACCCTACTAAGATTCCTTCATCGGCTTTTGACTCAAATTTTCTTAGGTCGTCTTTGGTGTTTAAGATGTAAACTTTACATCCGAAGACTCTAAAATAGTGGACTTGGGGTACCTTTCCATTCCAAAGTTCAAAAGGTGTTTTTCCTAAAAACCTATGTACTAACACCCGGTTTTGAATATAGCAAGCGGTGTTAACCGTTTCGGCCCAAAGGTAGCTAGGAAGAGAGTATGCATTAAGCATAGTCCTAGCGGCTTCTTGTAGGGCTCGATTCTTCCTCTCAACTACCCCATTTTGTTGAGGAGTCCTAGGGCATGAAAACTCATGCTTGTACCCATTTTCCACACAAAATTGTGTGAAATTAGCGTTTTGGAACTCCCCACCATGGTCACTCCTAATTCGGTTTATTTTGATATTTTTTTCGTTTTCTACCCTTTTACCAAATCCTATAAATGTGTCTAGGGTATCATCCTTATGTTTCAAGAAATAGACCCAAGTAAACCTTGAAAAGTCATCTACTATTACTAAGCAATACTTACTCCCTACAAGTGATGGAGTGCTATGGCAATCAAACAAGTCTATATGTAAGAGTTCTAGAGGCAAGGTAGTGGTAATTAAAGTTTTACCTTTGTGTGATGCTTTGGATTGCTTACCCTCTTGGCATGCATCACACAACTTGTTCTTTTCGTATTTGATCATTGGAAGCCCCTTCACCAATTCTTCCTTAGCCACTTTTGCAATGTTCCTCATGTTGACGTGTCCAAGTCTTCGGTGTCATAACCACCCTTCCTCTTCTTTGGACATGAGACACTTAACAACATTGTTAGTAGCATAAGATAGATCAAGATAATATAAGTTTGCTTCTCTAAACCCTTCTAATATGATAGTGTTTGATTCACATTGTTTTATTACACATTTCTTAGCATGAAATTCTACTCTAAACCCGGCATCACATAATTGACTTACACTCAATAAGTTGAACTTCATATCCTTAATCAAGAGTACTTTATGAATTGAAATAGTGGGAGATACCTCAATTGTGCCACTACCAATGATCCTTAACTTTCCACTGTTCCCAAAGGAGACCGTTCCTTCTCTTAGGTAGTTAATAGTAGTGAACTTGCTCACATCTCCGGTCATGTGTCTTGAGCATCCACTATCTACTATCCACAAGGTTGGGGCCTCCTTCACCTTTACCTAGACAACATGGAAAACATATTCTTTTGGTACCCATATCCTAGATCCATAAGCATCATTTAAAAATTTCTTAGGCACCCATGCCTTCTTGGTGTTTCCCTTAGCCTCTAATCTCCTAGTTGAACCAATCCTACCGGTAAGTGAAACAAAAGCTACTTCCTTAGTCTTGGGCCTATAACCTAATCCGGCCTTGTTGTATACAGCCCTTTGACTGTTGATAATCATGTCAAGGTTGCTTGATCCTACTTGAAATTTTCTGAGTGCTTTTGTGAGGTCATCTACTTGTTTCCTTAATTCCTTATTTTCATTTTCAGTATGTGAGATATGTGAAGAGGTAGAGCTAGCATGCAAATCCTTAAGTTTAATAGCTTCTACTCTAAGCATGGCAATTTCTTCCTTAAGATCCTTAATTTTGCTTCTAGCCTTAGCTAAGTCCATGTTAGTGCTAATAATGATTTTCACTAAAGTAGAAAAGGGTAAGTAGTATACCTCACTTACCGAAGCCTCTGACTCTGATGATGATGAGGTGGAGGAGCTCTCATCTTCACTACTTGAACTCCGTTCATCGTCTGAAGAATCTGAACCATCTTGTGCCACAAGAGCGAAGTGGGAGACTTGCTCTTCTTCTTCCTCTGAGGATGAGGGATCGTCCCAGGTCGCCTTGAGGTTTGTGGCACTCTTCTCCTTTCCCTTTGACTTTTTCTTGTCACTCTTCTTCTTTTCTTCTTTCTTGTCCTCCCTCTTCTTCAACTGGGGACATTCGTTCTTCATATGTCCCTCTTGGTGGCAGTTGTAGCATATGATCTCCTTGGCCTTACCCTTACCTTTGGCCCCTTTCCTAGCATATGATTTGTTAGAAAAACTTTTAAATGTCTTACGAAACTTCCTTACCATAAAGGCCTCTTGGTCACTGTCCATGGAGGCGCTTGACTCCTCCGAGTCCGAGGATGATGAGTAGATCACCTTCTTCTTCTCCTTTCTCCTCCTCTTCTCTTTCTCTGCAACAAACGCAATACCTTTATCTTTTGCCGAAATATTAGCTTGCTCATGCAGTTCAAATTCACAAAATAAATCGTCTAATTTAACTAAAGACAAATCCCTAGATACCTTGTAAGCATCAACCATGGATGCCCACAGGGTAGTTCTTGGGAAGGCTTGTAGGACATACCTGACGATATCCCGATTTTCGACTTTCTCTCCAATAACATGGAGCTCGTTGATCACCTCCTTTACTCTTCCATGCAGCTGACTGACGGTCTCGTTGTTCTTCATGGAGAGGGATTGCAATTGGGCCACCAACAAGTCCTTCTTGGCTCGTCTGGACTCGTTTGACCCCTCGTTCAGTTCGATCAACTTGTCCCATAGCTCTTTGGCACTCTTGAACGGCCCCACTTTGTTCAGTTGCTCCTTCGAGAGCCCGCACTGCAGTGTAGTGGTGGCCTTGGCATTTGACTGCGCCCTTTTCATCACTTCTTTGGACCATGTTCTCATAGGAGTAGGATCTCCTCTTCATCGACGGGCGCCTCGAAACCATCTGCAACACTTATCCAAGTCTCGATGTCATTCATAAGATAATATTGCATTCTACCTTTCCAGTACGCGAAGTCGTTGCCGTCGAAGAACGGTGGTCGTGCGGTGGAGTATCCCTCTTGAAACGCCATTTCAGATGTTCTGGTTGATTGTTAGATCTTCCAAAACGCACTCGCTCTGATACCAACTGAAAGATCGATGTGGCGTGCAGAGGGGGGGTGAATGCACTTTTTCGGATCGTTGAACTCTACACAGATGTTAGCGCAGCGGAAATAATATGTAAAAGACAAATAACAATGCTAACACTTTCAGTTACTTGGTATCCACCCAGATGGGTGACTAGTCCAAGGATCCACGCCGCGAGCACCACTTTTCACTATAGAAAAGTCTCCTTTAGGTGGAGAAACCTTCACAGCAAGAGCTTCCTCTTTACAGATGTAGAATTGAGATGAAGGAAGCAAGGAATCACTTTACAATTCAGCAGCACTTCGTTACTGTACGGAACCGTACAGACACGTGTAACGAGGCCACCTTTTATAGGTGAAAAGGACAGATTCGCAGTCTGTCCAGACGCCCACCAGTCGACTGGCCCGGCATTAAATGTCGGCCAACGGCTAGCAAACACCTAGCCAACGGCTAGTTTTGGGGTGTACCAGTCGACTGCCCCAAGGCCAGTCGACTGGTCCAAGGCTGCAAACTCTCTGTGGGTTTTGGCAGTCGACTGCCTCCAGGCCAATCGACTGCCCTGCCTCCCAGCTCAGCTCCAGCTCCTTCAAACCTTCTCCTTCGCGTATGCCTTCAGGTCTGCTCCCTTGGCTTGCCCCTTGAAGTCCTCTTCCTCTGGCTATCGTCCCTCGGATGCGCACACAAGCCTTCCCTTGGCTTGCCTCCATGCCACCCTTCACGTGTTCCCTTTGAAGTCCACTTCCCGGCTTGCCCTTGGAGTTCTCCTCCCTCGGCTCTCGTCCCTCGGATAGGTCCACCAAGTGTGATCTTCCAAGTCCTGCAAACTCAATCACACAAATCAAATACAACATAACACTCTAACTTTAAACCTATTCGCCCACTCATCAAAACCGTGATCTTCCAATCACTTAAAGGGCCGATTGCCTCAACATATCATACCACTTAAATTCAGTATCTTATTTAGTTTATTGATAATAATTACATAATCACCACATAACTCATTCAATCATTCAATTAAAGAAGATAAAACATAAACACATTTACTCGTTCATACCCTAAAGTACAAATCCTAACCTTCTGACCATCAAAGTGCTTAAATTGGGTACATTACTCAATTTATTGATAATCACTATAAAATACACAGATATCTCATTCATTACTTGAATTTAAGAAGAGATAATACAAATACATTCAGATAAATTATAATTTGAACACCACTAACCCTAATTTTATTCAACCTAACAAAATCAGCAACACTCATGAAATAAAACTTCGAATTTTGACAGAATTTTACAGAAACATACGTATACAATTATCTTAATTTCATTCTACAAACAAGATTAACCAACATGTCAAAATCTAGGGCACAGAAACAAACCCGACCTTCTACTTGAGATATATCTGTTTCTGCCTTTGGAATACACGCAGACCACTTCTTCGCGTTAGTATTCCTCTGGTTGTACCGATTACCACCTTTTTACTTCTTCAAACCCGACGTTCGTCGACGATTCTTGGGTTGAAGGTGAAAGCTGGGTCTTCACTTGGTCGAAGATGAACGGCACTTCGAAGATGTGGTTCTTAGGTTGAAGGTGATAGGCAGGTCTTCTCTGGTTTTTGTCTTCAACGCTCACCGGAAGTGATTTCGACGATCGTCGATTTCGTTTGACGCAGCTCCAAGCCGGAAAGAAGTCACACGGAGTGGAGAGAGTTTGAAAGTAAAAGGAGGGCAATTCGGTAAATTCATATGAGAGGGAGTTAAGTCAAAGGATCAGGCGTTGTCAGGGAGTGGAAACGGAAATTAACTGATACGGAGATTGAAGCGTGATTTATATTTTTGATCGGGGATATAAGGTAATGTTTCCCTATTTTTATTAGTCAAATTATTTTATTAAAATTTAATCTAATTAGGTTAATTTTTAGTGGCCGACAGGAGGACACATATTTTGTTGACTGTTGACTAGTTGTCAGTTTTAGCCAAGTACAACACGTTAAATCAAAGCCGCCCACCTATGATATTACACCATTCCTATCAATTTATCTAACATCAACGATATAAATTATAAAAATTATTAAGTCGAGTAATAATTAATACATAAGATAAGAAAGAATAGATATTTAATTTTTCGAATTTTAATTTTTAAATCTCATAAAGATAATATCTCATGACTAATCTCACAGGGACTATACCTTATCGTTATTTATGCGGTGAGAGGCGAAATTGTCATTTTGGCAACTCCTTAGAGTTGACTCTATGGAAGTACAAATTATAAAGGTTCCTCTAGCCCGGAGCGGACCCATCCTTGGGTTAGGGTGGGCTCTAGCCCTACCAAACTTTTGATTTTATTAAAAGTTAAGAAGGGTGAAGGGTGAAGGAGCTGCAACTTTATTATTGGTGAAAAAAACAAGAAGATAAACAAGGAACAAAATATAAAAAAGCATGTTAAATTGGAGCCAAAGTCACGTGAAAAAGGATCGATACTAGATGGTGATTATTGTGCATACGTGGAAGAGAGGAGAAACGAAAAGATTTTTTTTAAATAATTTAATTCATTTAATCAATCAAATTAATTTAATTTATTATTTAATTTTGTGTCATTAATTTTAAATTAATCTTGATTTTCAAAAAAATTTAAAAATTAAATAATTTAGTATATTCAAATATTAATTATAATCATAGTCAGCTTAGTCTTAGATAATTTTAAGTTGTGGTTACGCCTCTCCTTTAGTAATGATTAATAAGATTTTTTCAACCAACCTCGGAGATTGATCCAGTCATACAAAAATTTCTCACCGACCGCCGCGTCTCTCCTTTAGCAATCGTAAGGTAGGTAAGTGGTAAAATAATTAAGGAGACATTCCGTGTCTATCAAGAGTTGATGTCAGACTTGTATATGAGAGACAAGTCCGTGAGAGACAGCTGCTCGTTACATGGGCATTGACGTTGCCGCATCTAAAATTTCTATTTAGACCAGGACTTATTGAAATATTAGAAATTTATCAAAAGACATTTAAATTTAGAAAATTTCTAAATCACATATTATATTTTGAGAATAACTGAAGAATACTTAATTTAGATGACTTTTCCGTTGTACCTCCTCGAATCAATTGTAAATTTCAATTCCTACTTTTTTAAAGCATTCAAGTCATATTTAAAAAGTTAAAAATAAAAGTAATTTCTATAGTTTAGAGGCATACGATGTCAACCTTTTCTCTTTCTCTCTCTACTTGTGGGGAAAAAATTCTCTCTTTCTCTTATCTTTTACTTGTCAATTTATAACACTTGAATTTATTTTTTTTAATTTAAGTATTAAAATCACAATCAAAATTTGATATTAAATATATATTCTTTAAATTTTACATTGATTCACTTAGAGAATTTTAATTATACTCATTTCAAATCTAATAATTTGAGTCCAAATGTATCATCATTTATTATTTTCGAACTTCTTTAATAGTGTTAAGGAGAAAAAACTCTTCAATTAGAGGCTTCAGCAATTAGACCCAAACATTCTAACGGAAAATTAACATATATAATACTAGTGTACTTTTGAAAAATTTGAAATAAATAATAGAAAATATTTTTAAGACTTGTGATTTTAAAATTTTATAAAACTTGAAATGAATAAAATTTAAACGTTCTAGATGGATAAACAAATTTGGATGGAAATTTACTTATTTGAACTTGTACGCATCCCGAGGACTCATATTAATTTATTAAAATTTAATTTAATTAGGTTAATTTTTAGTGGTTCACAGGAGGACTCATATTCGGTCGAGTGGTCACTAATTCTCATATTTAGCCAAGCACGACACGTTAAATCAAAGACATTTTCTAAGCGAACTATAATATTACACCTGCTCATTACATGGATCATTGACTTTGACACATCTAAGTTTTATATCTAGTTAGGGCTTCTTGAACTATTCTTTTAGTATTATTGAATAATTTGCAAATTGTAAAACCACAAGTCTATCGATTTTATGATAAATTAAAAGATGATGATGGAGATTGTTTTTCAAATTTATAATCAAACCCAATCTCATTGAATGATCCATATCCAATGGCGTCTTGCAAAGACGGATACCTAGGCTTTAGGCCCAGAGCCCACTTGGGGTCATTTTAATTTTACTTTTTATATACAACTGATCACTCCATCGATTTTAAATCTTAAAATTAAATCCCATTATTAGTTCTGAAATTTTATTTTATTTTTTATTAAAAAATTTTAATTCGATTAGATTATGATTTCTAATCCCACGTTAACAATCTAACTTAATTAGAGAAGATAAATCATAGAGTCAACATAAAGAAGATAAATCATAAAGACTATTAATTCGGATACTGTAGTTAGCGCGTGAAAAGGACGGGCACATTGACTTTATTAAGTTTTCAGTCCAAAAAATTAAGATGATGAACTAGGTAACAGACGAATCTAAGATAACCAGTCCGACCCCACAAAAGTTTTCCACCTGTCACGAGGGTAAATCAAGAAGCGCTCGTGGCAGATAGTTAGAAGCTCAACATCCCAGGATTCAAGCCTCATTTGAAGGAAAATTCCTACAAAATACGTCGTAACTGAGGATCGAACCACGAATACCTGAGATGATGACTAATCGTCCTGCCACTGCACCATAGCCCCAGGGGTGAATCATCGACCTAATATAAATGATTAATGAGGTTGAGTAACATCGAACCTCGAGCGACCGACTCGGCCCCACGGAAGATTTCCATCGGCTGCCAGCGTAAATCGGGAAGGGCTCGCGGCGGGTTGAGAAGCCCAGCATCCTAGGATAGCGCCTTATTCGGAGGAAAAATTTCTACAAAATATGTCGTAGTTGAGGATTGAACCGCGATATCTGAGAGGACAACTAGTCGCCCGACAAACTGCGAATATCTAGGTTGATAACTAGTGGCCCTACCGCTACACCATAGCCTTGGGGGTTGATTCATCAACCTAATAGATGGCAAAAGGTGATTCGCTCACCTCAGCATCCCTGCCAATCCGTTCTCGGACCTACACGGAGGTGGTAAATCATAGGACTACTAATTCAGATGTTTTGACTAACATATGGAAGAGCGAGCATACTAATTTTGTCAGATTTTAATTCCTAAATCTCAAAATGAATTCATCATATAAAAAAGGATTCATCGACCTAATACTGACGAAGGTGATTCGCTCGTCTTTAGCGTCCCCGTCAACCGATCTTAAGATCAATACGGATTCATCGACCTAATAGATAGTATATATACTATCCATCTCGTCACGTGTAAAAGGAATGAAAAAAAAAGCGCGGCACGTGCCTCCCCGGCCGGCCGCCTCATACAATTTGAATTTGAATCGTGTGGCCGTTATCCCTTTTCTTTTGATTTAGGTTTAGCAGCGGCAACATCAGCAGGCGAACGGTCAAAATGGAAGTACTTCAAGATATTTAAATTATTAGGCAACTTGTATTTCAAATTACCTAAAGATACAATGATTTTGTGCTATGAAATCCGTAGTCCTATGGAAAATTTTATGAAGACGGATGGTTCATCCTAAGATTAATTGTAAATTAAATATCTAATATTAATTTGAAAAAAAAACTATGAAATCGCAGCCAAACAATTGCATGACCACGCAATCGGATGAGCAAGTGACTGTGATTTCATGGCCAACTTGAACACCTAGCCACAATTTCATGGCTTCTGGTTGATTTTGTTACTGTGATTTTGTCCTTAATTTGTAGATGTAAAAGACATCCTGCTTTAAATTTTTATCAAACGACATCTTAGTTTATTATTCAACTCTATATAATTAGATAATTATCCTCTAATACTATTGTCAGTATTGTTCACATTTTTATATTCTCACTTAAATCCTGAATCAATCGAACACATTGTAACAATTACAATTTTATAGCTACTATACATGCTATAGTAACTACGAAACTGTAACTGTTAAAATACGAATTTAATCATATTCATTTATTATTTACGTTATAGTTGCTAAAAATATATGTAGTATTTATGATTTTGTAACTGTTACGGTACATCCAATCGGTTCAAAATTTAAGTAGAAGATAATAATAAAAATAGTACTAAATGATAGTTAGATAATTATATACAATTGAATAGTAGAGTGTGCTGGTACAATCAATTCAAGTTTGATCAGTACGATCATGAATTTTGATGTGTGTGGTAATATAATTAAGTTATGGTTTCATATTAGTTTGATGTGTATTTGAGTCATGCAGGACTTGGTGAACCACACATGAGGAACATCAGAGTAAAGTAACTCGAGGGACGAGAGCCAAAGGAAGAGGACTTCAAAGGACGAGCAGAGGAAGTAGACTTCAAAGGCATATGCGAAGGATGGTATGGAGACAAGTCGCAAGCTTATGTGCATCTGAGGGACGAGAGCCAAAGGAATAGAACTTCAAAGGGCAAGTCGAGGAAATGGACTTCAAAGCATATGTGAAGGATGGACTCTAGAGAGGTTGAGAGTGAGTTTGTAAGCTAAGCAGTCGATTGGCTAAGGAATCAGTCGACTGGTAGCGTTAGGTGAAACTCACAGAAAAATCAGTTGACTGGGGTTAGAACTAGTTGACTGATGCTTTCAAAAACTAGCCATTGGCTATGTCCAACGAAGAGGACCAGTCGACTAGTGTTTGAATCAGTCGACTGGTAACGGATTTGAGCTGTTTTGTCAACAATTTTTTTCCTTTATTTAAGGGAAAGTTTTGAGACTTGAGAAGGGTTAAAGATACTGTCGAAATCCTTCTTGATCAAGTACTCAAAGCTTCCACACATACTCCCTTCCTCAAACCCTAAATCTCATCTTGTAAAGGGATAGAGAAATTGTGAGAGGTTACACTCCACCAAAAAGGAGTGAGATCTAGTCAGAGATTGATGGGGATTAATCCACTGAAGGATTGAGAGATCGCTCACCTTAAGGACATGCCGTAGAGTAGGAGCAAGCAATCTTTGAACCACATAAACGATAAGTGTTAGCATTGATTTCATTATTTTAGTTTTATTTCCGCTTGTGCAAAACTAACACTCTTATAAAGAGAATCGATGAAAGTTCGACGACTAGCTATTCACTCCGCCTCCTCCTCTCTAGCTATCCGATCATTCCCAACAGAGTGGAGTGCTCTTTTAATTAAAAAAATCAAAATGGAACGCTGATGAGTTGCAAAAGAAAATTGACTTTTTTTTAATTTTTTATACAATTTTTTTTAATGGATGAGGGTTAATTTGAGAAATTTACATGTAATTTAATATTTTGGAAAAGTATGATGCATGATTTTACAAATAAGTTCCCATAAGAGTCTCCCTCCTATTTCAATGGACAAACATACCCTCAACCTTTCTTGGAGTTACTCCTCTTAATTGTGACTAGAACAACAGCAGTTCCAAAGAAGGTGATGATAGAGATGAAGAAGTAGGAATTATACAAACAAATGGTCTCGATTGGGTTGTAGATCGGTCGTTCAAAGATGACCTTGGCGGTAGAGACGACGGCGAGGTGGAAAAAAACTTAGGTGACCTTGAAAATTGAAAGTTCCATTGGTTGAACATTTGCCCGTCTTACTTGTGCTCTAGTTGATGAACTTATTGCGTGAAGGGTAGAAGAAGAAAAAGATAAAATTAGGAGCTCTCTTTGAAGCTACTCATCGTTGGTGGGCCTACGCTAGCCAAACACAAATTCTACGACGCCAAAGTTGGTCATTGAAGAAGGGCTATTATGCATGGCCAAGCCCAACAAAAGCAGAAGCACAAAGATACCAAAGTGAGTTCTAATGGCAATAAAGAAGAAAATAGAGGCAAAATGAATATGGCTACGAATAGTCGATCGGATTAGATGGTCGAGTATTTCACTGGTAGGCTGATCGAAACTCGGTCGGATCGATGCAGATATGGCTACGAATAGTCGATCGGATTAGATGGTCAAGTATTTCACTGATAGGATGGTCGAAACTCGATCAGACCGATGCAAACATGGCTACGAATAGTTGATGGGACTCTATAGACTTCTAAAGATGGTGACTCTCTACATTGAAGTTCTTTCGAGATTAAGAGATTTGTTGCCGATTGGATTTTTGTGACCCTAGCATCCCAGCTCCACACTACAAAAAAACACTTGTATAGGAGTGATTGTTAAGAAGTGGTTTTAGCACCGCTCTCGAAAATTCACCAACTGAATTGGTTTAAACTCAACTATTTCTATTGTCTGATATGTAGGAATAATTTTGAAATCGATCTTGTTGAATAGCTTTAGCATCGATTTGAAAAAACCATTGCTATAACTGTTGGTGCAATCTTTGTTAGATCAGGGTTGACCTAGTTTGACTAGGCTCGGATGAGTTTATGTTTGGTAAGCTTAAGTTTCGATGTTTGATAATGATGTTTGAATATCGTGTGAGTCAAGTGGATCAAGGTTGACGGGAGACTTGACTGAGAAAGACCTAGTGAGACTATGTGAAGTCCGGGTGGATCGGGGAGATCGCACGCTAGCACGGAAAAAGTTCTAGTGGGACTAGACACACCTAGTGAGACTAGGTAAAGTCCAATGGATCGGTGAGACTACTCACTGGCACGAAAAAAGTCCTAGTGGGACTAGGCACACCTAGTGGGACTAGGTGAAGTCCAGGTGGATCGGGGAGATCGCACACTGGCACGGGAAAAATCCTAGTGGGACTAGGTGAAATTCATGTGGATCGGAAAGATCGCACGTTGGCAAGGTGGAAGTCTACTGAGAGACTAGACCTAACTCGAGAGTTAGGCAAACCTGGTTGGGAACTAAGTTAAGTCCTTGTTGGGAACTAAGTAAAGGAAAATTCAAGTCGGTCAAAGGTTTGATCGGACACTTGGTGAGGAAGTCCTAATAGGTCACGGTTGACCGGGGTTAGGCAAGGGAACCCTAGACTTGTGCACACAAGTTAGAGTTGGGGCCAATCGATTAAGTAATCAATTGGTATTGATTTCTTGCAAATAGAAGCACTTTTAATCGATTGAGAGATCGATTAAGGAGGGAATGCATCGATTTGGTAATCGATTATGAGAATTGGATAACGAGAATAGAAGCAGGCTGAATCGATTGGGTAATCGATTCAGCCTCCTCTTAATCGATTGAGAAATCGATTAAGGAGGATGATAATCAATTACAGTGGAATTACGCGAGGCACAGAGAGGTACTGAATCGATTCAGCAATCGATTAAGATCGTCTTAATCGATTGGCTAATCGATTAAACTTCAAAAAATAGCTGTTGAACAACTAAGTCTGACTGGTAATCGATTAAGAGAACCCTAGGTTGCGGGTATATAGGGTTTTCACGCAGGTTGAAGCAGCACTGCTTTCGCACTTCTTCTTCTCCTTCCATCGCTATTTCAAGAAAAGTTTTGAATCTTAGTGTTGTTGTATCTCCAAGGTTCTAGAGACAATTTCAAGCTAGAAGAAAGAAAGAAAAGAGAAGAGAGCTTATTTGTGTAAATCTTGTAAAATTTTCATTGTATTTGCATTTTCTTGAGTGTTTCTTCTTGGAAGCTTGTAAGAGGTTTCTTCACCTCAAGAAGGAGATCTTTCATAGTGTATGAGAGAGTGAGAAAGAGCGGATCCTTGGATTAGTCACCTCAAGGAAGTGGATACCAAGTAAATCGAGGTGTTAGCATTGCTCAAATCTTCCGCCACAACAAATCTTCATCGAGCAAAAATCTGAGCTAATCACTCCCCTTTTAGCTCGCCCATCGGTGCTAACAATAACCGTTCTTATTAAGTGTTTGTGAAAACTAGATTCTGCTTTAACTTCTATAACTTTTAATCAAAAGTTGGAAGTAATAATTTGATTTTTTTTCTGCTTCTGCTTTTTTGCTTATGATCAAGAATTAAAAATTGGCATTTATACCCTTAATAAATTTATCATTTTACATAATTGCCACCTCACTTTTAAATAAAAATTTATATATTTATATAATTTATATTTTCAAAATTTTTATACATATTTTTATAAATTTATATAAATTTTTTCCTTTTTATATTTTTATTTTTATTAATTTTATATCTTTTTTAAACATATATTATTAAAAAACTAATTTTGATATAATATTTAAAATATAATAATAAATTATAAAACATTATTGATGGTGTATCAAAATTATATTTAGATAATTAAACAAAATTAATTTATATAGTTTAAAGATATTATTATCATTTAACTAAAAATTAAACTTTAAAATAATTATTCACCAAACATTCAAATTTTACCTTATATTAGCTTTTGAGTTCTATTTTCAAACACTTCATGCTTTAGTTTTTCACTGACTTCGAGATAATCTATATAAGAATCACTTTTCAAGAAGTAAAAGCTCTCCCAAACACTCCCTTAATGATACAACTATTAGAAGCAATATTTAAACTACTAATATTATATATTTTTAATAGCGGTTCTGGGACAAACGCTGCTACTAACTGTTTCTATTGCTTTAACTTCTAGGATCAGTTTTCAAACCGCTCATATTTGATTCTTTGAACAAAAGTTTGTGTGCTGCTACAACCGCTTCTATTGCTCTAATGGTGTACAATAGATTTATAAATTACATCTATTGCATAGTTTTAGCACCGATTTACATAAATTGTTGTTATAAACCACTCTTATTGCTACAAACCATTTTTCTCATTTTTATTTTTTTTAAAAATAAACTTAATTTTATTTATGTAAATTTTATTTCTTTTCTTATATTTATTTCCTTATGTTGTGTATACTTGGAAGGACGGATATAGAAAGTGAAAGAAATATTTCCGCAGGAAAAGTTTTCATAGTTTACTTTACAAAGAAATGATGGATTATATTTCTTTTTCTCTGTTTACTTGTTATTAAGTAATAGATGGACGAATTCCTAATCCATCCGCATATTATTTTTTGGACTATTTTTCATCCCTCCAAAATCGGGCGGAATACATTTCTTCCCTGCCTTATCTCCACCAACTCACTAGCCACAGACCAAGTGAGGCGGTTGTCATGGCATCTCCATTGCCCAACTACAGCGACGTCGACTGCAACTCATCTTTATCATCGTCGTCCTCCCTGTCTTCCCCCTCTGCGGCCTTACCGCTACCCAAGAAGTGGCAGTGCCTCGGTCGCAACTTCATCGACGCAAACAAAAAAAAACATCTTCACATTAAAGTTCTTCAAAAATTTCTTAGCTCCATAGAAGATCCAAGGCATGCTGAAGACCAAGTTCCCCACCAGGATCAGATCTACCAAGATCCTGACTTCGTCAACATCCCACAGCTAAATCTTGAGATATAACAAATTGAGAGGGTCGAGAGAGAACATCCAAATGTGTGAGTTTTACAGATTTTGCAATTTGTGAGACTACCGCGGAAGCCATCGACGGAGAGCATGAGTTGAGGCTCCCGGCGACGGACATGTAATTTTCACAGGGCATTAAACGGAGAGGAGGGCAGAGAGTATATAGTGGAAAGACCAGATGAGGAAGGAAGAAAGGTGCTCTGGCAGTGGAGGGGACTTGGCGATGCGAGGAAAGGAAGAAGGAGCGAAGGATGATCCGTGGAACTCCTCGCGTCGCTGCTGCTTTGGGTTGTCACTACTTGCGAAGGGAGGCCCTGCATGGCGCTACGGTTGTTTTTTTCTTTCGTGAGTTTCCTTTCTTTCCTCATTTCCTATGTCCTTTCTGCAAGATTCTCTTCCCTTCACTTTTCTTTCTTTTCTTTTCTCTTCCTTCTCGATAATAGAATTTTTTCCTCATAGAATCCTTTCCTTTCTAAATCCACACCCGAGAGTAAACATAGCATTAAGTTTATTTCCTTAATAATTTTCCCCAAAACATTATTTTCATCAAAGGCTTCGTACGTAAACTCTACGCCTTCATATTCCTCTCACAATAATTGAAACTCTAAATCTCATATAAAAAATCTTTTCTCTTTTTCTATACAACTCCAAACCTAAATCTCATGCTGAAAACTTTTTCTTTTCCTTTATTCAACTCCAAAACCCTAAATCCCATTTAGGAAAACCTTACACTTCTTTTATTCGATTCTATTCATCCTCTGACATTACACAACTAGAATATACTATTAGATCTTGTACGGTTGCTAGAGGGGAGGTGACTAGCACTTTTCGAATCTTTCTCTACAAGAAGGTTAGCACAATACAAACAATATAATGAAAAATAAGAGAATCAATGCTAACACATTCGTTTACTTGGTATCCACCTCCACGAGGTGACTAATCCAAGAATCATTCGGTGGATCACTTCCCGTGTAAAATCCGACACGTTTATTCCACTCTGAAAATTTTTGAAAAAAGTTTCTCGAATGTTCTGGGCTCTTGGACGAAATTTAAGGAGTTAAATGGATTAGAACTAATAGTTACAAGGGCTAATGTGCAAGGAAATTTTAAACATAAGGATGAAATTGCAAATAGCCGAAACCTATTGGACTAAACTGTAAAAAGACCGGTATAAGAGTCGATTAGGGCTCATGGCTTGGTCGCATTCGCTTCTTCGACAGCCGCAACACTCCTTTCGCACGCGTGCCCTAGCCGACGCCACCCCGTCGCTCGACTCCTTCCACCTTCTCCACACGCGAGTGAGCTAGCCGGCAATCCTCTTCCTCAGCCTAGACCTCAGGCCGATGATCGTTCCTCTACTTTCTCCTTGTCATCCTACTTGCTATCCGGATTTGGGGCGGGCGATCAGAGCCTAGAAGAGGGGAAATGGATTGGCACAACTGACTGAGCACCTCACTGGCGAATCTGATCAGTTAAGGTTAGTTTGCTCTAAAACATTCCTGACCTAGTAATGGCTTGATGTTCCTATGGGTTATCGTGTTCTTGGTGTTCTTCCTCTTCAGCTGTGAGCTTCTCGTCGGTTATCTATTCTCAAGAGCATCTCCCTTCCTAGCATCGATCTAGGGTTGGGGTAGCGATCGGAGAAGAAGGACTTCAACAGAGAATTCTGTGGTCGCCTTGTTCCAATAGATCAGACAAACAGGGAGGATGAGAGTCCCCGTGCGTGATTAATCCTAGGTAAGCTCCGAATCTTTTATGTTTTAATCTTGGAGATTGATTTGAATGGCAATGTGGTTGAGGAGTGCTTGTCATTGATTCGCTGTGGAATCACAGCTCTGTTTTCAGATTTGGAAATTTGAAATAGATTTGATTTTTGATCTCGAATTGCAATTGGAGCTTGCAGTGATCGGCCACATATCAGGTAAATGTTTCCTCTAGCCACTATGACTTGGTTATGGAGTTGTTAATGAATTGGGTGTTGAGAAGGTGCTCTGTACACTAGGTATTTAATACAAGTAATTATGCTCTTGTTTTAGCACTTAAGGTCGCAGTTGTGAGGAGTCGATATTGTGAGATCCTAGTGGGATTCGTTTATTCTAGATGCTTTTAGGTTGTGTAGTCTAACCTGGATCAATTGGAATGGGTTAAGTTTCATTGGAAACAAGGAGATGATAGGCAACACAAATCATTTAACTACATGGTTAATTAAATGATTAGGAGATTGTGAATAAATCTAAACTTGAACCTAATCTTAACTACGCGGGATAATTAAGAACTAATCAGTTAATTGGATAAGATTAACTGAAAAAGGAAAGGATTAGGTTAACCTTGGTTTGGTTTGGGGATTAATTAGTTAGTTATTATATCTGTATAATAGCTAATCAAATACATCCTTGATACAGGAGCTTGATTGGATTATTATTGACGGGTGGTTCTGTCTCGTTGATACGGACTTCACCTATTTGGAGGCGGGTACCCTTTGACTTATCTATCTTGATATTGTCATTTTGTTATGCATAGAATGTTATAGATAGCAGTAAGATTTTACGCTATCCCTGGTTATTATGTCTGTTCTGGATATTGTTCTTTATCCCTGTTTATTATGCCAGTTCTGGATACTTGTTGTTTATCCCTGAGTTATCATGTTGTTGGTTCCCTTCGGTCTCAGGTATTATCATATCTGTATGTATGCTTAGATATCGGGATGTACCTCTTGCACTTGACCTTGAGAGATCTGTAGTTTCAGGCCAGTATACCTTGTAGGTTACCTGTATTTCCTGTTGTAGGATTTCAGACTGAGACCTAGTATACTGAGGACTTGGGAGGGAGGTATGTGTATCTATCATACACCATCCTTGCACTGTTGCATGCCGGCGATCAGCGACTCCCTTGTGGTTGAGCCTAATCGTCTTCCGGTACATGACCTGCACACACGGCCACTCATGGGTTAGTGGATACCGTAGATGTGTGCATTTGCCTTGTATTGCTCCGTTCGGCCACTGTTTGGAGGGTGGGCGCGGGCGTGGTAGCAAGCAGGGATCCCTTCTCGTACTGAGCCACGAGGAGATGAGAGCGGAGCTCCCCCATTGCTTGGGGTAGAGGGGTGGTCCCTCGCCAGCATCCTGTCCACTCGGTCACTCAGGAGCAGTGATGGCAGGGTGTACAGTTGTCAGAGCCCTACCCGTTCAGACGTCCCCATGACAGGTGTACGATGATTCTGTCTGGTGTCAGGGGTGACCATGTCATTGCACCATGTGCATATTTTGCATCGTGCATTGTTTGCTGCACTTGTTTGACATCGCATATACTGGAGATTTGTTATCTGTGTTTATATGCCTATTGGTTTTCCGTTGGTATTTCTTACCCTCTTTCCAGGTTAGATGGATTCAGGTATGTATCTACCTCAGTATGTTCAGTACTAGTCTTTCCCTACTGTTGATATGAGTCTGTATTAGCTGAACTCTTAGTGTTGGTATAACCTTCTATGCATATCTGTTGGGTATTCGCTGAGCTATGGACTCACCCCGTTGCCATATATGTTTATTTCAGGTTGATGTCTGCGAGGAGATCCCGAGCCGCCAGTCCCCAGCTCCAGAGGAGCTCTTTTTGGTTTTTCGTTGTTTTGTTATGGACCCTGTAGTATTCCTATGCTTCCGTTGTGATGTTTTAACCATGTATGCACGTTTTATTGGATGGTATTGTACTTTTGAGTCCTAAGTTGGACTTCGTTCGATTTTGGTTTTGATCCTGCCCCCTGGCAGCTCAGGTGAGTTCGGATTTGGTTTTTCGATAGTTATAATCATATAACTGTTGTTTATGCATATATCTGAGGCCTGAGGCCCTTTAAACTGCGTGGTTGTGTTATATTATCTGTGTGTATGTGTAAATTGTCCGTCGGACAGGGGAGGTGCTGTCCGATTTTCTATTGGCACAGCGGCTCCTGGGTCTCGGGGCGTGACAATTTATTCAGATTTTTAAAAGGGAATAGGTTAATTAGAGTAGACTCCTCTCCATTCCATTTTTTATGCTTTTTTGACTCATCTCATGTCTTAAGCATAAAAAATGGAATAGAGAGGAGTCTAAAAGAAAGGTGAAATACACGATACGTGAATCGTGCAACGAAAGAAGGATCTAATCTTCTTATGTGTAGAACCTCTTTTCTTTGGTTTGGACAACAACTAGTCACTTCCAATAGAAAGTAATACCCTCCGGCTAGCCCTTGTCGCTCCTTGTGGGTGGAGAAACCTCCCCACAACACCTCAACAATATCTGAGCACTTAGACTACTATTTGACTCTTACCCAAAACCAAATTCGTCAAGAGTCTCCAGCCAAACCTGAGCCTCTTTAAATAGAACTCAAGGCTGAAACCCTCGCCACCAGTCGACTACTCCCAGGGCAGTCGACTAGTGCCAGCCAAACAGCAGTCCAACGGCTAGCTATAACGGCTAGTTTTTGACTTTACCAGTCGACTGCTCCCAGAGCAGTCGACTGGTCCCCAACCGAAAACTTTCTGTGAGTTTTATCAGTCGACTGCCTCCAGGGCAGTCGACTGGTCCACTCACACACCTAAGGTTTCCCTTCTCGAGTACACTTCTCTCAGCACTCAAACCCTAGGATTTCCCGGGTACAATCACTCAGCACTCGTACCCTCACGACTCAGCAGACTCCTCACCAGCAGCCTCGACTACTATCTTCGCGCCCTCTTCATCTTTGGCTCCTGTCCCTCGGATGCACACAAGCCTCCAGCTTGCCTCCATGTCATCCTTCACGCATGCCTCGAAGTCCACGCCCCTCAGCTCATCGTCCCTGTTATACCAAGGTCCCTCAGGTGCGTACACAAGCCTCCAGCTTGTCTCCATGCCACTCTTTACCGTACTGAAGTCGTCCAATTGTCAATATGTGTAACCTGTACATCCTGCACACTCACATACACATATCAAATATACAAGGGTAAATCTAACTTAAACCCTTTGCCCAAACATCAAAACACATGGTCACTCCGGACCATAGATTATCTTAATAATCTCCCCCTTTTTGATGTTTGACAATACGTTTAAGTTAGGGAAACAAATAGCAATAATAAATAGCAATACTAATGCTAAACAAATATTTGGACTTACGTTGCCAAGACTCCATATTGGACTTACACCGCCAATGCACATGCAATGCAAACATATATGGATCTTATCCCTGTAATGACCCACCTTCTAGTACACTAAGCTTTAAGGGGGATCGCTACTACTAACTGACTAATTAATGATTTCTTATAATGCTAAACCAACTGGGAGACTTTTAAAAATTCTTATTTTACTATTTACTGAACTAACAATTCATAAACATGTTGAAAGTACTGACTAGCCCAAAATAAAGCAAAATTTTTAATTTATTATCTTGGCAGGATTCGATCCCCCAACCTCTGGGTTGCATGGCTAAAACACTAACCAGCTGCTCTACACCAGTTTTGTTTTACACAGTACCAGTCGATTGCTATATGCCAGTCGACTGGTCGGGCCACAGAATGTTTTTGTGCCCGATACCAGTCGACTGGTATTTTCCCAGTTGACTGGTAATTCTGAAATCCCAGTTTTCAGATTTGCTAGAATTTACCAAACTTGAGCCACAATGTACCAAAATCATATCTAACAAGCAGAATGACATAAATAAAGTTCCACGACTATTCTAAGACATTTATTACATGTTTTTGGAGGGTTTCTAGCATGTATAGCAACTTAGAAATCATAAAAACGACATGTAGAAGCAATAACATAAACGTGCTAAGTTCGTATCAACTTCTTATTGAAACCATTCATCATTCATATCTAAGGGCATTCTTAACTACTACATGTCATTCTATATGGTGCATATATCTTAAAACAAGCATATCCTAAGTATTTAGCATGTAAATCAAAAGTATCAAGTTCTTATCTCTAAAGCTTAAGCATGGATCTAAATTACCATATTGCAAGTAGTAACTCATATAATTCAACATTCGCTAAGCAAGTATTAACACAGGTAAATAAACTACTTTAATATACTAGGCACCACAAATAACGAGTCTAATTAAGTTCATACATGGTTCACATAACCTATTGCGGAAAAACTAAAAGAAACATAATAAAGACTATTTCTATGCTTTGCAAGTTCCGAAGACTTTTATTCCAACTCCACCATCACACACACTTTGCATCAAGCCCGCCGCCTCCGCTACTAGTGCTTTCCTTTACCTGTATCTGCAGTATAAGGAAATGCAAACTAATAAACATAAAGCTTAGTAAGTACCATCTAGCCTCACAAAACTATGAAAACTCGAATTATGCTTTTGTAAAACATGGTATGCACGTACATACTCATATCCAAAATCATGCTAGGCTCATGCTAACTTACATATCATAGAATGTCATGGCATATAACTGAGACATGGCACATACTGAACTAAAACTGAAAAGTAAGCTATAGCATGACATACATATCTGAACTGGAACTGAAACTAACTAACATAAAACTAATTATTAAATTCACCACATGCTAATATGAATTTCTGAAAACTAAATACATATAGTAGGTGAAAGTAATAATCAACTACTGTGGGCCCGGCAATGTATCAACTGTGCGCGCATCCCTAATAAACCCGAGGTAGCAAATCCCGAATCCATTAGGGTTCTACTAGGTTATCTAAACCTAGGGGCAACTAGGAGCCCATCCCATACTAGGTTATCTAAACCTAGAGGCAACTTGGAGCCTATCCCTGGACCAAAGTCCGGTACAATGCCAACTGAAAATAAAATAGTTCTTTTATACTTTTCTTTTTCTCTTCTGATTCTTGCTTTTACTAGGTTATCTAAACCTAGGGGCAACTAGGAGTCCATCCCACTGAACCTTGGTCCCAATCATAACTGAAGCAAGAATTTCTATTCTTTAATGCTTTCTATAGCATTAGCTGACTAACAATTTAACAAACACCTTGTGACTTAACCCTTTCTTTTCGAAACTGAAGGGTAAGTGCACTCAAGCCCATCCAGGGATACCTTCAGACTCTAAAACTAATCCGAAGGGTTAATACAACGTGCTTGTTCATAATCCACGATTTCTAATCGTAGGACATACATATAAGGAAATAAAATATACGAAACGTCAATCGAAACTACTTATACTGTAGGTGAGGGATACTTACATCCTGCGCTAAGTTTTCCTTACGAATAAAATCTGAAATTCCCGAGGGAACGTCGAATTTCGACGTTCTTCTTGCTCCTTGGCGTTCTCCTCGCGTCTACGAGAATTCTCGTAGAGAATAGGGCCTCTTGAGACCTTCCCTTGGCTTCTCCTTTGTCTTGGGCGAGAGAGAGGGCGAGAGGAGGGGTCGCGTGCGTGAGGGAGGGCGTCGGCGTCGCTGGGTTGGAAGGAAATTAACCTAAAACTCGTAACTCCCTCTTTTATACTTATGGGGGGCGAATTTAACTAATTTTACCTTATTTATTGTTTCGCTTAATCTATTTTAACAAAAGCAAACCATCCCAGTTGGTCCGCCCTTTCTCCTCTCACATCGTAGGATAAGGGATCAGATCCCACTTAACATTTTTTTTCCTTTTTATCCCTTTTTGCCACTTTCGTTTATGGAAAAATTCTATAAAAATATCCATAAATTCAGAATAAATTCTAAGATATTTCTAAAATTAATTTCGAGAATTTTCGGGTGTTACAATCCCAAGGCATCCCACACCTAAATTCCCAAAGTTAGAAATTTTCACCAAAACGGGTTTTTTAAAGCTTCTCCAAAACTCTCCCTACATTGGACTTACAAAGGCTTTTTAAGAACCTCTCCAAGGTTCCCCTTTCGCCAAGAATGGAGCAACCATGCTCCCCCTTCACCTAGTCTCCCCCAAGACCTAGGATTTCCAGCAAAGGCGTGTTTATTTTCCCAAATTAAACCCAACACTTCTCCCCCTTTGCCTAACATAAAAAAGACTCCAACAATATCCCAATTATTGGATCTTTTAATCCCTAATAATCATAAACAATGTGCACTAGCCCCTCATACACTTGTTTTACATCATTTGAACTACTTCCCAGCTGCTGATACAAAACTCAGCCCTGAACAGTCGACTGCCCCCCATGACAATCGATTGATACTCTGAAAATCAGAATTTCAACTTTTCTGGCCAAATTCAGAAATGCGCCAGAAATTCCTCAAATATTCAAAAATTCTCAAATTTTGTGGAGAGATTTGTGGTACTCATACATACTTAAGAAAAATACATTCTAAAATGTATCTATCACCATTCTCAAGTTTGACTCAAAATCCAAAATAAGCTAAAAAGTTCAATAGAACCTTGACCTAAAGTCCTAGTTTTGGTTTCCTCTTGATGTCTTTGCCCATGCCAACCCACAATGCATCCCTAGCATTGATTTACATGGAAATTACATATCAAAAACTAATTTTCATGTAATATGACCTCAATGTCATATTTCCATGCATGAAACTCAAAAACACCGTGCCAAAACCCAAGAATTGAGACTCAAGTCCGTCTCCAATTCTTTTGGCACATTCCATGGTTCATCTAGACCTCTAGGAGCTGTTGGGACCGGGTGCATGTTGACATGGATGCGGGTTCGTAATTTTAAAATTAATTACATGCAGCGGAAGGTTTAGCATAAATAATTTCTCAGATTATTTAACCCCACATCTAAGCATGCAACCTTATCTTGTGTAGACATGATCATACATTTAAAATTTTGTAGAAACGTAAACCAATTTACTTGTTACCTCGCGTAACTCGAAGGAAGGGACGAGATCCAACCGTAAGCGTCCCTCAGAAGCTCCGCCTCTATTCGCGTCCACGCCGAGTATCATCGGGATGACTTCGCAAAGCCATGAGTTTCGTGTTTCGAGAACTACTAGATTCTCCGAGAACGCGACAAGAAAAACCAAGAGAGAAGTAATCACATCGGAAAAACTCACCACCAAGGTTGGCCGGAATCACAATTCCGGCGAGAAGGAGGAAGATGACTTGCGCCCAATCCCAAGGTGATGATGGCCGGAGAGGAAGATCGTCCCAATGGAAGAACTTCGTCGCCTCGGTGCTTCTCCTTGTGCTCACGGCAAGAAGAAGGGAGGAGAGGGTTGTGGCCGGCCAAGAGGAAGAAGGGAGGAGAGGGAGAGAGCCCAAGCAAGAATACTTGGATTGATTTCCAAGCCTTGCCTTGGGTCCTTTATATAGTGGCCTCTCAACCGCCAAGTCTCTTTTTTCTTATGGAATAAATTTTCATAAGAAATTTATCATATAAATTTTCTATGACTTATTCCATCATGCCAAGTTTTATCATATTTTAATTTATGATAAAAATCAACCAAGTCTCTTTTTTCTTATGGAAAGAAATTTTTTATCATGGTAAATCAATCCATGATTGATTTTATAAAATAAAATAAACCAATCCATGGTTCATTTTAATTTCCATGAAAAATAAATTTCTTTATATAAATTTCTTTATCATGGTAAATCAATCCATGATTGATTTTATAAAATAAAATAAACCAATCCATGGTTCATTTTAATTTCCATGAAAAATAAATTTCTTTATATAAATTTCTTTATATAAATTTCTTTATCATGGTAAATCAATCCATGATTGATTTTATAAAATAAAATAAATCAATCCATGGTTCATTTTATTTCCATGAAAAATAAACCAAACCTTGGTTTAAAAATTTATATCATCCATAATTTTATAAAACAAACCACACTTGGTTTATTTTATAAATTGAATCGAAACTTGGTTCTCTCCCTTTGTTGTGGCCGGCCAAGCAAAGAGGGTGGGGACCCTCTTTGGTCGGCCTATCCAAGCCATACCCCAATGAATTAAACTCATTTAATTCATCTATTAAGTCTTCAAAAGACTTAGCCATTTTACGCTTCCGATGCGTCTCTGAAAAATTCAGATTCGACTTATCGTTTGACTCAACCAAACCTAATCTCTCATGATTGGAAAAATCCAATTTTCAACTCATTTTAAATCCCTCGGATTACTCGTAGTGCGTGTGACTAAATAGGCTTTCGATTTATGTTGGCCGTCTATAATTAACCAATTATAGAACGATCATGAGTGGCACCTAGTAGTACATCATGATCCCTAATTAATCGAAAGATCAACGGTTGACCTCAGAAACAATTCTGAAACCCTTCAGCAGCTATAATGAATCGTGCCTCATTCCCTTCACCATCTTATACCCACTTGGTTCAGGACATGGTCTATGTGTGTCAGTCCCCACTAGGCTGACTATGTCACACCTAGCCCAAGTAATGTTTTCTCGTCCTACGGATTCTAATTACTCTCATGTATCTAAGAGATTCATACTCTGAACATGTCATGCTCTGGCCAGAGGCTTCGAGTAACAATCCGACGATAGGCCTTGGGTATACATCTCCTCGCAAGGAGTGGTGAATCCTTTGTAGGCTGTTCAAACATCTTCGGCACTTCGGCTTATACTTAATCATCCTGGGTCCACACCTCCTTGGAGATGCTTGCTTAAGATGTCAAAGTATAAGTCTTCATGACCATGATGACTTAAACACCGCAAGTCAAAGGAACATCACACTTAAGCTACAATAAGAACTTCACTGACATGTCTATATGTAGACTACCATATGAAGTTTTACAGCCAGTCACTCCAATAAACTAGTTCCCTTAACTAGCATTCATGTTTATCTCCGGACATCCCAATGTCACCAGCCAGTGAGAATCAGCTGATTAGAGAATAACTCATGCTAGTCTCAACAGAATTGATATTGTCCGTATTTATCAATTCATCGACTAGGGACAATTTCAATACTTCACAATTGCACATGTAGAGATAATCACTAGTTGTGAATTCATCACAAATTCTCTCATGCTGTGAATTGTATTGCGGGCATTCAGTAAATGAGTTTAAGATCTCAATCAAATACATAAACATGTATACTCAAATGGTGAATATTCATTTAATAAAATAAATGATTACAATCATAAGGCGATTGCCTTAGGACACTTCTCTCATATCACTAACAGGAGCAACCCTCCCAAGGTCCATTCACCATATATCCCAAAGGCTTCTAGAGCTCCCCCTTGAGCTCTTAGCCCTAGCCACCTCCCTAGGTGACTCAACAACCACTAGACCACACTGGTTTACCTCCGGTGACTCTTGACCTACAAACTCAACCCTCTTAACCGTAGACACCTTGTCCTTGGTTAAGTCATTCTTTTTACCCTTAAATGACACCCCCCTTGTCATTTTTGGACTTCTCTTTCTTGCCATAATTGTATGCTACCCTAGCATATTTCTTTTCCTTGTCATTGGAGACCTTAGACCAGTATCCTAACCCCGATCTATTATGGTTGGATTTTAAACTATCCAACACCATGTCTAAGCTCTTAGATCCAACCTTGAATCTTTCTAGGGTCTTTTCCAATGTATCAAGCCTTGCCCTCAAGGCTTGATTTTTCCTTTCTAGACTCTTAGCCCTAGAGTCCACATGTCCACTTTGGATATTCCTAGACCTACCCATCTTCCTAGGCATATGTCTTCCCTTCTTGAGATTTATGTCTTGATCCTTAGGCACAAAGGTCTTGGGTTTCTTATGATGCATGGTTCTCTTAGGATTTTGATCTACCTTGTCAACCCTATTTCTATCATTATATTTAAAACTATGATTATGCACAAGCAAACAATTTTCATTGATTCTAGCATGCATGGAGGAATAATTAACACTATTTTTAACATGCTTGGAGGAACTTAAATTTGAATTGTGTTTTAATTAAAAGTTAGGGATTACCTCCCTTGCCCTTGAAGTTCCCCCTTGATGTGAGCTTCATTTCTTATTTTTCTTTTCTTCCTTCTCCCACCTTCTTAAATGCTCCATTTTCTTGAACTCTTTACTCCTTGGGCACTTTGTGTGGTAGTGTCCTAGCTCACCACATGTGAAGCATCGAATCTTCTTTCTTTTCTTTTGAGCGTCCTCATTCCTACAACCCATGTTAAATTTTAAATGAATTGAGATGGATTTAGGGTTTACCTTCTCTTTCTTACCCTTTGGGCACTTGTCCTTGTAGTGTCCCTTTTCATTGCACCCAAAGCATACAATGTGGTCTTTAGTCCTTGCTTTGGTGGAGGTAGGAGCTTCTTCTTGCTCTGGTATGAATGAGGGTCTCTCCTCCCCTTCAATTCTTGAATTTGAGACATCTTCTTTTTTTCTTAAGGAAGTGGATGATTCTTCAACTTCTTTCTCCTCCTCTTCGGATGTTGAACTTCTCTCCCCATCCGATTGCCCCTTTTCCTCTTCTCTTGATGACGTAGAGGATTTCTCACTTGATTGTTCCTCCTCTTGGGCTCTTGAGCTCACTTCCTCGGACTCTTCCACTAATTGACCTCATGTAGGGTTTTTATGAAATTCTCCCATATTGTTCCATAATTCATATGCATTTTCATATTTACCTACACTACTCAAAACATTGTTAGGTATTAACTAATATATCGATTACCTTCTAATTTGCCCTAGAGTGTACTTGTTGCTCCTTATCCCAATATCTAGGCATAAGCTTCTTTCCGTGCTTATCCTTTGGAATCTCGAAGGGCTCTGCTAGCATTATTTTACATTCCCACTCCATTCCAAACCAAATCTTCATACTTGCCCTCCAAAAGTCGAAATCCTCATGATCGTAGGGAGGCGGAGTGTTGATGTCATCCCCCAACTTCTCTTCCATCATCTTCTCCCTCTAGCTTGTTTTCTTTTGGCGGTTATTCCAATCAAGAGCGAACTTTGCTCTGAGACCACTTGTTAGATCTTGTATGGTTGCTAGAGTGGGGGTGAATAACACTTCTCGAATCTTTCTCTACAAGAAGGTTAGCACAATACAAACAATATAATGAAAAACAAGAGAATTAATGCTAACACCTTTGTTTACTTGGTATCCACCTCCATGAGGTGACTAATCCAAGAATCCTTCGGTGGATCACTCCTCGGATACCCTCCGGCTAGCCCTTGTCGCTCCTTGTGGGTGGAGAAACCTCGCCACAACACCTTGACAATATCCGAGCACTTAGACTACTATTTGGCTCTTACCCAAAACCAAATTCGTCAAGAGTCTCCAGCCAAACCCGAGCCTCTTTAAATAGAACTCAAGGTTGAAACTCTCGCCACCAGTCGACTGCTCCCAGGACAGTCGACTGGTGCCAGCCAAACCGCAGTCTAACGGCTAGCTGTAACGGCTAGTTTTTGACTTTACCAGTTGACTGCTCCCAGGGCAGTCGACTGGTCCCCAGCTGAAAACTTTATGTGAGTTTTATCAGTCGACTGCCTCCGACTGGTCCACTCACACACCTAAGGTTTCCCTTCCCAAGTACACTTCTCTCAGCACTCGAACCCTAGAATTTCCCGGGTACAATCACTCAACACTCGTACCCTCACGACTCAGCTGACTCCTCACCAGCAGCCTCGACTACTGCCTTCGCGCCCTTTTCAACTTTGGCTCCCGTCCCTCGGATGCACACAAGCCTCCAGCTTGCCTCCATGTCATCCTTCACACATGCCTCGAAGTCCACGCCCCTCAGCTCATCCTCCCTGCTATACCATGGTCCCTCATGTGCGCACACAAGCCTCCAGCTTGTCTCCATGCCACCCTTCACCGTACCGAAGCCGTCCAGCCAAGTCAATATGTGTAACCTGTACATCCTGCACACTCACATACACATATCAAATACACAAGAGTAAACCTAACTTAAACCCTTTGCCCAAACATCAAAACACATGGTCACTCCGGACCATAGATTGCCTCAACATATACCGTTGATATTTTAATTAATATTTTTAAAAAAATATTATTATTAATATTTATAATGATATTTATTAAAAAATCATTTATTTTATATATTAATAAATATCATTATTATTTATAGAGAATAATTTTTTAAAACATAATAACCTTATTATTTTTTTTTACTTAACTTTTTATCTTTATTAACCTCTAATAAGAAAGTAAAGCTAACCTACATTTTTTGTCTTTCTTTTTTTTTTACCAAAAACATGAACCAAGTTGTTTCCATATGTTACCTTAATCTCATATTCTTAGAGGTAATCAAAATTATTTACTAGACTCTGATATTTTTGGACTTAATAAGAATAATTACATAGTAAAAAATTATTAAAGAATTAACTAACATATGAAATTATTAATCAATAAAGTGATTATAAATTAATTAATAAATGAATAAATATCTTTGTTACTCTTCTCCTAATTATTAAGAATAACAATATATAAAATAAACTATTAATTAGTTATTAAATAATTATCTAATATGTAAGTAGATTAATAGTTGTAGTTTAGTTGGTTAGGATATTAAATTGTTATTAGGATACTTAAGTTCGAATCTCACTACAAATATTTATTTTAATATCTTTACATTTATAAAAATCATTCTAACGTTTAAAAGAAAAAAAATAAAAATTTAAACCGGTAGTCGATTAATTTAGGTCGAAATCATATCAATATTACCCAAACTGATTACGAGCTCAAGGTCAGGTCCGGTTTGGACCTGGCTCGGGGTCGGATATATCGATAGGAATAGTTTTACATTTAAGTATTTCAAAATCGCTCTTATATCCATGGCGTGTAGAGCAGCTATTTAAAATTGTTCTTATATCTAAAGAGTTTCAGAATGATTTGAACCGACTGTTTCAGAATGTTTGGAACCACTCCTAAATTTATATCTCAATTTCAAACTATAGGAGCGATTTTCCAACGTTTATCAACGGTTATGGAAACCGCTTCTATAGGATATAGGAATGACAATAAGAGGAGCAATTTTTAAATCGGTAGAAAAAGTGTAGGAGTAGTTAAAAATTACTCTTGAAAGTCAAAAAAATCATTCTTATACGGGTATTTTTTTTATAGTGCCGCATTCCTTAGCAGGTCTCGATCTGATTGACCATCGGTGTTCACATATCCCTAAGTGTTATGTTCTTTCTAAATCAAGGCCTCGCTCTGCTAGTATAGAAATGCTTAATTTGTCAATTGAATTCTCCTAATTCGAGGAGCCTTGTTTCCCCTGATTCCATTACCCAATCGACATCGTTCTATCATGCTCCGATTGGATTCCTCCAATTAACGAGGCTTAGCTCTCCTCGAATCCTTACATATGAATAGACATCATTTGAACCACTCACAACCCCAATGTCTTGCATTGGACAGTGGGCCTCCATTAAGATTCCTCTTATAAAGGGTGGGCCCTAAAAGCCCAATAGACGTTGGGGTTTATGACTCAAACTGCAATAAATATTGCGTGTAGGATGTTAAAGGCTCATGCAATAGTATTATTATATAGATACAAGATATGTGTGATGGGACTTCTCGATATAGCAAAAATATAATGATATGATATTTCTCTAATTAAGATAGGATGTTTAATTAATAAGAAACATTGCAACGAGAGAAGTTAGAGAGATATTATAAAAAGGGTCCCACCCTCTAGGCAAAAGTATGTTTTTACTAGGCGCGCATTCCACATTTGCTTTCTCTATTGTTCATCTTCTATATTTTATCTACTTCATTGATTTGAGCATTGAACTGACTGTACCGTGACACTCTTGGCTTGCTTACAAATGCTCCATTTTCTTTCTTTGCTTCGTGAGCTTGTAGGTATTCCAACCTCTAGGTCTTCTTCCAGTCAAACTTGAAGCAAGCTCATCGGTAGTCCAGTGTTCACCAATTTCAAACAAGATCATCATTATTTAGAAAAGTTCTTATTAGTGTGGGTCCTTATACAATACTCGCAATGATGAAGGATAGAAATTAAGAACCTCTACGAGTATGATGCAATATTAAAACACTCGAGAGAACAAATAAGATGACAAGAATTTAAATCTCACTAGAAACAAATATTCAGAAAGTTGACTTTTGAGTATGTACAAGTTGTGTTTTGAATTTATCTAATAGGTAAAACAAAAGAAAAATTCGTATATATACTTTTGAGACTAGTTAGACAAAATTCAAATGCCTAAATTATCGGAAAAAAAATATAAAGAGAATTAGGGCAACAACAAAATTAGATGTACAAAGAGACCAAAGTGAGTTCTGTTAGGATCTTTGCCCTAGCTAGAGGGGGGTGAATAGCTATCTCTCGATTTTTTCTCTCCTACAAACACGTTAGCGGAAGCAATACAAATAGAAATATGAAGGTAGGAAAGAAATCAATACTAACTCACTGATTTTACTTGGTATCCACCTCTTCAAGGTGATTAATCCAAGGATCCACACACACCACACAAAACCCTTCACTATGAACTTCTCCTTCTCAAGATCACACTTGAAGGTGGAGAAACCCTAACACAATGATCTCCCTCCTCTTACAAATGAAATGAAAGCTTGGAGGAGGAGATTGAGAGAGTTGTGAAGCTTGGAGAGCTCTAAAATGATCACACACTTCGTACCCAAGGAAAGCTCTACCTTTCTCCAAGATAAAACACTAGGTTTTATATCTTCGTCCGCGACTCCAGTCGACTGCTCACTTACCAGTCGACTGGTAGGCTTCAACGGCTACAAAATATGCAATGAGTGCCTCAGCCGCCTTCGCAACGGTCGACCTCCAGTCGACTGGAATTGGTTCCAGTCGACTGGCTCCAGTCGACTGGAACCAATTCCAGTCGACTGGCAGTCAACTGGTCGACCCTCCTTGGGTCGACCCGATTCTCTGTGTGTTGTGGTCCCAATCGACTGACAACTTACCAATCGACTGATGAAGCTGAGAAATCACATTTCAGCTTCCCTTTTCATCCCTTAGTCTTGACTCACGCCTTCAAACACCTTCCACAAGCCTTGTGCCTCTCTTGGATGCTTCCGAGTCCACGACTCCTCATCCTTGCACTTGCTTGAAGTGTTTCCATCGGCTTCGTCATACTAAGTCTTCCTTTTGCCAAGAGGTCACACCTCCGGGACTTCCTTTGCCAAGACTCTCTTCTTGGACTTTCCTGCTTACTCAAAGCACACAAGTTAGAACACAAAACATTGCCTAACTTAAACTTGTTTAGCCAAACATGAAAACCATAATTACTTGGAGCAAGATTGCACCAACAATCTCCCCCTTTTTGATGTTTGACAAAACTCATTTAAGTTAGGTCTTTAAATATCACAACATGCTTTAAGTATAATGATACATGAACATGAGGCATATAAAGATAAGCATATGAATATAATCATGCAACATTTCATGTAATCTAAAACACATAATCACGATTAAGAGCTAACTTAATCTATTTCTCCCCCTTTTTGACAAAAATCACAAAAGGGAGTGACAACACTCAAGCGAGGAATGAGTCATGAGATAAGTCAAGATAGACCCTAGTAATTCTCCTCCTTGGATAATGGAATCTACCATCCCTTGATAGATATGTACCCGTTAAAGGCTTGCTCCCCCTAAAGTCTTGCTCCCCTTGGATCATTGCACCAATAATGTCCTTGATTCATTTTGAAGGCAACAACAACAATTCTTACCCATCAATACAGATCAAAAAAAATCCGAGCCTCTTCCCATAACGTAACAACGTTGCGTGTCAACTTGAATCCAATGACTCTCTTGACCAATCCTATTATCCAAGATAAGATTACATGCAGGCCATATCACTTCCAATTGATACAAGGTATCAGAGAACTCACAGGGTTCAAAAGACGGACAAAACTTCAATTTCAGCACAAAACAGAGTCACCCGGTCGACCTCTGGTCGACTGCTACCAGTCGACTGGTACAGTGCCAGTCGACTGGTAGCTGATAAATGTAGTTTTCAGCTCCCGAAATTCAGAAATGCAGAAATAAATGTACAGTGATCGAAAAATTCTGAAATTTCACCCCAACATTTCTTAAGTTACCCACTATTCATGAAAAATATTTTGAAAAATATATGCACCTTGAAATAGTGGTTTGATACAAAGTTTGAAAAGTCCAGAAATAACTTGATACTCATGAAACTATGTATCAATCTAGGCACCAACTATAGCCATCAATACAAGACCTATGCTATGCCATTCTATGGGGATTAGGAAATGTGTTCAAGGCAAATTTAAGATTCATGATCAATGATTACCAAGAATACATGGATATGGCCATAAATAAGACTCTTATTCTTAACCAACAAGGAGACTCCCCCTTAATCCATTATGCCATTAAAAATTCATACTGATCATAAATAGGGCTGATGGCAGCAAGAAAAATAAGAGTATAGATTTTACACTGTCAAAGTGAGTATAGTATCAAACATAATCCAAAACAACTCATATGATCACCAACCCAAAATGACGAAATAATATCCCAATTATTGGTTCTTTTAATCCCCAATGATCCTAAACACAGTGTACTAGACCCCCATACACATGTTTCTTATCACTCAGACCCAAGTCAGCTGTTGGATACCCACACCAGCCCTGACCAGTCGACTGCCCCCAGGGCAGTCGACTGATACTCTGATAATTAGTTTTCTGGCCGAATTTCAGAAACGCGCCAGAAATTCCACAAATCTCCAAAAATTCCCAAATTTCGTGGAGAACTTTGTGGTACCCATACCTACTTGGGAAAAATACATCTACCTATGTATCTATCACCATTCCCAAGTTTGACACAAAACTCAAAAGTTTTCTTATGAAAATTAAATCAAATAGGAGACAACCTCCCCCTTAACCCATGCCTTCTCCCAATTTTCATTTTTTCCAAGTTAAGTTCTACCCAACTTAACCTCCTAAACACCATGTTGAGTTATCCCCAACCCAACATCCGAGTTCTTCCCCCTTTGACACTCTTATAACATTGCCCGAGGTAATCTTTCCCTAAGTGCCAAAAAGAACTCAACAAAAGTCTAAAAACTCTAAAGTTTGCAAGCACACTTGCTAGGATATACCCTATCCTAGAAAAATATGATATCATGGAAATATCAAGTGTGCTTGACTTTTGGTACACATCTAAGTTTCTTAAGGATTTTGCATTAAGTATCAACTTTCAAATTCGTTTCTAATTCCATGTGTTTGTCAAATCTACCCATCATAATTCGACACATGGAATTGTCCTCAATGTTCCCTGTTTAACCTCTAAATTTTAGATACCTAGGGAACCTTATTAATCCTTCTTGATTTCTATAAAATCCAATAACTTCTTATCAAATCATGGGATAACATTTTATTCAAGGAATATGAAATCAAAACCAAGAATTTTAATCCTAAACCATATCCCATAACCAAGTTTGCAATTTCTGATTAGCCAACATTTTCATTTTCAATTTTAACCTACGGACCAGTCGACTGCCCATGGGGCAGTTGACTCCCAAACCTCACAGAATGTTTTCGGGGCTGAATTCACTTCGGACCAGTCGACTGCCCCCAGGGCAGTCGACTGATACCTGAATTTCAGGTTTTCAGCCCCGATTTCAGTAATACCTAGTTAATTCCACAAATCTCCAAAAATTATGAAATTTTGTGGGGAGATTTGTGAGACCAATATCTACTTGGAAAAAATACGTTTCTAAATAAATGTACTCCAGATCCCAAGATTGGCACAAAACTCTACTTCTTCCAAAGTGTATCAAATAAACTCATCCTAGAGGTTCTAATTCTCACTTCTCTTCAATGCATTCTCTTCTCCTTGATCACAATTCTTTTCTACCACTGAAATACATGGTATTTCACCATTAAACCTCAATTTTGTGAATTATAACTCCTTTTTCACCTTTTCTCCCTAAATTCTCCTTTTGATGTGCCAAAATCTAGGATTAAGACTTACCCAAGTCTCCCAACCCTTTGTGACACATTTCACCTAATTTCCTAAGGGAGAAATTTTTCAGATCCATTTATCATGGACCCCAAAGGCTCCTAGAGCTCCCCCTTGAGCTCTTAGCCTTAGCCACCTCCCTAGGTGACTCGATCCAAACTAGGCCACACCGGTGTGCCACCGGTGACTCTTGGCCTACAAAATTGACCTTTTTAACCTTGGACACCTTGTCCTTGGTTAGGTCACTCTCTTTACCCTTGGATGGCATCCCCTTGCCACCCTTGGACCTTCCCTCCTTACTAAGGTTGTATGTTTTCCCAACATACTTCTTTCCATTGCCCTTGGAGGTCTTAGATCGGTACCCCAATCCCGATCTATCATAATTAGGTTTGATGCTACCCAACACCATGTCTAAGCCCTTAGATCCAACCGTGAATCTTTCTAGGGCACTTTCTAAAGTATCAAGCCTTGCTCTCAAGGCTTGATTTTCCCTTTTTAGCCCTCTAACCTTGGCTTCCATATGTCCACTTTGGATATTCCTAGACCTATCCATTTTCTTAGGCATTTGTCTCCCCTTCTTGGGGGCAATGCCTTGATCCTTAGGTACCCAAGTCTTAGGTCTATCATGATGCATGCTTTTCTTAGGGTTATGATCTACCTTGTTACACTTAGTCCTATCACTGTACTTAAATCCATGACTATGCACAAATAAACAATTCTCATGAGTTCTAGCATGCATGGGTGGGTAATTAACATGATTTTTGAAATGTAAAGACGAACTTGAAATCGAATTTCTTTTTAAACTAGGGTTAGAGGGTACCTCCCTTACCCTTGTAGTCCTTCCTTGTTGTGAGCTTCTTCTCTTCCTTCTTTCTTCTTTTTCCCATCTTCTTAGATGCTCCATTTTCTTTATTTCACCTTTCTTTGGGCACTTGGTGTGGTAGTGCCCTAGCTCACCACATGTGAAGCATCTAATCTTCATTTTTCTCTCTTGGGCTCCTCCATTCCTACAATTCATGTAAGATTTTAATCGAATGGACCCGGGTTTAGAGAGTACCTCCTTTTTACCTTTTGGCATTTATCCTTGTAGTGCCCATTTTCATTGCAACCAAAGCATATAATGTGATCTTTGTTCCTTGCTTTGGTGGAGGTTGGAGTGGAGGTTGAAGCTTCTTCTTGTACTTGTACGGATGAGGGTCTTTCCTCACTTCTTGAACTTGATTCCTCATCTTCCTCTCTTGATGAGGTGGAGGACCTCTCACTTTCTTCTTCTTGTACCATTAAATCCATTTCTGTGGTCTCTTGAGATTGTGTAGGCTTCTCATGGATTTCTTTCAATTTTCTCCACAATTCATTGGCATTTTTGTACTCACCTACACAACTCAAAATATTATTAGGTACAAGATTCAACAAGATATTAATTACCTTCTCATTGGCTTTGGATTGATCTTGTTGTTCTTGATTCCAATATCTAGGCCTAAGCCTCTTTCCGTGCTTATCCCTTGGAATCTCAAATGGTTCTTCAAGCACCATCATGTACTCCCACTCCATCATCAGCCACGTCTCCATTCTTGACTTCCAACGCCCGAAGTCTTCATGATCGTAGACCGGTGGAGTGTATATGTCGTCCCCAAGTTTATCTTTCATGATTCTTCACCTCTAGCGGTTGCTCCCTCGGCGGTTAGTCCGATCAAGAGCGGTCCTTCGCTCTGATACCACTTGTTAGGATCTTTTCCCTAGCTAGAGGGGGGTGAATAGCTATCTCTCGATTTTTTCTCTCCTACAAACACGTTAGCGGAAGCAATACAAATAGAAATATGAAGGTAGGAAAGAAATCAATACTAACTCACTGATTTTACTTGGTATCCACCTCTTCAAGGTGACTAATCCAAGGATCCACACACACCACACAAAACCCTTCACTATGAACTTCTCCTTCTCAAGATCACACTTGAAGGTGGAGAAACCCTAACACAATGATCTCCCTCCTCTTACAAATGAAATGAAAGCTTGGAGGAGGAGATTGAGAGAGTTGTGAAGCTTGGAGAGCTCTAAAATGATCACACACTTCGTACCCAAGGAAAGCCCTACCTTTCTCCGAGATAAAACACTAGGTTTTATATCTTCGTCCGCGACTCCAGTCGACTGCTCACTTACCAGTCGACTGGTAGGCTTCAACGGCTACAAAATATGCAATGAGTGTCTCAGCCGCCTTCGCAACGGTCGACCTCCAGTCGACTGGTACAGGACCAGTCGACTGGAGCCAGTCGACTGGAACCAATTCCAGTCGACTGGCAGTCGACTGGTCGACCCTCCTTGGGTCGACCCGATTCTCTGTGTGTTGTGGTCCCAGTCGACTGACAACTTACCAGTCGACTGATGAAACTGAGAAATCACATTTCAGCTTCCCTTTTCATCCCTTAGTCTTGACTCACGCCTTCAAACACCTTCCACAAGCCTTGTGCCTCTCTTGGATGCTTCCGAGTCCACGACTCCTCATCCTTGCACTTGCTTGAAGTGTTTCCATCGGCTTCGTCATACTAAGTCTCCCTTTTGCCAAGAGGTCACACCTCCGGGACTTCCTTTGCCAAGACTCTCTTCTTGGACTTTCCTGCTTACTCAAAGCACACAAGTTAGAACACAAAATATTGCCTAACTTAAACTTGTTTAGCCAAACATGAAAACCATAATTACTTGGAGCAAGATTGCACCAACAAATTCTAATGGCGACAAAGAAGAAAATGGAGGCAAAGTGAACAATCAACAAGGGCGTTTTTATCCATAACATAAGAACACTATTTAAAATTTTCTTATTACCATGTCTCCTCATACAATTCTTGTGCTGTGATAAAAGATAGAGAATCAAGAGCCCTTATTAGTGTGATGCAGTGGTAAATTACTAAGGGAATAAATAAAAGGATCAACATTCGAATTTCATTAGAGATAAACATTCCAAAGGTCGATCTCCGAGCATACACAAATCATGTTATGAATTTATTTGATAGGTGAATTTTGGGATTAGTCTAGCGAAATTTGAACACCTAACCTAACTCATAGGAGGAGGAGACAATTGCACGTTGACTGTGTCCTAGCTGTCCATAGTGGCTTAGCTTACCAACTCAAGCACCAAAGGAGAATGTCCCTTGCAAGGCATCTCCTCCATGAAGCAACCCTCCTCCCCACAGTGCCTTCACTTTTTCTTCTTTTTCCTTTCTTTCTTTCACATCCAACATGCTACTTTGTTGGATCATGAAGCTATTTGGTAGAGTTAGATGTTGGATCATTTGCATTTATACACTTTATCCCATCTGCCTCTGGACCCATCACCACCTCCCTTCACACTTTTTCCCCAACCCCCACCGGTCGGTCCCGGCGAACCGGATCGATGTTCCGGTTGCGACTTAAATGGACGAGGGCAGTAATATGCTGTAGACCAAGCGAAGAAGGCACATGGCAGGCACAAGGTGATGAAAATATATGAAAAGCAATTGCCAAATTAAACAGGGAGACAATGCAATCAATGAAAGTGGGGTGTGCTTTTAGGCCAACACTTTGCCAACGGGAGGGACTTTACGGTGAACTAATGAGCCAGGGAAGGAGACAACTGCTAACGGAATTAAAGGGCGCCCATGCTTTTATAAATAAAAAAAGTACTCCATTCTTATCAAGAGATATAATATTATCTTCCATGCACTTCTATTAAATTTTGAATCGAGTTTGGAGGGGGATTTGGATTGGGTTGGGTTCGAGATGACTTGAATTTAGGATTTAAAGATTTTTTTTTTGATTAAATCAAATTTTATTTTAAAAATAAAGAAGTTTTCATGTAAATAATAAGAGATTGTTAGTATAATAATGATGAAATATTGAGATAAAAATAAAAAATTATATGAAAAATAGTAAAACAAAAGTCTTTTTTAATTGGGTTGGTTGACTTATTCGTGTTGGTCGGGTGGTTGGGATTCATATTTAAAATTTTTAAATTATGTTCGGATTCGAGTCAAGTTGAGATTGAGACTTTTGTAATATCTTTATTTCGACTTGACTCGAATCCACTTGACTAATCCGAATTACCATCCTTAATTGCAATAATGTGAATGTTATTGAATATGTATAGCTGTTAAATGTTAAATGTGAATGTTGTTGATCGAGAATGATGGATTTAAATTGTAATAGTTATAATTTTATAATTGATTTATAATAGTTACAATCTTGTAATGACTATAATGTGATTGTTAGATGGATAAATTGAATCCCCAACTATTAAATCATAATCAGTACCATCTAAATATTTTTGAACATAGAAAAATACTATCTTCAAAGAAAAATCTTAAGAAAAATTCTAAAAAATGAGATGCCACTTTACATGTAACAATCCTCGATGGGTTCACTGTGTCCTCCAAGATATAGTTTGATTCAGAGCGGGCGACAATTGAATATGTCCATGTAAAATATCACGTCATTTCTTAAAATTTTTATTGAAATTTTTTCATGAACGTATCATTATTCTTGAATATATTAGGAATATGTTATAACTAAGTAAATTTGGAAGAATTTTTTTCTCCAAATTAATTAACAAGACAACTGAATTATAATAAAAAATTAAAATTATGATCCACTCTACTCATCATTTCACCACTATAACTTAATTATATCGCCATATGTCAATTTAAAAATAAACGATTCATCTTTTGATGTAATGATTTAGGGATAGAATATCTTTTTAATTTTTTAGATATTTAAAGATTAAGTTTCAATTTCGATAAATTTAAAAATAATTTTTTTAATAAATAATTAATTTAAAAATGTTTAACTGATAAATTATTGTGCTTCCTAATTTATTTGTATGATACTGAATACAATAATAAATTTAGTAGGTAGTTTTTTTATACCTTAAGTTATAAGGTCTAGATTAATAATATTTTAAAAATTATAATAAAGTCAGTGAATGTAGCATCGGATTAATAATCTACATAAATTATCTTTTTCCTATTGATTTTGAAACGAATTGATAAAATAATAATAGAATAGGTAGTAGATAAATCTGGGATGACCAATCTGATTCCATAGAAATTTTTTATCGATCATCAAAATAAAATAAAAAATATTTACGATGAATAATTTAAAAATTTAACGCCCCAAAGTAAATCAACGAATCGACGAGATCGTCAGAGACAATGAAACACCTATGAAATTTTACCATCAAAATTAATAATAATTTTGGACGGATGAACCAGAATGCTAAATACAGTAACAAATAAAAAAAACAGACGGCTGGCCGAATCGAGGGAATTAATTGCTTCGTGCGATTCTAATTCTAAAGTCAAAACCAGTAGCATTTCTTCTGACCCTCCCGTAACTCCCTGTACCTTCTTGTCCGCTTCCCAACTCACTCCATCCTTTCAAGTCTGTCTGATCCATTCGTTAATACAAAAGGAAATGAAAAAACAGAGCAGAGTTCCAAGAGGAAAGAGTCCAAACCTCCCAATCTACCTCTCTTCCCTTGCTGTTTTTTGTTTTTTTCTTTCTTTCTTCTTCGGTAGTTTAGGCTTTAAGTCGGCAGCCAGCCTAGAAAAGGAAGGAGAGCAGCAGCATTCGAGGCAGTGCTATGATTTCCACGTCCCACCACTTCAAATCCTTCCTTCAATCCAACTCCAGCTCCAGATACAGCTCCAGCTCCAGCTCCGGCTCCATCCCTTTCTGCGAGCTGAAATCGTTGAAGTAGAAGTTGCCGCGTGCTAAAAATCACACCTTTCTCGTTCCTGGTTTGAGAAATCGGATCTTTACCGTACTGTTTTTCTCAAAAATCAATCTTTGGCTCTCCTTCCTTTTTCTGGTTGGCCCACACGAGCGCCTCTCTATTCTGCTGCCGCTTCCGGCAATACTAAGCCATGGCGGAAGTACTCCGGTCCCCTTCCCACTTCCCTTCCTCTCCAAGGCGCCCCCTTTCTTGCGGCCCGAATGATGGCTCCAGCGGCCTTTTAAGTCCTTGCAATGGGATCGACGAGTGCGAGGGAGAGGAGGAAAGAGCCAGCGGCGGCGGAGGGGGCGAGATCGAGACGAAAAGGGGGAGGAGGAGGAGGAGGCGGGGAGTAGGAGGAGGAGAGGGAGGAGGGACGGAGGTCGAAGAAGAGGATGAGGAGCAGCTCTCGGTGTTGGCCTTCTTCTTGACGGTGTTCCGAAAGTCGCTGCTTGGTTGCAAAACGGAGGGCGCCGGCGGCGGGGATTTCAACTCCATGGAGATTGGGTGGCCCACCGGAGTGCGCCACGTTGCCCACGTCACCTTCGACCGCTTCCATGGCTTCCTTGGCCTCCCCGTCGAGTTCGAGCCGGAGGTTCCTCGCAGAGCCCCGAGCGCAAGGTCTCAACTTTTTTTCTTAGATTCTCCTTCTCCTTCCTTTTTCTAGAATCAAATCTTTGGTTGATTTGTTGATTAACTTTGGAGAAACATGATCTAAAAATCAGATTCAGCTTTAGATGCAAATTTGCATACTGCAGAAGCTTATGGAAACTGTCAAAACATTCAGTGAAAAATTTGCAATTCTTTTAAGTGAGATTTTGGTGTTATTTTGGTGTTGCTTGTCATGAATACTGATGGCTTCTTCTTGAGGAATTTTTAACACACTTGCCTTTCACAGTATGAAATTATAGGTCATTGATATCTACTGTGCCGGAAGTGAGACTTACAGATTATCCAATTTGATCAAACATACCGAAATAGTCGGGTGGGGACGTCTCCTTAGAATATCCAGTTGAAATAGTCGGCATTGATCTCTAGCAGAAAAGTATTTTTAGTTCAGAATGGATTCAAATTGCAATCGGTAGAGTGTGTTTACGTCGTTAGTTTCTTAATTCGTATTGTCTTTAAAGTTTTGCAGTGATTTCCTTTGCTTCTAGTCCTCATGACACAACAAGATTTTCACATTCTACTTTCTAATTCTTTATTCGAATTCTACTGCAGTACGACTGTCTTTGGTGTTTCTACTGAATCCATGCAATGTTCATACGATGCGAGAGGCAATAGTGTTCCGACCATCCTCTTGCTGATGCAACAGCGTCTTTACGAGCAAGGTGGCCTTCGGGTAATCTACCGATCTTTTAACTGCAACTTCTGGTAACAATTTTAAGATTCAACCTTGATTTCAATGAAAATGAACAGGCTGAAGGAATCTTCAGAATAAATGCTGAGAACAGTCAAGAGGAGTTTGTCAGGGACCAACTGAATAATGGAATCGTTCCAGAGGGTGTTGATGTCCATTGTTTGGCAGGTTTAATAAAGGTGTCCCCCCTAAACCTTATCCTCACCGATCAGTTTCGTGTTAATTTCTCTTCAATCTTGTGAAGATAATTTGTCAAACTGTTAGTTCTTTTCACTTATAGATACCTGTTTGTGTATGTTCTTCGAAAATGTGTTAGTCCTCGAGAATTGAGTCTCATCTGATGCCGGTTGATGTTTCTACAGGCCTGGTTCAGAGAGCTTCCTACTGGATTGCTGGACTCACTATCATCTGAGCAGGTGATGCAATGCCAAACTGAAGAAGATTGTGCCCGAATTGCTAGATTGATACCGCCAACAGAGGCTGCTCTACTCGATTGGGCAATCAATTTGATGGTCGATGTTGTCCAAGAAGAGCAAATAAACAAGATGAATGCGCGCAACATTGCCACGGTTTTTGCTCCCAATATGACTCAGGTAACTAATGGTGGATGCATTTTACTTTCATAAAAAGGTAGATCCGCTTCTCAACCGCCCCTTTTAGAGTCGGCTCCATGGATATGGAGGGAGATAAATATAGGTACATAGGCAGAAGATGCATGGTGTGGTGACCACAGGTCGTCATGCTACGTCCTGAGGGCATGCATTTTACTTTCATCTTACACCGTGAGGATGATTGTTTTCGATAATTAATGTTATTGTTTTGATTCTAGATGGCAGATCCTTTGACCGCGCTGATGCACGCGGTGCATGTGATGAACTTCTTGAGGATGCTAATCTTGAAGACACTGAAAGAGAGACAAGAACCGAGTTTAGATGGTGCTTCTCTTTCAAATGCAGATGATCCATCTGATGAGAATGGCCATACAAGCCCTACTTTCGATGTTGAGTCGTGCAGTAAGGAAGCGACTGAGCATCCGGTCGACGACGATCCAGCTTTCGAAACTCCTCGAGTTCCTGATGAAAAACCAACAGAAGATGATGAATCAGCTGAAAGTCCTCAAACTTCACATAATGATACTTCAGCCAAAGCCATGGCATTGAATCCCACACTTCATGCAAGTTCACATTGGAGAAAGGCTAGCCGATGTAACAGTCACAATCACCGGAAAGGAAGAAAGGCAAAAGGGCAATCAACCGGCAGAGCTTCATGGCCGTCATCAGAGAAGACGAAGGGGACGAGCGCCATCATCGTGAGCCGTATAAACTCGAAGGTGGAGCGCATAGAGGCATGGAGGTGAAAAACAGATATCTGCTTGAAACTCTAACTTGTGATTCATAGTTGGCGTGTGATGAATTGTTGTGTGTATCGTGTTTCTTACTATTTCTGATGTCTGATGATTTCAAAGTTTCGAGAAGATAAGTGTTTATTCTCTCGTCGTCGTCTGAGTTTTAGCAAGATATGAGATTGCTACTTTGTTTTGGTCATTTTATGTTTGGCTTTGTGTCGAATGAGTTCAAAATATTCTTCTGAATTTTTCTTATTATCTTTTTAACCCTTATTGATATTATTATTTTGCCCGATGACATTGTGTTGTATTAGCCGAATTCATGGAGTTGATAGCTAGGATTAAAGTGATAATATACGCAACAACTCGATAGAATGGCGATTTAGATGCTAGGGGTGTTTCTTATGAGGAGAAAGATCTTGGCAAAGAGTGTTAAGAAAGCAAATGGCACAATTAGAGTTGTCAAACAGGCTATGTAGGGGGACTTGCCATCTTGATGGACAAGAAAATTTTCTCAACACGGAGCCTCTCCAGATTGACATCTACTTTTGACCACTTCCTCTCCAGCATCGTACTTTTTAGCTCTTTTTTACGTCCTCAAGATTCGTACTTATCCCCTATCATCAGCTATCTCTTCCTCACCCGCCTACCCAGGCCCTGGGTACTCCAGTTGTTCATGAAGCATAACTCTTTCTCTCCCTATATAAACTTTCTCATTCTCCTTCAGCAAGCATGGAACTCCAGCAGTCAGCGTTTCGTGTGTAAGTTCTTTCCTTTCTCCCCCATTATGCCCGTCGCCAATGCAAGTCTATAGGTCCGTCATGTAAAATTTGTTAGTACTATTTGCCTGTTAGTCTGTTACTATGTTTGCTTCTACATCAGTATATATGATGTTCTACGTGTGCATGCCCTTAATAAATTACTGTTTCTAAGTCTGTATGTCGGTTTGTAATATAAACTCTTAATTAATGCAGAAGTATGTTACTTGTAGGTTACCAACTTCTTTGTTTTTGTGAACTTACTTTTCTTCTTCATACCTCAGTCCTTTTCCTAGTAATTACTCGGTGAACGGTAACTATAATAATTTCGCAGCACTTTGACCAGATAAGACCTGTGCAAGCTTCGAAAGGGTAAGCTGCCCATCCCTGAAAAAGCCGGGACAACCGTCTTACTGTGAAGTCCTCTACAGTTGAGGCTCACTCGTACGAAAGAGGGTAGTAAATTAAAAAAACTGTTTAAAATTACTGTTCACAATCACTGTTTACAAGTACTGTTCACACTGTTCAAAATTATTATTTACAAGTACTGTTCATAATTACTGTTTACAAAAGTAAAATATTAGTATCAGAGCCCTATCATTTTGTGGACCACAAATGTATGACTTCTAATACAATTGTATTTAAGGAGTTTCAAATATTAGACTATTTAGATCTAGCATTACAAACCTCAACTAGGAAGATCAGAACAACAAATCATTTTAAACATAATTGTTATACTCGATCAAGAGTATCCAACCATTGCCTACATAGCGAGGACCCCCACTTAAATACTCTCACAGACTTAGTTCTTAGTTTAGGTACTTCTTTAGTGTCTCAACAAAACCATATCTATCATATATTAGAACAATTATCTACGACTGAATCCAACAAACACAACTACTAGACGACTTGAGAAGAAACCTAGATTTCTTAAAAGACTTGTTAGTAGGAGCCCTAGAGCCAATTATGTGATGATTGACTAGGGGCATTTTGTATCATATTCTATTATTAATACATACATGTTTGGTATTATACTTACTTTGTATTCTGTGCTGAATGACTAAGTATAATAATGTCCTTGTGTAGTAGGTTCTTATCTACATTATATCGATTGGCTGAATCGATAGTGAGATAATGTAGAGAACACTACACTAAATTATTCCTAGTCAAGCATCAATTATTCAGGGACAATATTGATGCATGGAGACTAGCATGTAGGTCAACTGATGACTTGAGCTCACAAGTCATGGATATGTGATATCAAGTTGACACATGGGTATACATTGGAGAATGTGTACTGAATGACCCGCCATGAGAAAGTTTCATAGATTGTCATATGAGTGTCATAAACTTTCTCATGTGACTATTGGTATGAATAGTCCTTAGACCTGAAGTCACTACGGTTCCCTACATAAGGAGTTATGTACTTTGGTATCGTCAAACGCCACCCGTAACAGGGTGGACTATAAAGGCGATCACTGGGTATGTAATGAATTATGCGGAGGGATGTGAGTGATGTAAACGGGATCTATCCCTCCCATATGACGGGAGTGATATCTGTGGGCCTCTTGATTGAGTAGGACTACTGAAACGCATGGACATGCTCAAATGAGTCAATATGAGATATTGAGCTCATTTGTTTGAGTGAGTCTACTCGGGGATCAAGAAACACAAGATTGATTGAGGATGACACGGTCTATGCCTCATTGGTCAATCTAGATATCAAGGATAGAAGGACAAGGGCATACACTATCATAGTCACGGAGGTTTAGTCGGATCTCGACTTTTCTTGTTACTTGGGTAGCAATGATGCATTGCTAGATGCCGCTCATTGTTTGTGTCTAAAGTGTTTAGGCGCATTGCCAACGTCACAAGAACCTATTGGGTCACACACAAAGGACACAATGCTTCGGGAAATCTGATCGGCAGACCTGAACCCGAGTTGGGAACTCGGGAGGTCAGTTTGGGAGCCCGAGTTGGGAACTCGGGAAGTCCGAGCCCGAGTTGGGAACTCGGGGAGTCCGAGCCCGAGTTGGGAACTCGGAAGTCCGAACCCGAGTTGGGAACTCGGGAGTCCGAGCCCGAGTTGGGAACTCGGGAGTCCGAGCCCGAGTTGGGAACTCGGGAGCGCAGGTCGGGAGCTCGGCACTCGGCAAACTGAGCGGGGAGCTCGGCAGGCTCGGTCGGCACTCGGCAGACTGGGTCGACACTCTGCAGTCGGGGCTCGGCACTCGGCAGTCGGGGCTCGGCACTCGGCAGTCGGGGCTCGACACTTGGCAGTCGGGTCTTGGCACTCGGGAGACTTGGTCGGGAGACCGAGTCGGATGCCCGAGAGGCCCGGTCGGAATCGCATGCAGGAAAGAATAAAAATTATCTTCATTAGATGAAGAGAAGGTGAAGAGTCACATGGAAAGATGTGCTCTTTATTGGCTTTAATGAAGGGAAGTCAAAGAGACAAAAGACACTTCATATTCATGGGATGAATATAAAAGAGACTTAGTCATTTTGAATGAAAACTAGGTGTGTGCTTCCTTCTTCCCTTCCTCTCTTCTTCCTCTCCTCCACTCTTGGTCGAAACCTTACTGTAAGGTTCTTGGTGTTTTCGAGCTACCTCAAGTTGCTAGCACAACTAAGGTAGTTCTCCCGAAGTTGAGAGATTGTGTCCGTGTGGATACGAATAGAGGCACGGACGTTTGAACGTGCAAGAGATCCGGCGCATCTTGGACGAGCGGGATAACCGAAGGGCACGCTTCAAAGGTATAAACAGTAGATAAATCTATTAGATAGATAGCTTTGTACGAGTTTTCTTTCGCATGGATCGCTCGTGGGTTCTTGTTTCCGCTGCGTTTTTATTGTTTTGTGTCGGGAGAACCCAACAAGACTATAAAGACTCATTAAACAGAAGAGTTAGCCAGCTTAATTTACTTAGTATTCCCACCAAGAAAGAACTTTTAAGTCTGTCAAAACTAATAGAAGACAACAATAACCATAACCTCTTTGAACTACCAGCCAAGCAATTTGAGCGTCATACTCAAACAGTCCTATTACAACTGAAAGAAATAATTACAACAAAGATAGTAGAGGACCTTAAAAATATGCATGCTCTACTAGAAGACATTAAATATAAATGAACAAACTAAATTTTGAAAATAAATATTTCGAAGAAGCTTTAGAATTTTCCAAACACTTTTCAAGGAATCAAGATATCGACTATTGTAAACTTGATGTTATTGGACAGGAATATCAAGTTTTAATTCAACAAAATAATACCATCATAGCCTTATTATCTTCCTTACACCATCAACTCACACTTTTAGAAAATAAAGTACTCCAAGTTTAAAAACAAATACAAAAAACAACACTAGTCACAATGTGGAAAGAGAGTATAGATAGTTTAGCAAAAGACTTAAATAAGTTATCTACAAAAAAAGTAATTCCCAAAAAACAACCTAAAACTTATTCCTTTTACACCCCTCACTCAAAATAAATTTAATACGGTCCTTGATGACAACTGAGGCTTTTACCGGTCTGTCTCGAACAATAAGTGAAAGAAGATCATAAACAAATACAATTTCTTAGCTTGATACTATTATAGTGGGAAGAAGAAATAGTATTTCTAATCACAGATTAGAAGAATTAGTAGATATAGAGAGAGATCTCACTCTCTTTTCTAATGCCCAACTTAACACACTAAATCCTAGAAGATTGTATAACCAAGGAAGATTCTCTTTTAATCTTCACTATTTCGCCACCATAGGATTGAAGCCCTTCACCTTCCTAATGGAGGAGAAGAACGTCTAACTCTTATGACTGAAGAGTCAGCACGAGTACTTCTCTGCCGACGACATAATTACATTCATTTAGGATTAATTATATTTGGCCTTAGAGGCTTAACTAGAAAAAGCATCAAAGGCAAGGTTTTACTTGTCCTATATGACTCTAGGTTCGTAGACAAAGAAAAGACAATTATTAGACCTATTGAAGTGGATATGAACAATAACATAGGAATCATATACTTTTGCCCTAATTTTAATATGGCAATTTAAGACTTCGTTAAACATATTAAAATCATAATCAAAGCTAAAGGTTAGGGAGACTTTAAGAAAGATAATATACAAATTGATATCATTTTCCTAGGAAAAATAATGACTCAAATTAATAATAGTTTTAGAGTACAAATTAATGATATCATTAAGGCTCTTACTTCTAGAGGAATATACTTCCCAAAACCAAGGGATTGTTCTTCTGAAACCCTAACATGATTAGAATGAAATATCACTTTAGATATACCATCCCGAACTTTACAACCAACGCAATCAATAATGTACCGGTAAGATTCAACAATTATAAACCTTCTACTTCACAGAATGAACATAATGAAGGAGAAGATAATTTAAACTTAATGTATAGAGAAGATACTAATTATAACATTAGTCAGCAAAACACACCTTCAGTAAATAATATGACTTTTATGTTATAGCAAGAATCACAATATGGTTTTTTATGACTTAGATGAATTTTTATATTTGTCCTCAGAAATGACAACTTATCTGACTCCTACAGAATTAACTAAACTTGAAAACTTTGAAAAGAAACAGCAAAAGCTTGAGAATGACTGGGAATTATAATTTGATGAGGATCATAATATAATTGCTAGGAAACACATTAAAGATTTAAACCTTATGAACCCAGCAGAATCCACTGATACATCTGTCACTTCTAGACCACCTATAATACAATATCTAGAAAGTTCTGTTGGATCGGGTTGGACCGGCTAGAGGGGGTGAATAGACGGTAAAAAAAAATTATGAAAGTGGAGGTACTTGTCTTTAAAAAAAAAGAAACTTGGTCGCAATTGAGAACGTTGCTTCCAAGGCAGTGGACGCTCAATAAAAATCTCCTTGTGGCGGAGAAGCCTTACAAAAATAGCACGCTAGACTTTTAGAGAGTTTACAAGAAATGAATTAATTGAATGAATTAAAAGGCTGAAACTCTAAGCCTATTTATAGCCTAAGAGAATAAATCTGGATTGTTGATTGTTGAGTAGTTTTCTCTTGGCCGTTGATCCATGGATGTAATCTGAATGGTTGATCTTGGATGGGATTAAACTGCATTCATTGGATCTGATTAAAGGATAAGGTTTTATCCTTTAAGACTTTTTCTTCTGCTCTAGACTTCGCTGTTGTAATCTTCAAGTAGTAACATCGGCAGTTACATGTTGTCATCATTAGCTATCCCAAGTGGTAACCATGGTAACATATCTTAGGTGAGGTTTTGGGATCGAATCTTTTTAGCAACAATTAAATTCTTTATTTTCCAACGCCTTATTTGACATGGTCAAATTGACCAGTCTTTTGATTCTTTGTCTTCTAGGTGATTTCCGGCCAACCGGAGTTAGGCTCACCCGAACCCGACTCTGACCTTTCGCCCCTCGAGCATCCTTCCTCCCGATTTCTCGTCCCTCGGATACCACGCACGTCCTTCTCGCTCCACCGGCGTACTCTTCCGCAGCTTCCGCGTCCCTCGGATTGTACCGAGCTCGTTGGCTCACTTCCCCGCACAATCCTTCTCGTCCAGTACGTCTTACGCTCGACTTCCTCCGTACCTAAGCTCTTGCACACTTAGCAAAGGGATTAAACACACCAGGATCTAACTTAAATCAGTTGATCACATCAAAATCAATCAGGGGCACTTACAAGTTCTATGTGAACAACTGATTATGGGCAAGGCCATCCACCAAGGACACCAATCCTTCCATATACCAATAATAATCTACTTCTCAGACCTATAGGAAAAAGACGTCCACCTAAGATTACTTATTTTGGAAAAAATTTGGTACTTGTAAATATAGTTGAATGTGATGATCCCCAACTATATGATATTTATTTAGAACAATGGATTGTCTCTGTTAGAAGAGATTACCAAGCCAAACATGAGCTAGACATACAAACATGTGAAGTCATGATTCATATAGGAGAAAATTACTTAGGCGACGTAGCTAGAGCCACCTGGGAAGCCTACAAAGCAAAATTCTCTGAGGAAATAGCTCGTATAGCAATTCAAGGCAACAACATACTAAACTTTTGTTATACTATCCATAGACTTTTAATTGCTAGAGATGCCAATACAAGATTAGATATACGACAGAGGGAAGCCATGACAGACTTAGAACAACTTCAACTATTCAGTTGGAATTGGATCAAACCTTTTTACAATGACTTTCTAGAATTTACAGCTATCTTAGGGAATTATTATAATCCGGAATTAGTCGAAAGATTATTTAGTAAATTACCAGGAGACTTAGGCAAAGAAATCCACAAGACATGGACAGACTTAAAAGTGGCACCTCAATATGATAATATAGGAGTTAGAATTCAACATATCATCTCAATACAATGTATTTATATTCAAATACAAAAACAACTTAAAAACCAACAATATGAGTTTTGCAACCAAATATATACCCCACAGCAATATGGATTAATCCAACATAGGCACAAACAATGAAGAAAATCAGGCAATTCAACTATACAATCTCAACCCAAAATTAGACCTAAAAATTGTAAACAGTAATTTTGAACAGTGTGAACAGTATTTGTGAACAGTATTTGTGAACAGTATTTGTAAAGTTGTGTGTTTTCTTCTATTTTCTTCTGATAATGCTGAAATAAAGTTGTGTGTTGTGTGGTGAAGGCAAAAGGGAAAAACCTTGTACCCATATCCTTGGGTCAATAGATCTTTTCAGTATATGTGTGCTAAGAGATATTCATTAGGATCTTCTAGTCTATCCCTTAATCCAGTTAGATCCTTGGACAGAGGCTCTCCAATATTTAAGTTGGTCCATTAAAGAGGGAAAAGCAATCCCAATTGGTATTAGAATTAGAATGGTAGTCTTTAAACTCTAGTTGTCTATTAGGAAGGTCATCAATATCTATTTTGATTAGATATCTGGCAGACTCAATTTTTAAATTAACCCATTCTGGAGGGGAGCTATCGATTGTACAAATCACATATGTTTCTTCTTCCTCAAGGACTAGGGAAGTAATTGGTCTCAGTTTCTTTGAGGATAGAATCAACATCATAGACCCATAACTTAGCTAGTAACTCGTAGTCCATTAGAAGGAATGACGTAATTAACCTTCCTTTGATGGTTGGAGGTTCATAAGTATCAATGTTGATATTGACCCTTCGGAAACAATATACGAGCTGGCATTGACGGCCATATTTTTTCTGAGGTTTCACAAACTTTATTCCTGTTTTGACACTTGAGTTTGGAATTGAATTCAGCTTCATACTGGATTGCCATTCTTTTTGGTACATTCTGGTGTAAAAGTTTCAGGGCATCACATAATTCAGCAAAGACTTCAAAAGTAGATCCTTCGGCCAGCCTTCTTATGTAGATAGAAATATCTTCTGGAATAGTATTTGGAAGTCCTAATAATGTTGCCTCCAAATTTCTTTGTACTGTAGTCGCTTCTGATCGGGCTCTTAATTGCCCCAAAGTTAGATATTTTGGCATGTGGATCACAGGTTCTGTGTTGTTTGGAGGTGATATGGTTGTAAGTACTTGAGTACAAGTTTTGTCTGAGTTTTCTGTTTCTATTTTCATTGGTGATTTTTCACCAGTTTTAAGCAACATACTAATAAAGAAGATTGGTCCAATGACTATCCTTGTTGCATTGAAGGCATCTTCCAAGGAATAGAAATCTTTGAATGATGGATGTTCACATTCTCGTATAGTAATAGTGACTTCTTCCTAATCTTAGTAAACTCCTGCTTATATATTAGAGAATACCACATAACAAGAGAATTTCATTTAGTACTCATGAAAACTCTTGTTCCTTCTTAAGCTCCCACTTATTTACTTCGATGGAAGGAGCTTGTCAAATCTTCCACGGAAGAAAGAATGTGAATGATCGATTTCACTTATAACTTGTAAGAAAATGATGGATAAATTCTTCATCTTCACCTGTGACACCAAATTGATAGCAATATCTCTGTTGTTGTTTCGAAACCGACAAAGGAAATGATGTCTTAAAAAGTTAAAAATATATAAAATTCCAACAAAATAAAAAAATATATATAAAATATTAAAATCCTTAAGTTTGGTTATCTATGAGGCGGTTTAAATCAATGAGGTCATTGAATTTTCTATGGTTTTCAGTTTTGAAAAAAAAATCCCCACCATAGGCTGATCTATATAGGTCGCGAGCCAGACAAGTCACACCATTGGATCTGATTTTAAATGAGTTAATTAAATTTTAATATAAGCCGTTTAAATTATTTAGCGGGATGGTCAACCCTACAGGTCTAATCCAAATTAAAGCTTGGGTAGGATGCAATGAGAGTTGGAATCTTTCACAGAATGTATTATACGTCTGTGGTGTTTGAACCACTCATGATATTGAGCCACCTGTAAAGACTCATCTGTGCTTTTTGAATTTACTTTGGTGCCCGATGAAAAATTTTCATGGAATCAGATCAATCACCTCCAAGATTAGATGGTTTAAAGGGTGAATATCTCGCAGGATATATCATACGTCTGTAGTATTTGAATCATATGATATTGGGTTGTCTGTTAGGACTCATATATACTTTTTCAGATTTATTCTAATAGTCGATAAGAAATTTTCATGAGTCGAATCGATAACTTCTAGAATTAATCGATTGGAAAAGTCGAATTCTTAGATTAAAAGAATTATTACTCTTATAATAAAAAAATTCAAAGGCAAAGTGTAAAAATCAAAAGGGTTATCATTTCATACAAAAACAAGTATTTAAAAAAAAAGAAGCTAAAATAACACCCTAGATATTTTTCATTCTAAACTATTTTAACTTTAAACTGTCGTAGCAGTTAGAATAGTTACTGTTAGCTACAAATATAACAAAATTGTTCCAATTTGATAAAATTGTTACTATATTTATATCAAATTTTACTAATTTATCAAATGATTCAAACTCGATCTACTCATCAAAATTACTTTCGTTTGGTGAAAATTACGTTAAAATTATTGTAGTAGCTCAATTGTTTTGGTAAAATTAAGTGATCATTTGAATAATTTTAAATAAGTCAGTAAAAAATATTTTTATATTCATATATAATAATTTTAATCAAATTGAATTAAGAAAATGTATTGGGGTGGGTCTGGGCTGGGCTTCATAACCCAAATAATAACAGAAACCCTAATCCTTGCATTTTTAATTCGATCCCCGAGCCGCAAAGTCGCGTCCTCCTCCTCAAGCCTCGCGCGCCGTTCATCCTCTGCCTCTTAATCAAGAACAATGGTAAGCGTATATCGATCTTATCTTCGCAATTTTTTGTTCTTCTTTTTCTTCCTTGATGCTTCTGGTAATTGGATTTGCTTACGGACCATTTCGTTAACTAAACAGGCGCCGAAGAAGGATAAAGCCCCGCCTCCGTCGTCGAAGCCAGCGAAATCTGGCGGCGGCAAGCAGAAGAAGAAGGTGCGAGACCCCTTTTTTATTTTTACATTTAGTAATTTTCTATAAAAAAAAAACTCTTTTATGGTGGTTAAGTTGCCCAGGGTTTGTGTTGCAGAAGTGGAGCAAGGGAAAGCAGAAGGAAAAGGTGAACAATGCAGTCCTCTTTGACCAGGCGACCTATGATAAGATGCTCTCCGAAGTTCCCAAATACAAGCAGATCACTCCTTCCGTGCTATCTGAGAGATTGAGGGTAAGAGAGCCTCGCTTCTTTGAATCGGAATTCTATAACAATTTCGGTCAAAGTACATTATTACTCCTTGGTCGATTGCTGAAAGCTTACCTTTTTTTTAGCGCTTGCGGTAAATTGTTTATTTTGGTTAGATTCTCTTGAGCTAATGAGGAATGAGGAAAGGAATTGCCTAGTGAGTTGCTATTTAATTTTGTTGCTCATCAATTCATTAAGAGCCTTTCTTCTGTTGGATTGGAACCTAGATTTCTGGCACCGCCGTCAAAATGCCTGGACTTAAGAATTAATCCTTTAGCTTTGTTCATCACCACATCATTTGTTTCACGATCAGATTGGTGCTTTGATCAAACTGATCTCTTTTGGCTCAAACCAAGCAAATTCATACCGTGTTACTCTGAATCACATCATTTTGTGTCAGTATAATTATTTAGGCCACGTAAAAATTATAAGATGAGTTAAGAGTTTCTAAAAAATTGTTTTTTGTGGGTGTAAGTTAGTCATACAAGATTTAATATGTATCATATGAAAGTTGGTAACTTTTTAAACTTATTTTGTTCAATTATGGGTTTAATTGTATGTGTTAGTGTAATTTCACTTACAAGCTGTGTCAGGTCATGCCACTTATTTGTCATGCGATCAGGCCTTGTTCAATATCCTGTTCCGAAAACATCGAACTGTTCATTGGGAAACATAATGTTGTGTAGCTGGAACGTTAAGTCGATCTTTTGCTTTGACAAAGAAACTTAACTTTTGATGAGCTTCAGTGCAGTATTTTCTTTTATGCTGATATGCTCAGTTAGTTTCTTCCCTTAATTTCAAATTAATGTATATGCATGATGATAACTATTAATATACTCTATTAGAATGATTTAATTAAAATCTGTTTACCTTCATCATATTGGTTGTTATTATTTGCTTTTCATGTGTTGAATATATAAATTAATGATTACTTGTAAGCTGAACTTTTTTTTTTTTGAAAGTTTTGTTATGATTCCTGGGCATTCATATGTAGACAGTTAGTTTGGCTCATGCTACCTTAATTCAACTTCTAAATCCTAAGCATTTGAAGGCTACAAGATAAATTAACTATCGGATCAGGAATTGATGTCTTTGATACTGAGATAGTTTTATTTGTCTTCAGATTAATGGTTCACTCGCACGGAGGGCGATAAAGGATCTGATGGCAAGGGGAGCTATCAGGATTGTATCTGCTCACGCAAGCCAACAAATCTACACTAGAGCCACCAACACTTGAGAATTATGTCTTCTCACTTTACTAGGAATTGTTTTCATTGTGTGCCATCAGATATTTACTCTCTATCTTATGGATTATAAGTCTTTTTAGATTCTGTTGATCCCTTAACAATGATGCTAATGTTTTAAGTGAGAACTTGTGCTATTCGTAGTTATTTGTTGTTGTCGTTCCCTCGGAGAGTTTTAATGTGTTGTATCGATCAGGATACTGCTTTATGAAGTCGAATAGTCTTCAGAACATATCAATGGCATTGATCGTCCCGTGTGAAAAAATAAATCAACCTTACGGTGAAATAACACTTCATCTCGAACAAAAGAATGTAATTTGGTACTCCCTAAATGGTTGAATCTAGGCAAAAATTTAATTATCAAAGTTCTCCTGATTGGGTATCTCACTGTATATAGAGGTAAAGGAAGTTACAGTGACAGAATATTTTTTTTAATTTTTCAAATATTTAGGATTAAATATTAATTTTGATAAATTAATATATATATTTTTTTAATGATGATAGATCTACGAATATTGGGTTGATATATTGGGTTGATCAAACGTTTTTTATTTATCCTGATTAATGGTAAATTAATAAATGTCTGATGTCAGTTTAAAAAAATAAGAAAAAATTATAGAAAGTGAAATTTAATGCTTAAAAGACAACAACCTTATTGATCTTCATTTGGGGACAAGGTCTCCTGAGACTATGGTCAGTGGTAGGGTGATTAGTCGCTATTCTAGATATCCACAGTTTGATCCTAGCTATGATATATTTGTAGAAATTTTTCTTCCAAATGTAATAGGTTCGTCTGTTACATGGTCCAACATTTTCATTCGGGGATAAGTATCTCCGAGGTTATGATATAGTGGAAAGATGACTAATTGTCATTCTAGACATCCACGGTTCAAATCTCAGCTACGATATATTTTACATAAATTTTTTTCTCTAAATGAGCGCAAATCCTGGGATACTAAGTTTCTGGACCATTTGTCGCGAGCGCTTTCTGATTTACCTGGCGGTCGGTGGAAAACTTCCGTGGGATCGAACCGATCGCTCGAGGTTCGACATTATTCAACCTCATTAATCTTTTTTTTTTTTCATTTTGAGGATAGGGATTTTAGGATTGACTTAGTTGGTATGACTGTAACAGTGAGGGTTGAAACTCAATAGGGAATGTCATGACTTAGTTGGTATGACTGTAACAGTGAAGGCTCGAAACTCAGTAGGGAATGTCATCACCTTTCCAGACTCTACCCATACATTTGAATTCCTATTATACTTTTCTTAATAGCGTGGGATAGTCACCAAGGGAGCGTTAAGAATTGGATATCCTTGCAAGCTACCCTGAGAAAAATTAATACCATGGTTAATGTTTCTTATATGATAAGTTGTTTCTTCAACTTTAGTGTAGATATAATTAAACCAAAGTAAAATAAGAAATCAAGTAAAAATATGGAATGAGTATGGGATAATAATTTTATATTGATTCGAATAAGTCCATAGACTCCCATTTTTAGGGAGTCTTTGAGAGAACTTTTACTTCTTGAAAAGTGATTCTTATAGAGATTATTTCGAAGTCAATGAGAAGCTAAAACATGGAGTATTTGGAAATAAAAGTCAAAAGCTAATACAAGATAAAATTTGAATGTCTAGTGAATAATTGCTTTCCAACTTAATTTTTAGTAAAATAACAATAATATCCATAAACTATATAAATTATTTTTTCAATTATCTAAATATAATTTTGATATATATCCATAATGTTTTATATATTTATTATTATATATTGAATATTATATCAAAATTAATTTTTTTAATAATATATGTTTAAAAAGATATAAAATTAATAAATAAAAAAATAAAAAAATGACAAAATTTATAAAAATAGGTATAAAAATTCAAAAAATATAAATTATATAAAAATTTAAAATTTTATTTAAAAGTGCAGTGGAAATTATGTAAAATGATAAATTTACTAAGGGTATAAATGTCAATTTTTAATTCTGGAACATTAAGAAAAAAGCAGAAGCAGAAAAAAATATTAAATTCTTGTTTCTCGCTTTTGAGTAGAATCTAACATTTACAAACACTCAAAAGTACTTCTGTATAGATAGAATCTAAAAAACAACTAGCAGAAACTCTCCAAACACTGCCTTAATAAGATTTTAGCTAGAAGCATACATATACTATAATGTGCTTCTCCATGGATATCGGGTAACCAAGTATGTAAAGGTCTAATCGGAAATTTGATAGCATAAGCAATAAGGAATTCAAAATATAATATTATTTCTAATGTCATAGGATATGATTGATTACCTAATTTTTAATATAGATAGTTTGTTAAAGAATGAAATTGTAAGAGTGGTTAGAAAGAGGATATAATTATAGCTCTTAAGATAGTAGTAGTGAAAAAAATTATTAATGTAATTAACATATTACATATATACATTTCAAGTAAGATTAGATGAATTTTGGGACTAGCTATATGAGATCAAAGTTAAAAATACTAGCTAAAAGTATACTTTGTAAATCGAAAGGACATGTACCAGTAAATAGAGAATTTTAGTGGTGGATTGAGAAAGTATAGGAGAAAGTGAAGAAAAAATGAACAACCTATAAGATATTATATACTTATAAGGGGGGCGCTTGGTATATATTCGGTAATGGGAATGGTAATGAGTTTTGATTGAGGGGTTTATGGGTTTGGTGATAACCTAGTGGGGACTAGGTTATAAAATCATGGGTATCATATCCATATTTTGATTCCGATCTTGTATATCAAGCATCATCAATGGAAATGAAATAGATTTCATTCCCATTCCCGACTTCTAAATCCGCTTACCAAGCGCCCCCTAAGTTATAAGAAGGAGAAAAAACTTTAAAAAGAATATGCATTAACCAAGAAGGAAGCTAAGGAAGTAGTTAATTAAGCTAATAATGAATTTTTTGAACATTTATATCCAACATTAAATATAAAAAAGGGGGAAAAGATATTTATATAATAGTTAAAGTGAAAGATGAAAAAAAAAATTCAAATAAGTTGTATTAAAAATGAATGTAATAATGTACTAGTGAATAATGAAAAAAAAAAAATAGAAGAGTGATGAAAAATTTATTTTCATCAATTTTTTAATGAAAATTTATGTGACCAACCTAACTTAGACAATTTGAAGAAGAAATTCAATTGTAAAATTTAAATATCAAAAGTGGAAGAAGTTTTAAATATAATTCAAAATGGAAAAGCAGTTTGATAAGATGAAACTGTCTAGAGAGATAAGGTATTGAATGATTTACATGTTGGATATTATTATTATCCCTATTAGGTGAGTTTATTTGTAAGTTGCACATGTAAATACAATCTGAGCCCTTAAAGTGATCTAACTTATGTTTATTGGATTTCGAATTATTGGATGCGGGTTCAATGTATAGAACCCTTTAGACCAAACTGTTATTATCTATGGGCTGATAACATATTGGATTTCTATATAAAGGGGAGGTCCCCAAGTGTTTAGGGATTATCTTGACCTAATTTCTTGTTCCCCATTAACAAAATATTTTACGGCGCCGTCAACCCTAAGCCCCTTGGAAGATTCTCCTTCTTTCCGCTTCATTTTCTTCCACAGGGATCAAGCCGAAGACGCCACGACAAAGATGATGGCTAATCAATCAGGTTCTTTGTCTTTCGGTTTATGCCTTTTATTTATGTTATGTCATGATTCGATGAAACAATAGATCCATGCTTATATATATTATGTTTTCTCTTCGAGTTTTTATTTGGTTTTCTAGAATTCATGCGGTTAGGAGAAAACACAATGTTCTATCAATTGGTATCAGAGTCTTGTCTTTGTTTCATTGTTTTTATGGTAATAAAGTTTAAAATTTTTCGTCGATTTATTGTATGTATGCTAGATTAAGTTTTCCTGGTATAATACAATTTTTATCGTCGAAAATTATGTAAAAGAAAATTCTATGATAGACTTATTTTCTAAGTTTTTTATATTTTATGTGAAAAAATACGAAAACGGCGGAAGAACCGTCATGTTTAACCTAATTTTCTTTTGGATTAAACATGACGGTTTAATCGATTGGCTTGGTCAATCAATCGATTATCAAGTCTAAAATTATGAACAGAATAAATTTGATTTAATTGATTGCACAAATTTATTTTAATCGATTATCGTCTTAAATTTGTGATAGAATGAATTAGGAAGTATATCGATTAAAATTGTTTTTTTTTTCTGATGAAAATTTCTTTCATGTGAAATTTTTTTTTCTTTCACATCGAAAAAAAACTGTTTCGTAGAAATAGTAAAGTGAATTTTATATATATAAAAGGCTAACGCATTAAATATTTTTTCTTGATGAATAGATTAAATAATATTATTTAATTATAGAACCATAAAGAAACTCTAATTTTTAAAGGAGGGTTCTATATATGATATAGTCGTATATATATTAAGCTTTTAAATCGATTGGGATAATCAATTGGATCATACCATTTGATTACCATATAGTGTCAATTGATTAATGAGCTTAATTTTTTGAGGTGTCAAGACTAATAAAGAAATTATCTGTTCGATGAAATATCTAGAATTTTCTTGGGTCTATCTACACAACGTGCTACTAAATTGAACTATTGTGTCGACCCAAAGGAAGACACCTTAGGTCGGTTTAGTGTATTTTGTGTTGGTAGACGTATATCTATGCTAAGAGCAATCGGCCCAAAGGAAGGTTGCTTTTATGCCAGATATATGTTTAAGATAGTTTACAATTATTGAACATAATTCATTTTGTTCTGATCATGCACAAAATATGTCGGCCCAAAGGAAGACATATTGCGTGGCAGATTAAAATTGTTGTAAGCTATGCACAAAAAATATATATATAACTTATATAAAGTTTCATATTATGCACACAATGGGTCGGCCCAAAGGAAGGCACATTGTGTGGTCAATTAAAGGTTGAGTTATATCAGAGAGTGCCGCTAACAAATTATATTTTAATCTACACATTAAAATGCAATGTTGTATGTGGTATCTCATAAGGAGCCCATTTATATGCATTTAAAATTTTATTTATTTGCATAATTTTATTATATATATGTTCTTGGCTTTAGTTAAATCGTGAGCATAAATAAACTTTTTTTTTAATTTCAGTGCAATCTGTAACTGCCAACATTAATACCATCCCAACATTAACTGGTTCGAATTTTGTTAAATGGAAAGAATACGTGATCGTAGTCATAAGCTGCATGGACTTGGACTATGCATTAAGGAATGATCGTCCCGCACCTTTGACCAGTGCTAGTGTTGGAACCCGGATGGCTAGAGAGGGGGGGGGGGGTGAATATAGCCAATTACTTGAACTTTGACACTTATCGAATTTCTGCACTTCAATCGTTAGTCGCATAGCGGAAGCACAATAAAATAAAGTATATGCAGAAATCTAAACCCTAAACTATGAGCAAACACAAGAACGCTAACAAAAGGATTTATAAGGTTCGGGGATAACTTGCCCCTACTCCTTGGCGTGCCCTTAAGGTGGGTGATCCCTTGATCGTCGGCAGATCAAGCCCCGGTGAACACCGGATAGAAAACAACCTCCTTCTCGGTGGAATAACCTCTCCACAGCGTTTCAATCAAAGATATAGTTTTAAGCACAATGAAACACGAGAAAGATCTTACTTAGCACTTAGCAAAGACAAGAACACAGCAAGCTTCTTCCAAGCTCCACCCAGCGACGATCTCACGCAAGAACTCTTTCTTCGTGTCTTCTTGCTGTTGGACTCAAAGCCTCTTGTTCCTTCCTCCAAGTGCTCAAGCAAGGGATGGTTGCTTCAAGGATCACAGTAGCTTTCTCAAGAGAGGATGATCAGCTAGGAGCACAAGCACGCAGCAAGAAATCGCAGCTCAAAACCAAGGCAACAACAACTTCTTCTTGCTCTGCTCCAAACCACTCCTTTTGTTTCCCTCTTGAACGCCAGGTGACAACATCCCACTACAGCCTCCAACTGCTCACCTGCAACCACCAGCCACCACTGAGCTCTTCTGGACTCCCTGAGCTTCCCTCAGACCAGCCCCAGTCAGCAGCTCCAGCCAGCGCCAGTGCCCGTTGCAACCTGAGATGGAAAAACAGACAAACCTGCTCCAAGGAAAGGCCTCCATTGACTCTCCTTGAGTGTTTGAATCCTTCCCTTTCACCTGCAGCTTAATCAGAGCATTAGAACAACATATCACTCAGAAAATCAAGTATCAGGAATCAAATGCAAAGAATCAGATACGATCAGACGCGATCAGAGCGTCTGACAGTGCAATTTGAATTAAAGTGATCGGTCACCGAACCGATCCAGGGCTCGTGGGTCGGTCACCAGACCGATCCACCGCTTTGCTGGGACTCCCAGCTCTCGCGGCGACACAAGCCTGATCGGTCACCAGACCGATCAGAGTGAAGCCTGATCGGTCACCAGACCGATCAGGACAGACACTGTCCGATCAGGCTCAAGCCTGATCGGTCCACGTCTGAGTGAACAGTAACCGTGGAAATCAAATCCTAAGTCTTTGATCGGTCACCGGACCGTTCACGAACTGATCAGCGGGAGAACTCAACTCACTGTGCGCTCCCTGATCGGTCACCAGACCGATCAGGAGCAAGGCAGTGAGGAAGCTGCCTGCTCCCTGATCGGTCACCGGACCGATCAAGAGCCAAGCAACGAGGCAACGGCCTGCTCCCTGATCGGTCACCAGACCGATCAGGAGCCACACAGTAGGTTCCCAACCTCACTGTGCGCTCCCTGATCGGTCACCAGACCGTTCAGTCATTGCTGGATCGGTCACCAGACCGATCCACGAAGGAGCAGCGTGCCAACTTCCCTGATCGGTGACCAGACCGATCCAGGGACTCAAACCTAACCCTCCAAGCTAGGATTTCATCCACCTTAGCCCTCCAAGCTAAGGATTTTTCACCTAACCCTCCAAATTGGGAATTTTCACCTAACCCTCCAAGTTAGGACTTTTCACCTAGCCCTCCAAGCTAGAACTTTTCACCCAACTCTTCCGAATTAGGACTTTTCCAGACCTAGCTCTCCAAGCTAGGACCTGACCCTCCAAGCCAGGACTTTTTCACCTAACCCTCCAAGTTGGGACTTTTCACCTAACCCTCCAAGTTAGGACTTTCCACCTAGCCCTCCAAGCTAGGAATTTTCACCCAACCCTTCCGAATTAGGACTTTTCACAACCTAGCCCTCCAAGCTAGGATTTTCCACATCTAACCCTCCAGGTTAGGATTTTCCAACACCTAGCCTGAAGGATCGATGTAGGTCTGCAGAGGGGGGGTGAATGCACGTTTTCGGATCGTTTCGATCTCTACAGAGTTGTTAGCGCAGCGGAAATAATGTGTAAAAGAAATGACAATGCTATCAATACCAGATTTTAGTTGGTATCCACCCCGGTCGGGTGACTAATCCAACAATCCGTCGGTGGATCAAACCCCGGATAACCTCCGGCTAGAACTCGTCGCTCCTTGTGGGTGGAGAAACCTCGCCACAACACCAAGAACACTTCCTAAGTATACAAGACTACTAACTTGCCCTATCCAAGCAAGTTTCGTCAAGAAAGAAAGGAGGAAACGAGCCCCTTTAAATAAGGCTCGAATCTGAAACAGCCGCTACCAGTCGACTGCCCCTGGGGCAGTCGACTGGTCTCACTCAGATTTGACCGTTACAGTACAACGTTCAAATCTTGCCAGCCTGTTCCAGCCTACACTAGTCGACTGCCCAAGTGTCAGTCGACTGGTACACACTTAAGCCTAGGGTTTTACTCCGAATACAAGTCTCTCTCGCACTCAAACCCTCCCGGCTAAACCCCTAAGTACAAGCCCACATACTCAGACCCTCACAACCCAGTTGACTCTTCACCAGCAGCCTTGACTGTTGCCTTCACGCCCTCTTCATCTTCGGTCCTCGTCCCTCGGATGCGCACGCAAGCCTCCAGCTTGCTTCCATGCCACCCTTCACGTACGCCTTGAAGTCCGCGTCCCTCGGCTCATTATCCCTGCTATCCAATGGTCCCTCGGATGCGCACGTAAGCCTCCAGCTTACCTCCATGCCATCCTTCACCTGAAGACGTCAACCAAGTCCATGCGTACCTGTACACCTGCACACTCATGTACACATGTGAGAACAACACAAACCCTAACTTGACCATATCGCCCACACATCAAAATATCATGATCTTCCAGATCATCTCAGGGCCGATTGCCCCAACAATCTCCCCCTTTTTGATGTGTCACAATACGTTAAGTTAGGTAAACATATAGCAATAATAATAGCAAAAGCAATTGAAATTCAAGCATAACACACAAGAGGCAACCTCCCCCTTAACCTATGCTTTCTCCCAAATTTCAATCCTTACTGCTAAACCTAAGTTAAGTTTCAACCCAAACCTAACTTAAACACTCAAATTCTCCCCCTTTGACACCATCAAAAGATTGCACCAAGCAACCCAAACCCTTGGTACCAAATATAGCCAAACTCTATTTCTGAAAGTCCCTCAGAAACCACAAAAACTCATTTTGTCCACTCTACCAGTCGACTGCCCCCAGGGCAGTCGACTGATACGACAGATTTCAGAATTTCAGTCGAAATTCAAAAATGAATAAAAAATTCTAGAAAATCTGGAAAAATGTGAAACTTTGCCAGCACAGTTGTTAAGGTATTCCCTACCTTAGAAAAAATTGGTTCATGAAAAACACCAACCGTGCTTGACTTTTGATATAAACTCAAAAATTCTCAAATTATGCAAATTTTGTATCAAGATTGACCTCTAATCATTGTATCATATAGTTTGCACTTCCTATCCACTCTATTCGACAGTTAAAATGATTCCTAACTCCCCCTTTTTATATAAATGTTTTCATTTTGTCAACATCTCTTCCCTATTTTCTCTTGAGTCTAAATGATGATCCTATTTATGCATAATACCTTTATGTGACTTTCAATCAAACCATGTTAAATGATATCAAATGTCAAATTTTAGATCACATCATGAGCACACACATATACATAAAGGAGACCAAAATGTTTTAACAATATACAAGCACTTAAAATCCAACACATTATCAAAATAAACCATAAACTTAATAACATATCATAAGATCAGTGCATAATACATATAGTCATATTTCAATAAACATCACAATAACACCTAGGGCCAACAGGCCGAAAGTCATCCAAATCAGTACATCAGAAAATAAAGCGTTTGAGAGGTATATAAAATATCAAGCCAAAACACTCTCAACACAACCCAACAACTACATCAGCTGATCAGAAATACATGTGGTCATCACCGTCTGGAGGAGGAGGAGGAGGAGCAGGAGGACCCTGGTATGCTAAATCCCATCGCTACAGCATCTCATACATGGTGTCCTGCCTGGTCATGAAGCCCTGGCAAAACTCTGTGAGGCCCTGGACCTCCCTCTGGGTCGCCGCCTGGCCCTGCTGGAGGCTCCGAACGTCTCCCTGGATGATATGAACATCCTCACGGAGCCCATGAACGTCCTCACGGTTCTGAGTAAACTCTGCGCGGGTGACCAGCTCTGTAGGCTCCTCATCTGCAGCAGCTGCCTCTGGTCGCTCCCTCCAAACGAATACCCCCTGTCTAGACTCAATGCCTGCCAAAGACAATTGGCGGGTGCCAATCTGATCATAGTCTTTGGACAGGTGCCTTACCTGACCACTAGTAACACGAATGCCAAAACGTAGCTGGAAGAACTCAGTCAACATGTGGCAAAAAGGCATGTATATCTTCCCATTCACACTCTGAGAAAGGTGACAAATGGAAGCAAAAACATGCAGTGACACATCTATATCCAGCCGCCTTTCAAGAGCATACATCATCACCAAGTGAGACAACCGGATCCTTGCCCTCCCCTTAGTGACAATGGGTAGGAGACACTCTACCACAATCTTGTACAGAACATGACTGGATGGACTCATGGGTTTTTCATCAAAAGTTCGCTCAGATTCATGTCTATGCCTTCTAAAGTAGTGGACATGAATCTGATCAATAGTTACACCTGGGAACTCAAGTGGTTCAACAATGTTTGGAAAGTAGGTATTGTGATTGTTCGAGGCCCGACATTCTAGGAAACTGGCTAAAACCATTGGTGTGAAAGGAATGGTGACACCCGCTACCCTTGACTCATAAACTCTATTGTCTAGGTCAAGACAAGTCAAATTTGCAAAGAACTCCTTGCACAGATCAAGATTAACATCATGTTGACAATAGACAAGTTGTTCTATGCTGAAATGAGTAATCATCTCAGTAATATGAGGTGCCTTATCTTCAAAATATGCTTTATTGAGATACCGACAGGGTAGTTGGACAAATTCATTTTCCTCGAATCTCTTTTTGCATTCTAAACTTCTAAACCTAGACTCTTCTGGGCCTTGTGAACTTGGTCGGGATGATCCTTCACCCCTTGACCTCTTAGACACAACTCTAATGAACCAAGTATGCATGCATCCCAATACAACCCCCCAAAAAGAGAAAATACCAAGAAAACACTCACAAAACAACATATTAGCGTCAATGCAAAGCCTAAATGAAAAATAAACCTTAACCATCATACCTCTTTGCCCTTTGCATTGTGAGATTTGGGAATCGCGTAGGTTGACTTGAGAAGGGGGTTTTCTACTAACCCTAGAGGTAGATCGGAGTTAGAGGAGGCCTTAGGGAAGAAGTTTAGGGCTTAGGAGAAGCTTAGGATGCAGGAGGAGTTCAAAGGAGGTGAAAATCGCGGGAATAAGCAGCCAAAACCCTAGGTTTGGCTTTCCCGGCGCGCCCTTCCCTTTTATAAGATCCGCGTACCAGTCGACTGCCCCTGGGCCAGTCGACTGGTCCACGCCGTAATTACATTCTGTGGGTTTTGCCAGTTGACTGGCCTCAAGCCAGTCGACTGGCGCCTGATATTCTGAATTTTCAGATTTTCAATCCGAATTTCAGAAATGCCTAACTAATTCCACAAATTCCCAAAAATTCTGAAATCTTGTGGGAAGCTTCGTGGATCCTATATTTACTTGGGAAAAATATAATTTTAATCAAGGTCATTCCAAATCCCAAGTTTGGTACAAACTCCGAGTTTCTCTAAAAAGTATCATAAGACTCTTCCCAAAAGTTCTAGTTTGGACCTCACCTTGATGCCACTTCCCATACTCATCCATAATCCATTCATAGCATCAAGTTATATGGTATTTAGGCGTCAAAATCGATTTGTCTCAATTAAAATCCTAATTTCACCTTCTTCTTTATAATTCTCCCTTAAGTGTGTCAACTCTCTAGGATTAAGACTACCCTTAGCCTTTTAAACCTCTTGGCACACCCTATAGTCCTTTTTAATCCCCTAGAAGTAGACCACCTGAAATCCATTGACCATGGAACTCACTTTGGCTTCCAGAGCTCTCCCTTGAGCTTCTAGCCCAATTTCCTCCCTAGGTAATTCTTCTACAAAGGCAAGACCACACCGGTGCTCCTTCGGTGCTTCTTGACTTTCCACCATCACTCTCTTAACCCTATAGACCCTTTCCTTAATTAAGTTCTTTTATTTTCCTCTCAATAGCTTTTCTTTGCCATTTTTGACCTTTTCTCTACTGTAGTTATAAGACATCCTTGAATATGACATTTTATCAGTATTTGCCCTCTTAGAATGGTATCCTAAACCCGGCCTACCATTCCTATGATTTTGGCTTTTTGATGTCATGTTCAATTCCTTGGACCCTTGAATTACTCTACCAAGTTTTCTTTCCAACTCATCAAGGTTTGCTCTTAAAACTTGGTTTTCCTTTTCTAATTTCCTAACCTTAGGATCACTAGACCTAATTTGATCATTTCTAGGTTTGCCTATTTTTCTAGGCATGTTTCTTCCTTCCTTGGAGTTTGTTCCTTGGTCCTTGTTCCTAAAGTTCCTAGATTTATCATGAAACATTGAATTGTTGGTATTTTGGCATGCAAAAGTATTTATATTCCTATTATGATATTTAAAACCATAAGCACGCATGGGTACACAATTGTCATTAATTCTATCACAAGCATTTTGACCATTCATGAAATAATGTGAAGCATGAGTGGAGTTAGAGGGTACCTTTCTTACCCTTGGTGCTCCCCCTTGATGAATGCTCCTCTTCCTTTGTTCTTTCTCTCATCTCCTAAGGTGCTCCATCTTCTTGAGCTCTTTACTTCTTGGACATTTTGTGTGATAATGCCCAAGCTCCCCGCATGTGAAGCACCGAATTTTCTTTCTTTTGTTTTGAACTTCCTTATCCCTACAACCCCCATTAGATTTAAATGGAATTGACTTCGGCTTAGAGATTACCTCCTTTTTACCTAGTGGGCATTTATCCTTGTAGTGCCCCTTTTTGTTGCAACCAAAGCATATAATATGCTCTTTTGATTTGGCTTTGGTGGAGGTGGAAGTCTTCTCTTGCTCTAGAGGAGATGAAAGTCTCTCCTCCCCCTCAATATTTGAATTTGTCATTTCTTCTTCTCCTTCGAATGGAATGGGTGCTTCTCCACTCACTTCTTCCACTTTTCTTGACAATTCAACTTCTTTTCCATCTTCCTTAATACCTGAGTCGATTTCCTCAAACTCTTCCACTCTTTGAGTCAATGTAGGGTTTTTATGAATTTCTTCCAACTTATTCCACAATTCGCAAGCATTTGAATATTTCCCTACATTACTCAAAACATGGTTAGGCAACACATTAATCAAAATATTTATTACCTTCTCATTGGCCCTAGCTTGTTCTTGTTGTTCACTTGTCCAATATCTAGGGTGAAGCTTTTTGCCGTGCTTGTCCTTGGGGATTTCGAGTGGGTCTTCAATGGTCATTCGACACTCCCAATCCATCCCGAGCCACGTCTTCATTCTATCTCTCCAATAATCAAAATTTTCATGCTCGTATGATGGTGGTGAGTTGATATCGTCACCCAATTTGTCTTCCATGACCCCTTTTCCTCTAGCGAGTGCTCCCTCGGCGGTTAGTCCGATCAAGAGCGGTCCTAGCTCTGATACCAACTTAAGGATCGATTTAGGGAGTGCATAGGGGGGTGAATGCACTTTTTCCGGATCATTCCGATCTCTACAGAGTTGTTAGCGCAGCGGAAATAATATGTAAAAGAAATAACAATGCTAACAATACCAGATTTTAGTTGGTATCCACCCCGGTCGAGTGACTAATCCAACAATCCGTCGGTGGATCAAACCCCAGATAACCTCCGGCTAGAACTCGTCGCTCCTTGTGGGTGGAGAAACCTCGCCACAACACCAAGGACACTTCCTGAGTATACAAGACAACTAACTTGCCCTATCCAAGCAAGTTTCGTCAAGAAAGAAAGGAGGAAACGAGCCCTTTTAAATAAGGCTCGAATCTGAAACAGTCGCTACCAGTCGACTGCCCCTGGGGCAGTCGACTGGTCTCACTCAGATTTGACCGTTACAGTACAACATTCAAATCTTGCCAGCCTGTTCCAGTCTACACCAGTCGACTGCCCAAGTGTCAGTCGACTGGTACACACTTAAGCCTAGGGTTTTACTCCGAGTACAAGTCTCTCTCGCACTCAAACCCTCCTGGCTTAACCCCTGAGTACAAGCCCACATACTCAGACCCTCACAACCCAGTTGACTCTTCACCAGCAGCCTTGACTGTTGCCTTCACGCCCTCTTCATCTTCGGCCCTCGGCCCTCGTCCCTCGGATGCGCACGCAAGCCTCCAGCTTGCTTCCATGCCACCTTTCACGTACGCCTTGAAGTCCGCGTCCCTCGGCTCATCATCCCTGCTATCCAATGGTCCCTCGGATGCGCACGTAAGCCTCCAGCTTACCTCCATGTCATCCTTCACCTGAAGACGTCAACCAAGTCCATGCGTACCTGTACACCTGCACACTCATGTACACATGTGAGAACAACACAAACCCTAACTTGACCATATTGCCCACACATCATGTCATGCCCCGAGACCCAGGAGCCGCTAATCCAATAGAAAATCGGACAGCACCTCCCCTGTCCGGTGGACAATTTACACATACACATAACCTATATAACATCACCACGCAGTTTAATTGGCCTCAGGCCTCAAAATATATATAGACACTAAGAAAACCATAACAATAAAACATAATAAATCATACCTGACTGCGGACCGGTCCGACTTACGACGAAACAACCAATACACAAAAGCCCCTTAGGAACACGACACATATGACATATACAAATCACTAAAAGAAATATAAAACAATGCACTACAAAGTGCAAAACAAAATCCTGCGATCGCAATGGGTAGGGACTGGATGCTGGGCTCTTCTGGCGACTCCAAGTATCTCAACCTGAAATAAAAACATATATGGCAACGGGGTGAGTCCATAACTCAGCGAATACCCAACAGATATGCATAGTATGCTATAATAACAATAGGAGTCTACGCTGATACAGTCTCATATGAACAATAGGAAAAGGTATAGTCAAGATACTGAATAAAGATACATAGCAAAATCTATCTAACCTGAAAAGAGGGTAATAAGTACCAAGGGAATATCAATAGACATATAATCTCAGATAACAAGTCTCAAGAATATGCATGTCAAACAAGTGCAGAAATCAATTGCAGCAAACAATGCACGATGCAAAGTATGCACATGGTGCAATGCCATGGTCACCCCCTAACTCCAGTCAAGCCACCGAGACAGGCGATACTGTGTCGGCCGAGTGGGTAGAGTCGTGACACTGTCAGCACTCTGCCATCACTACTCCTGAGTGACCGAGTGGACAGGATGCTGGTGGAGTAAACACTCCGCCCCATATATATATGGGGGAGATATCTCTCTCATCTTCTCTGGTCTATGGGTAGAGAAGGGATCCCTGCCTGCTACCACGCTCCGAAACCACTACCCATGAGTGGACGAGCGGAGCAGTACAGAGCAAATGCACACACCCAGCGGTATCCACTAACCCATGAGTGGTCGTGTGTGCATATCATGTGCCGGAAGATGATTAGGCTCAACCACAAGGGAGTCGCTGATCGCCGGCATGCAACAATGCAAGGATGGTGTATGATAGATACACATACCTCCCTCCCCAAGTCCTCAGTATACTAAGTCTCAGTCTGAAATCCTATAACAGGAAATACAGGTAACCTACAAGGTATACTGGTCGGAAACTACAGATCTCTCAATGTCAAACGCAAGAGATACCTCATTATATCTAAGCATACATATAGATATGACAATACTTGAGACTGTGTAGAATTAACTGCATAATAACTCAGGGATAACTAACAAGTATCCAGGACAGGCATAATAACTCAGGGATAACTAACAAGTATCCAGGACAGGCATAATAACTCAGGGATAACTAACAAGTATCCAGGACAGGCATAATAACTCAGGGATAACTAACAAGTATCCAGGACAGGCATAATAATTCAAGGATAACTAACAAGTATCCAGAACAGGCATAATAACTCAGGGATAACTAACAAGTATCCAGAACAGGCATAATTAACAGGGATAGCATATGATCTTACTGCTATCTATAACAGTCTATGCATAACAAGCTGACAATATCATAAAGATAAGTCAAAGGGTACCCACCTCAAGAGAGAGATGCTCGTATCAGAAAAGAACCTCCCGTCTGGTAATCAGCAATGATACACCCAATCAAAACCCTGTATCAAAGGTATAATGTTTAGCTATAATAATATATAATTTATAGCTAAACGAGTTATTTCAATTAATTAAGATTGTCCTAATTATCTCGTTTCATTTAATTAAGCTTAATTAAATGATTAGCTCTTAATTGCTCCACATTCCAATCTCTCAAACTTAAATTACTAGGTTTAATTTCCATTAACCTAAACCCATAACACAGATCAACATCAAAAGCTTAACTCCATCAATTAACAAATCCTTCCATTACAAATTGATCTCTACCTCCACAGATTACCACATGACAACATTCAAATAATACAAGGTTAGGGAAATCAAACCTATATCGATTAACTTCCAAATCAAAACCATACAAACATATCCATAATGATTCCAACCCACCAAACAATCAAATACTTATTCAAACACACCCACCTCAAACTCACACCAATCGTTACAGTTCTAACAGAGTTGAGCAAATGAAAGAAAATAGTGGGCAATGTAAACCACCAAGAACAAACAACCACCAAATCTAGAATGTAATCACCATATGATTGTCAACTGGAAAAACAGCCCAACGCACAAATCCACCTTTAGAGCCAACTCTGAGCAGCAGAAACCCCACAGAAATCAGAATCAAATTCCCAAACTGAGCTCACTATAAGGAACTATAAACCATTCAGAAAAGGTAGATCCAAAATCACACTACAACTTATCCACTGAGAAACGAAAATTCCACATCCACATCAACCTGGCAACCTATAGCATACGATACACTCAGTTTATAACAAAACAATCCAAGCATAAAAACCAAGACGTAACTAACGATCAAAATCCAACTCTCGGTATCAAGGAAACCCCAAATCTGGAGTTTAATCTGAATTACACAAATCATCCAGATCTATACCCATAAGAACACCAATTCCAAATTCGAAACCAAGACACATCATAAACCCAATTTCAGTTCTATACGCCCAACACAGAAAACCCAATTTAGGTCCAAAGAAAACAACCTAAGGCTGTTTGCTCATTTCTCCATTCAGTAACACAAAACAAATTCTCACCTGGGTTGATGCTGGCCTTGGTTTGGGATCCGTCCGAAAAGAAGGCGACGGCTACAGGTCGAGTTCCGATGGTGGAGAGCAAGTAGGGCAAGTTGGGTGGTGGCCGGCAGCACACGGTCAACAACGCTGGCAATGATGCGATGATCGACTGGCTCTCACCACAGGAGACAGTGAATCGAGGCGCGCGAGGAGGAATGGTGGTGATGGAACTCATCACGATCAGCAACAACCATGGCGTCGCCGGAGGGCCTCGCACGAAGGGGGTGTCGACGCTAGGGCATCGTGAAGGTGAGAAGAACGGTTGGGCGTGGCGGCTAGGGTTCGCGAGAAGGGAAAGGAAGAGTCGGCGCTTCTGGCGTGGCTGTGGTTGCTGCGGCTAGGGCTCAGGTAAGGCTCGGGAAGATGTAATAAAAATGGGGGACTTTTGCAGAAAAGCCCCTGACTTTTCTCAAATTAACCTTCTACCCTTAGGGCAAAGGATTTAATCATTTAACCCTCCCATTTAATATAATCCCTCTCAAAAATCATTAGGGTTAAATTATTTACCCTTCCGTAATTTAAGAGTTTATCCGAAACCCTTGATAAGTTTTAAGTTTTACAATAAAACCCCTGGAGCTCCTCTCGTAGGGCCGAAACCCTCGACTCTATCCGAAAAAATCTCGAAAAATTTTCTGGTCCGGATTTTCGAATCACCGTATTTTACATTCTCCCCCACTAATAAAAATTTGGTCCCCAAATTTTCTCATTCCTCATACGGCACACACTAGCATCAAAATATATCTGTACTCATCATGAGTAATCACTTCGGCTGATACCCTAAGGTTACACTGTTACGAAGCACTGGAAATATCAATCCAAAGGTTATCATCCAATAACCAGATACAACCGAACAACCATTCAGTCATCACAACTGTCCAGGGCACTCACTCCTAAGATCACTGGCACCAAGTCTATACTCCGATGCTTAAATATAAAATGTCAAATTTAGGTGTAGCACCTGAGTATCCCCAAGTCAATAACAACCTCTCAAGTCATATATAGGTATATATATATATACTCTAATAGACCATCAGAATATCACATATAATTTAAAGATTGTTCCAATATGTCATATCATATGCTGCTATCAATAACAGACTTCCTAAACAATCAACCACCAAAGGATCATTTATCCATCCAATGATCCATCAAAAAGCTACAATCCGATAGGTCCATGTTCACTAATAGAATCCTCAAAATACAACATATCATATAGATTCGTCAATCACAATTCACCTCTCAACACCAGCAAGAAAGTCCATGGTGATATCAACCTTATCATTCCGTGACCTAATAGGTCCACGATGGGGGTATAATAACTGAAAACCAATGGGCATCTGTGACCTCCTGATTACTGTCCAATATCTCAACGGAAGATAAGGATACAACTAACTCCCCATCCTTCGCACCCTAGTGGGTCGTACATCCCGATGCATCATCGAAATTATCAAACCATATACATCCAATCTATGAGTCAGAATCCCTCATAGACTAGCGTAGCAACTAACGAGTCACACCGACCGTCGACTCGTAATCCAGTACAGTCCAAATCCTCCACTCCATGGTCAAACCCTCTAAGGTCTTACTCCGTAACAAGGAGCTAGAGACATGTTATCTCTTAGGAGTATCTCCACATACTCATGAAACAATTTCTTTACTTCCCATAGGTCGCCCTCAATATTATCTAACCAGAGGTGACCTAATTATGTAAGTGATTTGCCTCCACGCAAATCATAAGTCCGTAGATACCTGCTTGGTTATTCAGACCAAGTAAAAACAGTCACCTACAAATATCCAGCGACTAACTCCAGACTTTTCCATATAGCTCAAATCACCCATCAACATGTACTTTCCAAGTCAACACCAAGTACAAGTGTTCCATGGTCAAAGCCCCTAAGAAACAAATGTATCAATCCCTACTAAGCATAATAATATGTAGCTAATGCTACCCTATTGCATCAATGCAGATCATGTACTCAAATATGACCTCTAGCTTATCTGTCCAGATATACGCAACATAAGAAAAACTTGTAGCTCCATGAGCTAGTGAATTATCCAATATCATGAAGCAATTTCTAGACATCCTAGTTCCACTTACTGATAGTAGTATACAAATCATGAATAATAAGGTAAGTAAAATCATAACCTCAACCTCCAATATCTTGTTGATAGGTTTTACCACGTCTCCAACTCTATGCGTATCACCAAGAATCAATATTTCCACATGGATAAGTCGCAACAAGCCAAACAAATCTCCTCATAGTCGATCCTACCAGATACTATAAACTGATTCTTTAATCTCAGACTTAACCAATAGGAAGCACTTCCTAGACAGTACAGGAACAGTAACATGATCCAATAACATAAAAATTTCTAACCATACCTAAATATACAAGAATGGTAACATGATCCATAACAGAGATAATTCAAACATACCTAATAAAAATAGTAACATGATCCAATAACATGGAGAATTTCTAAATCATACCTAAATATACAGGTATAGTAACATGATCCAATAACATGTGAGAATTTCTAAATCATACCTAAATATACAGGAATAGTAATATGATCCAATAACATGTGAGAATTTACTATAACAATTAGCATGATCCGATACACCACTTTAAATATACAGATATACAGTAAACATATCCATAACATGTGAGAATTCCTAAATCATACCTAAATATACAAGAGGGGTAACATGATCCAATGACTTATGAGAATTTTCTAACCAATACCTAAATAGGATAAGGGATCCAAAAGATCAGGAGAAATACCTGTCGCCTGAAGAAGTCCCATCGCGCCAAGTCCCAAACAATCACATTGAAAAACTACTCCAAACAAATCCGAAAAGACTCGTAAAACCATTAGACACTGTAATCCACAAGTCCCGAAGGTATCCGAAAACCTGAGCTCTGATACCAAAATAAATTGTCACGCCCTGAGACCCAGGAGCTGCTGTTCCAATATAAAATTGGACAGCACCTCCCCTGTCCGGCGGACAATTTACACATACAAACACACACGCAGATAATAATAGCCATCACCACGCAGTTTAATTGGCCTCAGGCCTCAAAATATATATATAGACACAACATAAAAGCACCCGACAACTAAGTAAATCATACCTGACTGCGGACCGGTCCGACTTATGACGAAACAACAAATACAACAACCCCTTAGGGCTCACGACACATACGACATATACATATCGCTAAAAGAAATAAAACAAATACACTACAAGTACAACACAAAACATGTCGCGATGGGTAGGGACTGGCTGCTGGGCTCTTCTGGCGACTCCAAGTATCTCAACCTGAAATAAAAATATATGGCAACGGGGTGAGTCCATAACTCAGCGAATACCCAGCAGATATGCATAGTATGTTATAATAACAATAAGCATCTACGTTAATATAGTCTCATATCAACAATATGGAAAAACTAGTACTGGAAATACTGAGGTAGATACATACCAGAATCCAGCTAACCTGTAAAGAGGACAATGAGTATCATGGAAATATCATTAGTCATATAATCTCAAATAACAAGTCTCCAGAATATGCATGTTAAACAAGTGCAAGAATCAAGTGCAGCAAACAATGCACGATGCAAAGTATGCACATGGTGCAATGACATGTGTCACCCCTGACACCAGACAGATCATCGTACACCTGTCATAGGGACGTCTGAACGGGTAGGGCTATGACAACTGTACGCACTCTGCCATCACTGCTCCTGAGTGACCGAGTGGACAGGATGCTGGTGGAGACTCCGCTCCGACCCCAAGCAATGGGGGAGTCAAGCTCTCATCTCCTCGTGGCTCAGTACGAGAAGGGATCCCTGGCTGCTACCACGCCCGCGCTCACCCTCCTCATAGTGGCCGAACGGAGCAATACAGGGCAAATGCACACATCTACGGTATCCACTAACCCATGAGTGGCCGTGTGTGCATGTCATGTACCGGAAGACGATTAGGCTCAACCACAAGGGAGTCGCTGATCGCCGGCATGCAACAGTGCAAGGATGGTGTATGATATGCACACATACATCCCTCATGTCAAATACAAGAAATACATCCCGATATCTAAGCATACATATAGATATGGCAATACCTGAGACTGTATGAAACTAACAGCATAATAACTCAGGGATAAACAACAAGTATCCAGAATAAGCATAATAACTCAGGATAACTAACAGGTATCCAGACAGGCATAATAACTCAGGGATAACTAACAAGTATCCAGAATGCATAATAACTCAGGGATAACTAACAATATCCAGGACAGCATAATAACTCAGGGATAACTAACAAGTATTCAGGACATGCATAATAACTCAGGGATAACTAACAAGTATCCAGGACAGGCATACTAACTCAGGGATAACTAACAAGTATCCAGGACATGCATAATAACTCAGGGATAACTAACAAGTATCCAGGACATGCATAATAACTCAGGGATAACTAACAAGTATCCAGGACATGCATAATAACTCAGGGATAACTAACAAGTATCCAGGACAGGCATAATAACTCAGGGATAACTAACAAGTATCCAGGACATGCATAATAACTCAGGGATAACTAACAAGTATCCAGGACATGCATAATAACTCAGGGATAACTAACAAGTATCCAGGACATGCATAATAACTCAGGGATAACTAACAAGTATTCAGGACATGCATAATAACTCAGGGATAACTAACAAGTATTCAGGACTTGCATAATAACTCAGGGATAACTAACAAGTATCCAGGACAGGCATAATAAACAAGGCTAGCGTATAATCTTACTGCTATCTATAACCAACCATGCATAGCAATATGACAATATCTAAAAGATAAGTCAAAGTGTACCCGCCTCAAAGTAGATGCTCGTATCAGCAAGAACCTCCCGTCGATATCAGCAATACTAATTCCAATCAATGCCCTGTATCAAAGGCATAATGTTTAGCTATAATAGTACATAATTTATAACTAAACGAGTTATCTCAATTTATTAGGATCGTCCTAATTATCCCGTTTCATTTAATTAATCACAATTAAATGAGTATCCCATAATTATCCCATGGCACTTAGATTAGATTCATGTTATGTTTTCGAATTCAAATTTATCAAGTTTAGATTATTAACTTTAATCTCAAATTACACATAAGGAACCAACATGAATACTAATCCCAACCACGCCAAATCGCAAAGTAAAGCTCACAAGGGCATGATCCAGTCCATGCAATTTACGCATCACTTCCTACACATAAATCAAAAATAAGGATAAACATAAAGCTCACCACAATTTTAAAACTCTCACTAAGGGGTAGCTCCTAAGGAAACTCATCACAATGAAATACCAAAATTCCCATTCCACATGGTAACACACAGTATCACGACAGGATCAAACAAACAACTTATAGCTCACCCAAACCGATCCAAAACATCCAACGAAATTACTAGACTGTGATCAAAATTAACAATATCAGAAACATCACAATACGAATAGTTTCATTCATCTTCTTGACTCTAATTTAACCCACCATCCAGATCAAAAACACCACATGATCACCAATTGGAAAAACAATAATCCAACGCACAAATCCACCTTTAGAGCCAACTCCGAGGAGCAGAAACCCCACAGAAATTAGAATCAAATTCCCAATCTGAGCTCACTATAAGGAACTATAAACCATTCAAAAAAAAAAAGTAGATCCAAAATCACATTACAACTTATCCACTGAGAAACGGAAAATTCCACATCCACATCAACCTGGCAACCTATAGCATACGATACGCTCAGTTTATACCAAACAATCCAAGCATAAAAACCAAGACATAACTAACGATCAAAATCCAACTCTCGGTATCAAGGAAACCCCAAATCTGGAATTCAATCTGAATTACACAAATCATCCAGATCTATACCCATAAGAACACCAATTCCAAATTTGAAACCAAGACACATCATAAACCCAATTTCAGTTCTATACGCCCAACACAGAAAACCCAATTTAGGTCCAAAGAAAACAACCTAAGGCTGTTTGCTCATTTCTCCATTCAGCAACACAACAAATTCTCACCTGGGTTGATGCCGGCCTTGGCTTGGGATCCGTCCGAAAAGAAGGCGACGGCTACGGGTCGAGTTCTGACAGTGGAGAGCAAGTAGGGCAAGTTGGGTGGTGGCCGACAACACACGGTCAACAACGCTGGCAATGATACAATGATCGGTTGGCTCTCACCACCGGCGGCAGTGAATCGAGGCGCGCGAGGAGGAATGGTGGTGATGGAACTCATCACGATCAGCAACAACCATGGCGTCACCGAAGGGCCTCGCACGAAGGGGGTGTCGACGCTAGGGCATCGCGAAGGTGAGAAGAACGGTTGGGCGTGGCGGCTAGGGTTCGCGAGAAGGGAAGGGAAGAGTCGGCGCTTCTGGCGTGGCTGTGGCTACTGCGGCTAGGGCTCAGGTAAGGCTCGGGAAGGTGTAATAAAAGGGGGAACTTTTGCAGAAAAGCTCCTGACTTTTCTCAAATTAACCTTCTACTCTTAGGGCAAAGGATTTAATCATTTAACCCTCCCATTTAATATAATCCCTCTCAAAAATCATTAGGGTTAAATTATTTACCCTTCCGTAATTTAAGAGTTTATCCAAACCCCTTGATAAGTTTTAAGTTTTACAATAAAACCCCTGTAGCTCCTCTCGTAGGGCCGAAAACCCTAGACTCAATCCGAAAAATCCCGAAAAATTTTCTGGTTCGAATTTTTGAATCGCCGTATTTTACAGTAGTGGTTTTCAAGGTTTTTGAGTTTTTATCAAAAGTCATGTATGTTTGAAATTTTATATGGACTAATATTTTTCCCTGATAGAATATATCATTTCAAACATTTATGCAAAATTTTACAATTTTTGGAATTTTCTGGAATTTTCTGGGAGTTTCTGAAATTCGGCAGAAAAGCTGAAAATTCAGACATATGGCGTATCAGTCGACTGCCCCATGGGCAGTCGACTGGCACGACCAGTTTCAGTTTCAGTGAGAAATTTCAAAAATCCAACTTTCTCTCAGTTGATGTCATAGGGTTGGGTTGCTTGAGGCAATCCTTTTGATGGTGTCAAAGGGGGAGAATGGGTGGTTTAAGTTAGAATTTTAACTTGAAATGGATGGTTTAAGGTTTTTCTTCTCACTTAAACCTTGAATGATTAAAAATGGGGAGAAGACATGGATTAAGGGGGAGGTTAACTCTTAGGTTCTGATATGTCTTACATTTTTAAGATTGTTGAGTGTTAAGTAGAAACTTAACTTGGATTATGATTGGAATTTAAAATGGGGAGAAGTCATAGGTTAAGGGGGAGGTTACTGTTGGAACTCGGATGGCTAGAGAGGGGGGGTGAATATAACCAAACACTAGGACTTTAAAACTTATAGATTTTCTGCACTTCAATCGTTAGTAGCACAGCGGAAGCACAATAAAACAGAGTATTTGCAGAAAACTAAACTCTAAACTATGAGCAGACACAAGAACGCTAATATGAGGATTTACAAGGTTCGGGGATAACTTGCCCCTACTCCTTGGCGTGCCCTTAAGGTGGGTGATTCCTTGATCGTCGGCAGATCAAGCCCCGGTAAATCCGGATAATCAGCAACCTCCTTCTCGGTGGAGTAATCTCTCCACAGCGTTTCAAGATGATGAAGTATAAAATACAGGAAACACAAGAAGGATCTTACTTAGCACTTAGAACCACAAGAACACAAGCAAACTTCTCTGAGCTCCACCCAGCACAGATCTCACGCAAGACTCTCCTCTTCGTGTCTTCTCGCTGATGGACTCAAGCTTCTTGTTTCTCTTCTCCCAAGTGCCCAAGTAACAGAGGGTTGCTTCAAAGATCACAGTTACTTGCTCAAGATGATGGAACAGCAAATCGCACAAGCAAAGTGTGGAGAAAACGATCGCGCAACAAGAACTCAAGCCAGAAGTCTCTTCACAGAACTCTACTCTGCTCTTCTCCACTACGCTCCTTTTGTATCTCCACTGAACATCAGGTGACACCATCTCACTGCAACCTCCAGCTGCTCACCTGCCAACGCCAGCTACCACTGAGCTCTCCCTGAACTCCCTGAGCTTCCCTCAGCCAAGCTCCAGTCAGCAGCTCCAGCCGTTGCAACCTGAGATGGCAAATGGACAAACCTGCTCCAAGGAAAGGCCTTCTTTGACTCTCCTTGAGTGTTTGAATCCATCCCTGTCACCTGCAGCTTAATCAGACTATTAGAACAACATATAAAGCAGTAAATCAAGTATCAGAGATCAAGCGCAGAGAATCAAATACGTTCAGACGCGATCAGAGCGTCTGACAATACAATTTGAATTAAAGTGATCGGTCACCGGACCGATCAGGACTATCCCAGACCAATCAGGCTCCAACCTGATCGGTCCACAGTGAGAAACTTGGGATCGCAAGCTCGTATGATCGGTCACCCTGACCGGTCAGTAGATCGTTCACCAAACCGATCCGAAAGTCAGCCTGCCACAATCCCGCCCGGAATCCACTGGGTGATCGGTCACCAGACCGATCAGGCTGCTCCCAGACTGATCAGGCTCCAGCCTGATCGGTCAGGGTGAGAAACCTCGAGACAGTTGATCGTTCAGTCTAATCGGTCACGATTTCTCCCTGATCGGTCACCAGACCGATTAGGAGCCGATCAGTAGGTTTGCCAAAAACCTACTGGATGCTCCCCGATCGGTCACCAGACCGATCAGGAGCAGATCAGCAGGGGAACTCAACTCACTGTGGGCTCCCTGATCGGTCACCAGACCAATCAGGAGCTATGCAGTGAGTGAAACGCATACTCCCTGATCAGTCACCAGACCGATCAGTCATCGCTGGATCGGTCACCAGACCGATCCACGAAGGAGCACCGTGCCAATCTCCCTGATCGGTCACCAGACCGATCCAGGGGCTCCAACCTAGCCCTCCAAGCTAGGGTTTCATCCAACCTAGCCCTCCAAGCTAGGACCTGACCCTCTAAGCCAGGATTTTTCACCTAACCCTCCAGTTGGGACTTTTCACCTAACCCTCCAAGTTAGGACTTTTCACCTAGCCCTCCAAGCTAGGACTTTTCACCCAACCTTCCGAGTTAGGACTTTTCCACACCTAGCCCTCCAAGCTAGGATTTTTCACACCTAACCCTCCAAGTTAGGACTTCTCCACACCTAGCCCTCCAAGCTAGGATTTTATCAAACCTAGTCCCACTAGGTATGCCTAGTCCATGACCAGGACTTAAACCCAATTATAATCATAATCATCAACCTAAACTAAAATCGATGTCAACACCAAAACAACAATCAGTGTCAGACTGCATCAATAATCTCCCCCTTTTGGTTGTTTGACAACCCGATTTTAAGTTTAGGGATTCTCAATCAATTTCTTCAAATTTCAGAATCATAAGGGTATCAGGATCCTCCCCCTGCAACATTATCATCCCAAACTTAACCAACCTCACTCTCCCCCTTTGTCGAACATTGAAAAGGATCTAGAGGGGCTGTTAAGTTTAATCATACTCCCCCTCATCTCTAGGGGTATCCCAAAACAACAAAGGTATGATTTGATAGAATATTGAAGGGATATGAAAACATATGATAAAGATAAGGCATGACAAAACAATCATATGTATCATATGAATATGGCATCATAGCAACGCATTTCAAGGATGGTAGTCATATGAGCGACTATATATAAATCAACAAGAAGCATAAGATAGTAAAAACATCCATAACAATCAGGCATAGCAGATGCAACACATAGCATCTAAGTCAAGTCAAATACAGCACAAAGAAACATCAAAGTCAAGTCATCATCAATGCTCAGCGGGATCATCGTCAGACGTATCATCAATATAAATCAAATCCCCTAGTGGAGTGCTGCTAGAGGGCGAAGCGTCAGGAAATGTATGCAGGTACCACTCCTCATACCATGTCTCCTGCAGTGAGTAGATCCCAGAAACATCGGATGCTAGAGCGTCGAGTCGGCGATCGAAGGACCGAAACTCTGAGCTGATCTCCTATTGCCAAAGCTCGGAAATATGTAACTCATGCTGCATCATCTGCTCTAGCTCCGCAACCTGCCAGCGGAGGTCAAGAGCCCACTCATCGTAATCCTCAGCTACAGCGGATGGCTCCTGATCAGGGGCTGCTCCCGGTAACTCCCCCACACGTCGCCGATCCTTCCACCTCAACCCCTGTGGTCCGACAACAATGCCAGACTGGGCCAACATGCGACGATCAAGTCGACAGTCCTGTCGAACCATGGGTACAATGCAGCCTTGTGAAACGTCAATGCCAACCGACTCCATCCAGGCAGTGATGATATGGCCGAACGGCATATAAACTGTCTGACGGTACATCTGACCGTGGATAATGATGGAGAAATATACGGAAGCCACTGGGTCAAAGTCTAACTGCTGATGCATCCCGTAGAGCATCAAGCAGTGGAACGAGTGAATCTCATCTAAGTATTTTGAAGTAGTCGGGAGGAGACAATTCGTGATGATCTTAAACAGAACATACTCAATGGGGGAAAGGCGAAGAGCAGGAAATGTGGAAAAATCATGGGCGCGCTCACCGGAACCCCTTGGCCTGGGATGGCCTAGAAAATACTCGTAGATGGAGTCAGGAGTGACTCCATCCAAGGGAACCGGAAGAGGATAAGGAAGATAAGGGTAGAGTGAGAAGTTGTTATCGAACCGGCGGCAACCAAGAAATGCAGTGAAGGCTGATAGAGTAAAATCAAGATCGACACTGGCGACACGGGTCCTCCACCCCATGCCCTCACCACTGACTATGTTATTATAGAATTCAGAGACCAAATCAAAGTTGATTGGCCTCTCAAGGTAAAGTATGGACTGAAGATTATAGTGTTCAATAATTTGCCGGACTGTTGGACAATGTTCGTAGATGAAGGTTTGGTCCACAGTTCGACATGGCATTAGTTTGAAGTTGTGCCACTGAAAGTCTAGAGCATAATAAATGTTTTGAAACCTAGTATGTGGAGGTGGAGGAGGTCTCAAAGGAGGTGTAGATGATGAAGGGCCTCTGCCCTTTGAGCTTTCCTCCACGGGTTCTTTGCCCTTAGATGATCTTCTAATGAATTGGAATGATCAGGAGTAGGTTCAATCAGTAGAGTTAAAGTCAAGACAAGATCACGGCATGAAATGGGATTGATTAAATCATTATACAAGTTTATTATCATGGCACAAATTGAATCAGTGAAGTGAACACAAGTTTGATCATGTAATCAAAGACACAAGAGAAATCAAGTGAACACAAGAGTAAGGCATTGAGCAAAGATGATTAGATTTAATCAGTAACATGGCAAGGAAAGGTCACGGCAGAAACATAGGGTCACGACACAAGACACACCACAGCACAAAATGAAGATCATGATTAGCACAAACTCATAATCTATGAACTGATCTTGCAAGAAAAACTAACCAAAAATGCTTACATAGGTGCCATTGATGTTGATTTGAGAAGATTCTGAAGGCTTGAAGGAGAGCTCGCGCAGGGGAAAAGTTCTCGGCACAAGAAAGGAGCGCAAGATCTTGAGCGAGAAGGGAACTTCCAGAAGACAAGGAAAGGCTCGCAGGAAACCTTCTCATGATCGCACGCACACAGAAGCTCACACGCAAGAGGAAGAAGGAGACGCAAGGAAGGCTCTCACACAGGATGAAGAGGTGCAAGTAGTGAGTTTCGGTGCTAGGGCTTGGGAGATGAGGGGTTTTCGTGAAGTTATTAGGTTGGTGGATCGGTCCACCAACCGAAATTTAATGTGATCGAACGGATCACCGTTCGATCTGGAAATGCCCAGACCGATCAGGCTCCGGCCTGATCGGACTAGCCTGGTCCTGACCGGTCGGGTGACCGATCAGGCAGGCTCCTGATCGATCGGTTGATCGATCAGGAAGCGGACAGTAGGGTTTGAAGGGTATTCAGGAAGCCCCCCTGATTGGTCTGTGGACCGATCCTCACAGGGTGCCAGATCGGTCTGGGGACCGATTCAGGTGAGCACAGAATGTGTAGATAAAATTTCGCAAAGTCTCTGTGACCCCTCTGATCGGTCTGTGGACCGATCACCACTACTCCTGATCGGTCAAGTGACCGATCAGGGTTCCTGATATTCCCTGATACGATCTGAAACTTTCAGTTTCAGACTTCTCTTCGATTTCTGATAAGATCTAATGAAGAATATTGATCTTGGAAGTGATCCCTTGACTAAAATTGATCCCTGAACAAGGATCAAAGGTCCTTATGGTTTTGGCAAATCACTTTGCTCCACCTAAGTGGAGTCAAACTCAATCAACAATCAATCAACCAAGTTTGTACCAAATTCAAGTCTCCAATCAAGTTTCCTTGATTGGAATGTCCAAGTATGATCATGGAGCTAAATACACATGTGTTATGCATTGGTTTTCCCCATACTTGGTCACCGAAGTAATTTTTATCTCGTCAACTTAATTTCTCAAGGGATGCATTGACATTTTGAGAAATTGAGTTGATCCTAACATCTCACCCCATTTCTAGCAAACAAAAACGTTTTGGTAAACCTTATATTTTGTGTGAGATGTCCCCAAAGTTACCCAATTGTATCCCAACAATTAGAACTAATCATGAAGGGTTTTGAATGCATTTTGATGTCTATGAAGCGCGACACATTCCCAACTCCCTTCTTAAGAAACTAAACTCATGTTCGGGGAGTGGTTTAGTGAAAATATCCGCTAAATTTAATTTGGACTCTACATATGAGAGTACAACATCTCCTCTAGCAACATGATCTCTAATGAAGTGGTGACACACTTCAATTTGTTTAGTCCTAGAATGATGGACTGGATTCTTGGTTAGGTTAATTGTGCTAATGTTGTCACACAACACTTGCACACCCTTGTAACTCAATCCATAGTCCTCTAGAGTATGAATCATCCATAACAATTGCGATATACTCTCTCCCATAGCAATATATTCTGCCTCGGTCGTGGAGAGAGCAACACAATGTTGCTTCCGACTTGACCAACTAACTAAAGATGATCCTAAAAATTGGCAGCCCCCACTTGTGCTTTTCCGATCCAACTTACATCCAGCGTAGTCGGAATCGGTATAGCCAATTAGGTCGAATGATTCGGTACGGGGGTACCATAGACCAACATCAATTGTGCCTTTGAGGTATCTCAAAATTCGTTTAACCTCAATTAAGTTAGATTCCTTGGCACAAACTTGATACCTAGCGCACATACCCACAGCAAAAAGTATATTAGGTCGACTAGCTGTGAGGTATAGCAGACTACCTATCATGCTCCGATATTGAGTCAAATCAACGGGTTTACCACTCTCATCATTGTCTAATCTTGTGTTTGTAGCCATGGGAGTGGTTACCTCTTTTGAATCACTCATATTGAATTTTCGAAGCATTTCTTGAGTATACTTTGATTGGTGCACATGGATTCCGTCGCGAGTTTGCTTGATTTCAAGTCCAAGGAAGAAAGTCAACTCTCCCACTAGACTCATTTCAAATTCGCTCTCCATGTGTCCAATGAACTCATTTAAATAGCCCTTGTTGTTTGAGCCACAAATTATGTCATCGACATATACTTGGGCTACAAATATATTGTCACCATCTCTCCGTAGAAATAGTGTAGGGTCTATTTGGCCTATAACAAATCCTTTTTCAATTAGGAATGTCGACAACCGCTCATACCAAGCTCGGGGTGCTTGTTTATGGCCATAGAGTGTCTTTTTGAGCTTAAATACGTGGTTTGGAAATTCGGTACTCTCAAACCCCGGAGGTTGTTTGACATAGACCTCTTCTCTAATTAAACCATTTAGAAAGGCCGATTTGACATCCATTTGATATAGCTTGAAACCCCGATGTGCTGCAAATGCAAGCATCAATCGGATGGACTCTAATCATGCCACGGGAGCATAGGTCTCATCAAAATCAAGGCCTTCAACTTGACTGTAGCCCTTGGCTACTAAGCGTGCCTTGTTTCTTATGATTTCTCCCTTATGGTTCGATTTATTTTTGAAGACCCATTTGGTTCCAATAATGGTGGTCTTCTTAGGTCTAGGGACTAGGTCCCAAACTTGACTTCTTTCGAATTGACCTAGTTCATCTTGCATCGCAATGATCCAATCGGGATCATTTAATGCTTCATCAACTTTTCTAGGTTCAATTTCGGAAATTAGAGCAACTTCATTAGCCTCATTCCAGAAGAATGATCTAGTCCTAACCCCATGATGGATGTCTCCAACAATTTGGTCTTGGGGATGACTAGAGGCTAATCTAGTTGGCCTAGGTGTTGGTGGTGCTTCTTGAATGGTTTCACTAGACACCAGCTCAGCCTCAGGATCCGGCTGATCTATGTGTTGTCTAGGCTCACCGTCATCAGACTCATCACCATCAACAACATTTGGAGTTTCATTCAAACTTAGTCTCCTAAGTTCGAGTTGAACTCCATCTACATTTTCTGATTGGTCATTTGCTTTTGGAATTTCTTCAAAAACAACATCAGAAGACTCTTCAACCAGTCTAGATTTCTTATTGTAGACTCGATAGGCTTTGCTAACTAGGGAGTACCCGACCAGTATCCCTTCATCAGCCTTAGCCGTAACTTTCCAAGGTGGTCCTTGGTATTTAGGATGAACACCTTACAACCAAACACCCTAAGGTGTTTAACTGTAGGTGGTTTTCCAAACCAAAGTTCATGGGGAGTCTTACCTAAGAACCTATGGATGAGGACTCGGTTTTGCACGTAGCAAGTTGTATTTACAGCTTCGGCCCATAAGTAACTCGGTAGTGAGTACTCATTGAGCATGCTTCGTGCAGCCTCTTATAGAACATGGTTCTTCCTCTCTACAACACCATTTTGTTGTGGTGTTCTAGGAGTAGAGAACTCATGTCTATACCCTCTTTCTTGACAAAACTCTAAAAATCGTTGGTTTTGAAATTCACCTCCATGATCACTTCTAATTGTCTTAATAGTTGATAATTTTTCATTTTCAACTCTTCTACAAAAAGAAATGAAGACATCTAAGGTTTGATCCTTATATTTAAGAAAATAAGTCCATGTATATCTAGTAAAATCATCAATGATAACAAAGCAATATCTACTTCCATTCAAAGATATGATAGTGCTACAATCAAATAGATCCATGTGAAGTAAATCTAAAGTGGTAGATGTACTTACAGCGCTTTTACCTTTATGTGCAGATTTTGTTTGCTTACCCATTTGACATGCATCACAAATCTTTTCTTTTTCATACTTGATGCTTGGTAAGCCACGAATTAATCTCTTGTTGGCCAACTTCCGGATATTCTTCATGTTCACATGTGCTAGCCTCCGATGCCAAAGAGTGGACTCCTCTTCTTTTGACATGAGACACTTAGCAAAAGCATTAATAACACTTTTAAAGGAAACTTGGTAAATGTTATCTACTCTAGTTCCTACTAGTACCGTGTCAACATTGTCATGGTGTCTAACTAGACATTGACTTGATTGGAAATCAATTGTGTAACCCTCATCACACAATTGACTGACACTTAGGAGATTAAATGTCATCCCCTTGACTAGAAGGACATTCTTAATTCTAAGACATTCAGATATTTGAATGTCTCCTATTCCTATGACCTTAAGACTACCATTGTTACCAAATAAAACATTACCCTCTACTTTTTCTTTGAAGTGTGGTAAACAATGATCTATCCCCGGTCATGTGTTTGGAGCATCCACTATCAACGAACCAAGTTGATAGATGCTCCCCCTCAATCATAACCTACACAATTCGAAAAATAGAAGTTTTAGGTACCCAAACCTTGGGACCTAAAGCACTTACTAGACAAGACTTAGGCACCCATGCCTTGACAACTTTCTTTTGAACCTTGGGTGTCATAAGTGACCTAACACCAGTCCTAGACATTAAGGATACATATGAAGGTTCTTTGGGTCGGTAACCAATACCGGCCCTATTGTAGACCGCCCTTTGGGCATTCAAGATCATGTCTAGGGTCTTTGAGCTAGTTGAGAACTTCTCAAGAATATTCTTGAGTCTCTCAACTTCGCTCTTTAATGATTTATTTTCATCCTTTAACAATTCAACATGCAAATCATCTACATCCTCAACCCTAGAGGATTTCAAACGTTCAACCTCAATTTTCAAAGATTTAATCTCATCCTCTAACATTTCAACATGCAAATCATCTATGTTCTCATCCCTAGATGATTTCAATTGTTCAACTTCTAATTGCAATGATTTAACCCTATTTTTTGACTTTTTCAGCATATTGGTTAAGCATGCAATTGCTCTATAACATTTTTCAAGTTCGGGAGAGGTTACCTCTTCATCATCCGAAGATGATGAAGCCGCGTTTGAGGAGTTGGAGGATTCATCACTGCTTTCTTCTCCAAGAGCCATGAGTGTCACATGCCGTGTGCTCTTCTCCTCCTCTTCATCGGATGAACTTGAGGAGGATTCATCCCAAGAGGCCTTCAAGGCCTTCTTCTTCTTCTTTGATTTCTCCTCTTTCTTCTTGGATTTCTCCTCCTTCTTCTTTAGCTTTGGGCATTCACTCTTGAAGTGCCCTTTCCTGCCACACTCATAACAAGAAGCATTAGACTTATCAACTTTAGCTTCACTAGGGTTACCTTTACCCTTGAAGCGTCGACCCCTTCTCATCATCCTTCTAACGAAATTGGACATCTCGGAGGAAGAAGAGCCGCTGCCATCCTCCTCGGATTCGGATTCGGACTCGGATGAGGATGAAGATGAGGAGACTTCCTTCTCCTTCTTCTTCTCCTTCTTCTTCTTATTGGATCGTTCTCCTGCAACTAAGGCAATCCCCTTCTCCTTAGGGCCTTTGTTAGCCATTTCATGTAATTCCATTTCACAAAATAGATCATCTAGTTTAACAATTGATAAATCCTTGGAAACTTTGTAGGCATCCACCATGGATGACCACAAAGCATTCCTTGGAAATGCTTTTAACACGTACCTCACAAGGTCGCGGTTTTCGACCTTTTCATCTATGGAATGAAGACCGTTGAGGACTTCCTTGAACCGGCTATGGAGTTCACTTACGGTTTCATTCTCCTTCATGGAGAGGTTTTGGAGTTGGTTGAGGAATAAATCCCTCTTGGCAATTCTTGAATCTCGGGTGCCCTCGTGGAGTTCTATAAGCTTGTTCCACAAGTCTTTTGCACTTGAAAATGACCAACCTTGATGAGTTGGTCTTTGTTCATGCCACATTGTAGGGTCACCACCGCCTTCGCGTCGGCTTCACTCTTCCGGGTTTGTTCAGCCGACCAACGCCATGATTCGAGTTCCTTGCCTTCATCATCCTTTGGAGGGGTAAACCCCTCCTTCACAACGAACCAAGTGTTAATATCCATCTTAAGATAGTACTCCATATTCGATCTCCAATATTAGAAATCTGCTCCATCGAAGAAAGGAGGTCGGGTGGTGGAGAAGCCTTCTCTCAAAGTCATTGTAGATAGCTCTTGGTTGTTAATCCGCTTGTACAGAGCCCCAAGCTCTAACACCACTTGTTGGAACTTGGATGGCTAGAGAGGAGGGGGGTGAATATAGCCAAACACTTGGACTTTGACACTTATTGATTTTCTACACTTCAATCGTTAGTAGCACAGCGGAAGCACAATAAAACAGAGTATTTGCAGAAAACTAAACCCTAAACTATGAGCAGACACAAGAACGCTAACAAGAGGATTTACAAGGTTCGGGGATAACTTGCCCCTACTCCTTGGCGTGCCCTTAAGGTGGGCGATCCCTTGATCGTCGGCAGATCAAGCCCCGGTAAATCCAGATAATCAGCAACCTCCTTCTCGGTGGAGTAACCTCTCCACAGCGTTTCAAGATGATGAAGTATAAAATACAGGAAACACAAGAAGGATCTTACTTAGCACTTAGAACCACAAGAACACAAGCAAACTTCTCTGAGCTCCACCCAGCGCAGATCTCACGCAAGACTCTCCTCTTCGTGTCTTCTCGCTGATGGACTCAAGCTTCTTGTTTCTCTTCTCCCAAGTGCCCAAGTAACAGAGGGTTGCTTCAAAGATCACAGTTGCTTGCTCAAGATGATGGAACAGCAGATCGCATAAGCAAAGTGTGGAGAAAACGATCGCGCAGCAAGAACTCAAGCCAGAAGTCTCTTCACAGAACTCTACTCTGCTCTTCTCCACTACGCTCCTTTTGTTTCTCCACTGAAAGTCAGGTGACACCATCTCACTGCAACCTCCAGCTGCTCACCTGCCAACGCCAGCTACCACTGAGCTCTCCCTGAACTCCCTGAGCTTCCCTCAGCCAAGCTCCAGTCAACAGCTCCAGCCGTTGCAACCTAAGATGGCAAATGGACAAACCTGCTCCAAGGAAAGACCTTCTTTGACTCTCCTTGAGTGTTTAAATCCATCCCTGTCACCTGCAGCTTAATCAGACCATTAGAACAGCATATCAAGCAGTAAATCAAGTATCAGAGATCAAGCGCAGAGAATCAGATACGTTCAGACGCGATCAGAGCGTCTGACAATACAATTTGAATTAAAGTGATCGGTCATCGGACCGATCAGGACTATCCCAGACCGATCAGGCTCCAACCTGATCGGTCCACAGTGAGAAACTTGGGATCGCAAGCTCGTATGATCGATCACCCTGACCGGTCAGCAGATCGTTCACCAAACCGATCCGGAAGTCAGCCTGCCACAATCCCGCCCGGAATCCACTGGGTGATCGATCACCAAACCGATCAGGCTGCTCCCAGACCGATCAGGCTCCAGCCTGATCGGTCAGGGTGAGAAACCTCGCGACAGTTGATCGTTCAGTCTTATCGGTCACGATTTCTCCCTGATCGGTCACCAGACCGATCAGGAGCCGATCAGTAGGTTTGCCAAAAACCTACTGGATGCTCCCCGATCGGTCACCGGACCGATCAGGAGCAGATCAGCAGGGGAACTCAACTCACTGTGGGCTCCCTGATCGGTCACCAGACCAATCAGGAGTTGTGCAGTGAGTGAAACGCATACTCCATGATCGGTCACCAGACCGATCAGTTATCGCTGGATCGGTCACCAGACCGATCCACGAAGGAGCACCGTGCCAATCTCCCTGATCAGTCACCAGACTGATCCAGGGGCTCCAACCTAGCCTTCCAAGCTAGGGTTTCATCCAACCTAGCCCTCCAAGCTAGGACCTGACCCTCCAAGCCAGGATTTTTCACCTAACCCTCCAGTTGGGACTTTTCACCTAACCCTCCAAGTTGGGACTTTTCACCTAGCCCTCCAAGCTCGGACTTTTCACCCAACCTTCCGAGTTAGGACTTTTCCACACCTAGCCCTCCATGCTAGGATTTTTCACACCTAACCCTCCAGGTTAGGACTTCTCCACACCTAGCCCTCCAAGCTAGGATTTTATCAAACCTAGTCCCTCTAGGTATGCCTAGTCCACTACCAGGACTTAAACCCAATCATAATCATAATCATCAACCTAAACTAAAATCGATGTTAACACCAAAATAACAATCAGGGTCAGACTGCATCAACAGTTACCTCTTAGGGTTACTATGTCTCATGCTTTTTCAATTGCTATCTTTTGCTATTGTTATTGTGGCTGTTATTTATCTCTAACTTAAACATATTGCCACGCATCAAAAAGGGGGAGATTGTTGAGGCAATCGGCCCTTAAGTGATTGGAAGATCATGGTTTTGATGTGTGTGGTTGAATATGTTTAATGTTAGAGTGTTATGTTGAATTTGATGTGTGTGATTGAGTTTCCAGGACTTGGAGAATCACATATGTTGGACATATCCGAGGGACGAGAGCCGAGGGAGGAGAGCTCCAAGGGCAAGCCGAGAAGTGGACTTCAAGGGCACACGTGAAGGGTGGCATGGAGGCAAGCCAAGGGAAGGCTTGCGTGTGCATCCGAGGGACGATAGTCAGAGGAAGAGGACTTCAAGAGGCAAGCCAAGGGAGCAGACCTGAAGGCATACGCGAAGGAGAAGGTCCGGAGTGGCTGGAGCTGAGCTGAGAGGCAGGGCAGTCGACTGGCCATGTGGTAGTCGACTGCCAAAACCCACAGAAAGTTTTCAGCCTCAAACCAATTGACTGCCCATGGGGCAGTCGACTGGTATACCCCGAAAACTAGCCGTTGGCTAGCAATTAATGCTAGACCAGTCGACTGCCCTTGGGGCAGTCAATTGGTGCGGGGCTGGACAGACTGCGAGTTTGTCATGTTCACTTATAAAAGGAGCACCTTTTTGCACGAGCACGGTACGGTTCCGTACAGTGTCGAAGTGCTGCTCGTCTGAAGAGTATTTTCCACTTCCTCTCTTGTATTCTACTGTATTCTGAAAAGAGGAAGATCGACTGTAAAGGTTTCTCCACCTTAAGGAGAGTTTTCGATAGTGAAAAGTGGTGCTCGCGGCGTGGATCCTTGGACTAGTCACCCATTTGGGTGGACACCAAGTAAACGATAAGTGTTAGCATTGTGATTATTTTCAGTTGCATATTATTTCAGCTGCGCTAACAAATTTGTAGAGATCCAACGACGAAAAAGTGCTATTCACCCCCCCTATAGCACGCCTAGACGATCCTTCACTATCGACCAGTACTTGGCCGACAACTATTAGCACTTATCGACCAGTACTTGAAGCAATGCGGTAGTGGTCTGAAGGAAGTTTCTGAATTGAAAAAAAAATAGAATAGCAGGAAAAAAAAGAAAAAAAAAGAGCATGAAGTGGACTGTCGGGAGTGGGATTAGTTTTCTGAATTGGAAGAAGAGAACAAGGTGCTAGCTGAATTTAATAGTTAGTTATTGATTGAAAAAAAAGAAAAAAAACCAAGAAGGAAGCAGAACAAAGTCTTAAACTGAGAAGGAGCCTGATCGGTTTCCAAACCGATCAGGGAAGTGTCTGATCGGTCAAACAGACTGATCAGAAGACTCCAGACTGATCAGAAGACTGCCAATCCAATCAGGAGGAGCCAGATCGGTCTGCTAGACTGATCAGAGTCTAAAACTGAGCAGAATCTGAATTGAGCAGAATCTGAGCTGCTACCAATTGCTGAAATCAGAAAGTTTTGCTAGTCATTGCTAAGGATTTGTTGGAAACTGAAGAAATAAGGGCTGCAACTGACTAAAGGAGAGTACTATTCGTAGATGGTGGAAAAATTTGTTGGAAATAGGAGCAGAAGCAAGAATTGGCAAGCAGAAAAGAAAAAAAATTATATCAGTCACCTTAAGAAGTGTATGTACCAACTGATACTTAGTTTTTTTAGACAAATGGGTAGTGAATTCAAGTTAGTGATGGATGAATGGAAGCTTGCTTCATGGACTTTTGGATGGAGAGGTTGGCACAGAACAACAACTTTGGCACACTGGATTCAGTAATGTTTTTCATCCAATGTCTGTTCTTTGCTCACCTTGATTCTGATTTCTGCAAAGAAAAAAAAAAGGGGCAAAGTTCATCTAGTGACATTCTTTAGTATTCAAGTCTTCCACCTTCTTAAATTTTTCATCTACTATATTTCTATTGCATTCTTATCATTCCATATTTCCTTAACATGTTGAATAAGCCTTTTTAGGTGTGAATTCAACTCAAGAATGATGGTGGAGAGTAGAGCTTAAGCAAGCCTATGGTAGTGCAAGAAACATGATGTGTTTGAGTGAGCTCCACTTTCATCAAAATTTAGAACTTAGGAAGAGAGCCACCAAAAATTTCCTTGAGAGGATTTGTGTACTTAATTCATCTCAATTAGTCATGAAGGATGAAATATATTTTGTTGTTGACTAAGGACAAGACTCTAGTCCATTGAGTTTAGATTTTTTGAGATTTGACAACCCTAGGTAATTCCCTTTCAATTGCTTCTAACTATGATTGAGAATAATCTAGGGGGTACATCATTAGTTCACTAGTTAGTTTGTGCGAGACGCTCGAGAGCAAGTGTGGGGGAGTTGATAATTACCATTTTGATAATCAATTTAGGCTTTTAAATTCAAGTTTTGATCCCTTTAATTTGCTTAATCTTGTTTTATACTAGGTTCCATGAGTTACTTCTATTTTAGCTCGGGATGCAAATCTTTTGATATTTGAGATGTTTTGGCATTAAAATTTGAATATAATTTTGTAGGTTTCGAATGATCACGGACCTAGATCAGATTGGATCGAATTTGAGTTCATACTTGGCTTTAATCAAGAGGATCAAACAATGGAGAAATATGGGTCGTCCAATCAAGACATGGGGAGATCTGAGCCATCTTTCATCTTCTGATCAATCCGAGCTCAAGGTAGAGTTAATCAAGACCATAGATCAAGATCTGAAGTTTTGGTCCAAATCAGAAGTCATCTAGCGTTGGATCAAGCTCGAGAGGAGTCTAGTCGTCCATTCAAAAGGAAGGGCAATCTGAGACATCCGTTGAAGTTCTGATTGATCCAAACTAAGGAGGAGAAGATCTTGACCATTGATGGAGATCTGGAAAGTTTGATTTCAATCTGAGATGATCTGACCGTTGGATTAAGCGAGGATGATCACAGCCGTTCAATTTTAATTGGAATTAGTAAAAGCAGAAACTCCTCACCAGCTCTGGGTGTCGCGAGTTCTTCCCTGTTCTTCAATTTCTCTGTTTTCTTCTCCATTTCTTCGTGCGGCCAACATCAGATCCAAGCTTGTTCAAGATTTCAAATCACAGAGATGGATTTCCTGTGAAGTTTGCTATCAAAATCTGTCACTGTAAGGGCTCAAGTGAGGGTTTCGCCCAGAGCTAAGATTCTGCCGATCGATTCCTCTTTGATCGCTGATTTCTGTCGACTGGAGCTGTCGAAGCATTCAAAGGGGTTCTTTGAAGGTTTCTGGAGGTTCCTGAGCAAAAATCACGATTCAGCGTATCAAGAAGAAAGAGATCGTGGAAGATTTTAGATACTGATCGGTCTCCGTGATCGGACAGAAACACTACTGATCGATCTCCAATCTGATCAGAAGGAGTCCTGATCGGTCGGCTTGACCAATCAGGAAGATCAATATGCACCAAACCACTGCAACCTGATCAAGGGAGTCTGTTCTTGCTGGTTTTTGAGCTAGAGGGTTTCTAGCTTGGCTCTTGTGTGACGGCAAAAAAGGAGATCTTGGCAAGGGACTGATCTGGTGTTTCATTTCTGCAAAATTTTATTTCTAAAATACTTGTTTCCTTAAGTTGTTTCGGTTTGAACCTAGCTACATTTCAGTCAAGTTGCTTAGCATGCTTTGTTCTAATTTTCACATTTCTGCAATTTAGCTACAGATCTTATGTTTTCCTACATTCAATATTAGTTCTTAAATTTTTAATCTCATAGTTTCGAATTAAATTGCCTAGTTTTCAAATAGGATAAGTGTAGTTTCCGTAATTCTCTAGTTAGTTTCTGATATCAGCTGAGTCTATTCTATTTCCACTGTAATTTCATTCATTATCGCAAAAATACCCATTTCACTTGAAAACCCAAAACAGAAAACGATGAGTTCGAGCTTGAATTAAGCATTCTTAGCTAGTCCTTAGAAAAATACGACATGAGACCCCTATACTACACTTAGTTTTGTGAGCTAAGGGTTTTCAATTTATAAACTCAAATTTGAGGCTCATTGTGACACTAATTGTGGGCACTATCAGTACTCCGAGACTCAAGCCAGTCAAGATGAAGTGGAATGCTAGAGTAAAATGAGAACTCAACATATTTATACCATGTAGGAAAACGTGCAGTCGGCAAGAGGAGGTGAATTGTCCTTAAAAAATAAAATTATCTTTTGTTTTGCTTTAACAAAGATAGACATTAGATTACAAGCAAGATAATAACATAGGAATTAACTAATCAAAAGAAAAAGAGACACAACCGATTTACTTAGTTTGCAACCAGGAAGGTTGCTAATCCAAGACAAAGTATAGCTCGATCTCCTGATTAACTCCTTGGTACAGAAAAACCTCTTTGCAGATCTTTGAACTCAGAAAGACAATGGAAACTTAGAACAAATTTGTGTACAATGAATTGCTTGATGTAACTGAGCTCTGGGGGGTCTATTCATAGCCCCAGTGAAATTTATCCGATCGCTAACGTGGCCCTATACGGGTGCCCGAGTGCTTGGGGTGCCTAACACTTGGCTCAGGGGTTATATGCTTCACAACGTTCGCGAATGACTATTTCTGGATGAACTTTAACTTTTTGAGCGCCTTTATTGACTAGGGCGCCCGAGAACATGGTGCCCGAGTCAATACGGGTGCCCCAATTCACAGGCGCCCGAGTTGACTCGGGCGCCCGATTAACTTTTGGTCGGCACTATGCTAACCAATCTCCAACAGGATTTGTGGGCTTTCCAGAGTTGGACTCACCCGAACCCTCCTCCGACCTTCTCCTCGAGCGTGCTTCCGCCGGCTTCTCATCCCTCGGACGTCGCGCACGTCCTTCTTGCTTCATCGACGTACTCTTACGTAGACCTTCAAGTCCCTCGGATGCATCGAGCCCGTCGGCTCCCTTCCCGCGCCATCCTTCTCGACCGATACGTCTTCCGCTAGACTTCCTGCGCTCCTAAGCTTCTACACACTTAGATACAGGGATTACATAACAGGACCTAACATGACTCTGTTGACCACATCAAAACTCACCTGGGGTACTTACAATCTCCTTTTTGATGTGCATCAATCTGAGTTAGTTAGAGTTAAACAATATATAAAATTACAAAAATAAATATTTGACAATCTAATTCAAGAAAAAAATTTGAAAGTTAAGCCTCCCCCTTAACTTAACCTTATTTTCTCTCTCTTTGATCATATCAAAATTTAAACATGATAAAGAAGAAATTAACTCTATGAAAAAAAACTTACAAAAATTTAAACATCCAAAATTTTTAAAAATTTTTAAGAGCATGTCAAAGATAATAATTGGTTTCCAAAAAATTCAGTTTTTCAAAACTCAATCAAAAATTATTTTTAAAAATTAAAGATCCGATTATCGATAAAAAAAATATTTAACTATAAGAAAATAATTTGAATTCAGAGTTGATAATTTTAAAATTAGATTTCAATTTCAAATAAATCTAAAATTTTTTCTCAATATTCAAAAGATAATCTATAGATCTTGAAAAAACAGATTTAATGAAATTAATTTTTTAAAGTATTTTTAAAAATAAAAAAATGTTTTCAAATAAAAAATCATAACAAATCTGTTTAACTGTTCAAATTTTTTTTAAAAAATTGTCGATAGCTCACAGTAAACTCTATCATCAAAAATATAAAACTAAATTCTCTATAACAGTTATATATTCGAAAAAATTTCAAAGAGAATACACATAAACTATTAATTACAAAAAAAACATTAATTAATTATTGACAAATAAGTAATAAATGAAATCTAACAATTTAGTACATATTTTGAGACCCAAAATAAATTCCTACCAATAGGATTAACCAAAAATTTAGGTGAAATATATGTTTTAGGAATCCTTACAAATTCGCCCTTATGATACCGTAAATACCAATTTAGTCCTCTAATATATCTTACTTTTGAATTTTTAAAATATTTTGAACCTGCATGATTATTTTCTACTTTAACCTTCAATTTCTTTTTTTTTAATTTTAATTTATCATACATTTCAAGTGGACATGTAGAAGCTAGTTGTTTTCTCAATTCTAAATTTTTATTTTCTAATTTACAAATCAACTTCATCATAGCTTTAATACTTCAATAAAGTTGATCAAGAGGTAGAAAGCATACCTCACTTACCATGTCTTTTTTGAAGTCCGAAGCCCCCCTTCATCGCTGCTATCTTCTAATTTGGCTCCCCCTTCATTGATGTTTTCTTCTTCTTCGTGGGTGGGCATTAGTGCATGTCCGGCGCATTCCATTAGATCTCATCTAATGATGATTCGTCCCATGTGACTTTCAGGTTCTTGTGTTTGGCCTTGTTGGATTTGTTCACCTTTAGACTTGAGTTGTTCTCCTTGATGTGCCCTTTTTCCTCACAATTATAACAACAGATCTTCTTTTGCTTTGGGAAACATTTCTTACCCTACACTTTATTAAGCCTTTAGATTTGAAATACTTAGATAATTTTCTTATCATATATGCTGTGTCTTCTTCATCTTCTGATGATTCCTCCTCATGTTGGATCTTCCTCATGCTTAGGGCTATGTTATCCATCTTACTCTTTCCTGCGTATTGAGATTCATGAAGTTCTAATATTGAAAGTAATTGTTCTAAGGTACTTACCTCAAGATCCTTAGAGATGATGTGTACATCTATTACGGAAGTTTATTCTGGGGTCCTTGGGAACGCGTTTAAGGCATACTTCTGTGCATCGTGACTCGTTACCGTTTCTCCAAGGTTCTTAAGCCTATGATCAGCTCTTTGATTTTGGCGTGTAGATAAGCAACTAATTCTCCTTCTTCCATTCGGAGGTTGCTGAGTTGGTTGCGGAGCAGAACTCGTTTTTCCAGCTTTGTTTCAGAAGTACCTTCATGGAGTTCCAGGAACATTTTCCCAAGTTCCTTCATTGATTGGTAAGTAGTGATTCGGTTGACTTCTGGCGAAGGTAGTACAGTTAGCAAATGAAATTTTGTGTTCCCATTGGCTATAAAATATGCTTGCTCCTTTTTCATCCACAGGCTCTCGTCTTTATCTTTATTATCGGCGTCATTGGAAATTACAAAGCTATTTTTTAAGATTAGTAATAAATCAAAGTCAATTATAAAAAATACATATATTTTTCGCTTCCAAGTAGCGATCTCCCCCTCAAACTTTGGGGGGTTAATAACTAGTTCAACCATTTTGTATGTGCTTCAGATGGCGGTTAGTCCTTCTGGAACATCCTTGCTCTGATACCAATTGTAGAAAAATGTGCGGTCGACAAGAGGAGGGTGAATTGCCCCTGAAAAATAAAATAATATTTTGTTTTACTTTAACAAAGATAGACGTTAGATTACAAGCAAGATAATAACATAGGAATTAACTAACCAAAGAAAAAGAGGCACAACCGATTTACTTGGTTTACAACCATGAAGGTTGCTAATCTAAGGCAAAGTATAGATTGACCTCCTAATTAACTCCTTGGGGCGAAAAAACCTCTTTACAAAACTTTGAACTCAAAAAGACAATGGAAACTTAGAATAAATTTGTGTACAATGAATTGCTTGAATGTAACTAACCTTTAGGGGTCTATTTATAGCTCGAGTGAAGTTTATCTGATTTCTGACATGGCCCTATATGAGCCCCCGAGTGCTTAGGGGCACTTGACATGTGGCTCAGGGGTTATCCACTTCACAATGTTCGTGAACGGCTACTTCTGAATGAACTTTAGATTCTCGTGTGCCTGTATTGATTTGGGTACCCAGGAACATGGGTGCCCGAGTTGACTCAGACACCCGATTGACTTATGGTCAGCACTATACTAACCAGTTTCCAATGAGTCTTCTTGGGTGATCTCGGGCTTTCAAAGTTGGGCTCACCTGAATCCTCCTCTAGCCTTCTCTCCCCCCCCCCTCCCCGGCTTCTCGTCCCTCGGACGTTGTGTGTGTCCTTCTTGCTTCACTGGCGTACTCTTACGTAGACCTCCGCATCCCTCGGATGCACCAAGCCCGTCGGCTCCCTTCCCATTCCATCTTTCTCGACCGTTGCATCTTTCGTTCAACTTCCTACGCTCCTAAGCTCCGACACACTTAGACACAGGGATCACACAACAGGACCTAACTTGACTCAGTTGACCACATCAATACTCACCTGGGGTACTTACATATCGTGGAGGAGGGACCCCTATATATATATGCACCTCTGATGACCCTCCACCATTGAGGTGTCACATCAACTGTAACAGAGATATTATATCAATAGATTTCTTGTAAGAGATCAATTAGTCGATGGGTTAATCTGAGCAGGTAAGTATTTAGACCATTAGGTCATTGAGCAGCTATGTATTAAGCCTGTAGACTTACTGAGCAACTGATATTGTCAGCGAAGCATGTCACTTTTTAAGGAAGTGGCAGGATAATGTCATTCTTATCTTATCAGTGTTTAGTCAAAGTTGCTTGTTGATGGCCTTAATGGTGTTTTCATGGAGGCCGAATAGGAAAACCTTTAAGAGTGAGCTCCAGTTTTGCCCAATAGGATAACCTGGTTATAGTTTGTTGGGTCATGGTAAAAATGGTTAACTGAGCCCAAGTAGCTAAGATCGACCGTGTGATGGTAGGCAAGCCATGCCGATCGGCTGGCATCAGCTGTGTGCTGGTAGGCATGCCAGCCGATCAGCGGGGTTTGGTCAATTCGATGGGTGCTCATCCTAATTGAACCGATTGGTGATTTCGTCAAGTTATATTGATTAGATAAATATACCATCGATCGACCATGTGAGGTGGCATGTCGATCGACCGTTCACTAGTCTGCCGATTGGCGAGAATCTAACAAGTTTGATTAACTGATCACCCACAATGATGTGAGTCCTCCTAAACATAGGTTAACTATTATTTGACTGCTCAGCCAATCAATGGAGGTTACGCTAGCTATTTGGCCGGGCCATCGCCTGATCGACCAAACTAATCTATCTTATTAATATTTTACTATTCCTTTGATCTCTATTGCCACGTGTTCTCAAATTAGCCCACGTCAGTCATTTGATCAGGACTTATCTTACATGGTTGAGGGACCCAACTCTCCTGTATCACAAGCCTCCCAGTCGAGTCTAACCGAAAGAAGTGTTGACCTGACTAACTAGACTCATATTTGGGCCCAAAGCCTCTACTAGTCAAACGCTGACGTGTCAGGCACCGTACGCTCTCATCAACGCACTCCATGAGTTGTTTAATGCAGAATGACGTGCGAGTGTGGGGTAATTAATGCCCAATTTTTTGACATCTCGTGCTATTAAAACCGTGCTATTCTCTCGGCCACCTGTCAATCCCGCACTAGTTGAAGCATTTTGATGCATTAATGCCATGATTTGGATCACACTTTTTGGCAGAGCAAAATTCGAAGTAACAGTAGTCTGTTACATTTCTACGGTCAAGATCTCGTCTCGCCTGTTATTTTGTATATAATTTGATGGCTCAAAAAAAAGAAGCGGTGATATAGCACCGTTTTTGTCAAGGTTTAACCTAATTTGTAAACGTGCTTTCTTCCCATTTGTCTGGTCTTCTCCCTCCGGCGATTCTCTTTTTCCCTCTCCGTCGATCTTTACCTGTTCTGTTAGAGTGTAAGTCTCAACCCTCTGATCCTCTATTTTTGTTCATCCAAGTATTCCTTCCTCTAAGATCTAGAATGGTTGAATAAGCTCCTATGAGAATTTCCTGCCTATGGTACATAGTCATGGAATCTGACATAAACGGGGATGAGTTCCAAGCCATCAAGATGGAATACAAAATTCCTGATGACCACTTAATGCTCATTCCGAGTGTCATAGAGCATCCTCATTTACCTCCTCCAAGCTTTGTAACAATCATCAAAGATCAAATCCTAGTCTGGTTAAGGTTCCCTGTACATCCATTTATTATAGACGTCTGTAGATATTTCCCATCCCCCTATCTCAATTGGCACCCAACGCCATTAGGTATTTATACGGGGCATCTATAATCTTTACCTTGCATCAAATCCCTTTGAACCCTAGGATTTTCCATTTTTTCTACTACCCTAAGAGGAATGATGTAGGGAGTTTTTATTTCCAAGCTCATTCGAAGTCGATAATTTTCACGGAGGCTCTGCTCCAACTTCCCTGAAAGGGCGAAAGTATCACTACTTTTTGCTCCAACCATTTAGCCCTAAGTGGTCGCTCGACTGGATCGAGGAGTTGCCGAGTCACCCTATCATTGAGAAGAATTTTAAGAATAACCTTTTGTTTATTGATGCCTATGCAAAGTTAGCTGAGCGGCGCTTCAACATCAACATACTGATTCACCACAACTTCATATTTGTCTTTGCTGTGAGTTTAATTCCACATGGGCTACTGTGCGACACTTTTAGTAAGTGCCTTAGTAGTTTAACTTGTTTTTTGAACTAATTGAGACTATTTACTTGTCTGTGCAACCGCCAGCATAATGAAAGCGAAACTTTGTGAGAATTTGGGCATGGATGACGTTGAGATTGAAACTCGAGGGGTGGCCGAGCTGACAAAGAGGGACTTTACCCTCGAGGATGCAATTGCTCAGGTGGAGGAAGATAGCGTGGCCACAGTCTTAGCGATAAGGCCTAAGCCTCCCTCCCACAAGAAAAGACCCACCAAGCGAGTGAAGTCCACCAAAGGGGGCAAGGATGATGTGCCTCTCCAAGAGAGGTGCAAAAAGAAAAAAGCAGATGTGCTGGTTACCGATCTGCCAAGGCCTTCCAAGACTAGCTAACTAGATACTCCTCGACCGCCAGCAAAGTCTTTGAAGGCTCCTCGAAAGTCTATTAAGGCTCCCCGGCCTAAGTCATCCAAGCCTTCTCGTTCGCCAACTCTACCTATGTCGGTGGTCTCTACAGAAGAGGTTATAATACTGGAACCACCAGCTCATGCATCTACACTGATCGGGGCACAACCTAGCCAATTGCAAAAGGACAAGGCTATGCTTGGTACATCATCGATTAGAGAGTCAGAGGAGTGTCCGGTCGGCCCACCTATGACAGGGTTAGAAATGTACCCTATTTCTCCTCAGGGTCCATCCATACAGCGAACCATTTTCAACATGTCGTTGTTGACCAGGATAGTCACCTCCTCCTCTCACATTTCTACGGAAGGTTCTGTGTAGTTAGTGCAGCTATACGGGCCTTGGTGGAGTCCTAAGACGCCATCGTCCATGCCACGTGTGAACTGGGTCCGATGGCCAAGGCGGACCATTTTGCTAATGAAATGCAGAAGATGAAATACTTTGTTTTCACATTTGTTTACCTAGGCAATCACTAATAACTTGTTTTTTTTTGTAGATCTGGGTGGCCCGCCAGGGTATGTGCCAGTCTTTAGTGAACAAGACTCATGCATGGGTCCAAGCGGAGCAAAGGGTAGCTGTCCTGGAGACTGAGTTGGGCAAGGCTCAGCAGCAAATCAACGATAACGTCTCCTCTACCGAGGAGCTATGGGAATTGGGCTCTTAGCTGGAAATGGCTCGTTGAGATGCGAATGAGGCTCTAGCTCGAACTAACTTGGTCAAGCAAGAGAAGGTGTCACGCCCCGAGGAGCCGCCCGTCCGATACTGACCAAACTGCCACTCTCTCGACCCGGCGGACAATCCAAAACCCTAACCTCTACGATCACCTCGGCCGATTGTACCACAGCCTATAGGACTGAAACAACCGACTATAGTAAACGAAAATGCCAACGAAAACAAAAGCTGTGTACCGGTACAACTTACGATAAAGCACAATGCACAAAAGGTCACCACGACTCACAAAAATACAACTATGCCACCGTATAGAATGACAAAACCCAACACAAAAACAACAGCGAAAATGTAAAGTATAAAAGTATAGAAAATGATACCAACATGTACCACCAACAAAATAGATGAAAATCTCAAAATCGTCTCAACGAGTATGCGAACTGGGATAGGCTGCCGGGCACTCCAGTTAATCATCCTGAAATAAAAACAAGGAGCTAACGGAATGAGTCATAGAACTCAGCGGATATATCATCATATATGCAGGATAGTCTAAGCTAGCAACTGTGTAACAGACTATCGAAATAACACATGTACAAGCAGTGGTAAGTACAACTGAAAAAGGAAATAGGAAATATCATACCAATGTAGCAAAGTCACCAAAACCAGACATAAAGATCTCCTGTATGAGCATGTCAATCATATGCAGCATCCAAGTATAGCAAGCATAGGTAAGTGCAAAATATGCGTATGCACAAGGTGCAATGACATGGTCACCCTTGCCATCGGTCAGACATCGTCACCTATGTACGGGAGGAAGCTGAGCGGAGGCCACCCTCCAACATAGGGCTGTAACTGCCGTCCATACTCTGTCATTACTACTCCTGAGTGGTCGAGTAGACGGAATGCTGCCGGTGTAACACCCCTACTCCATGCCCTATCCGGGGGACATCTCTGTCTGCCCCAGGCCATCTCTGGAGGACATCTCTGTCTGAGTGTTACCCCTACCCCATGTATATAAATAGGGGAGAGACCTCTCCCTCTCATCTCCTGGTATATAGACTACTCAAGGAGGGAGCTTTGCCTGCTACCACGCTCTGATTCACTAACCCATGAGTGCATGAGTGGAGCAGCACAAAGCACACTACCCCATACTCTGTCAACCACTAACCCATGAGTGGTCGTATGGGTAGGTCAGTATGACTGTCAACCTAACTCACCCACAAAGGGGGCCCCTGATCGACAGTGATGCACAGTGCACAATGATGCATGACACTGGTCAAACAACATCCACTATCTAGTCTACCTATATCAACATGATATGCAAGGATCGTAGATAATGCACCATAACCTAAGTCCTAAAGGTATAGGTATCACATGCCAGGTATAGCATAAACAATATCAGCAAGACAAATAGAAGAGTTATATCAAAATCTATTACTCTATTGCTAAACAAAGCATATCAAACATATATCTATGACTAATCTAAAAGAAGAGTCAGAGACACCCACCTCCAGAGAAAGAATCCGTATGTGAAGAGAATCTCCATCCAATAATAATATCTGCAACGGATGAAAACCAATCAATGTCCTGCATAACCACACATAGTTTTAGCTATCATAACAAATGTTAATTAGCCAAAACTAACTAATCAATCATATTAGAATTAGTCCCAATTCAAATCAGAACTAATCCATAAAAACAAAGCATAAATGCTATCACGATTAACCAATCCAGATAGGAGTCAATCCCAGACTATGGTCACACACACCAACACCGAACTCCCATTCCAAGCCAAAACCAAACACAACACCAATTAAAATAGATTCTGTTTCACAATAGCACACCCCCAGCTCACGACAACAAGGACACAACACCTAATTCGAAGGGAAAACACCAACGAATCCAATGCTCAAATCAACAGCAGAAATCTAGGACAAGAACAACCCAAAGTCCAACTCTAACCATCCTAATTACAGAATCTGCAATCGCATACGAAGAATTAGAAACTTGAACAACACAACACAATTCCACAATCACGATTCTTCCTCCTAGATCAGAGAATGCAACAAATTTGAGATTGAAATCTAGAAAACTAAAGTACACATAGCACAAGGAAGAGCTCATGGCAGGGATGGAAAAACCAAGAATAGAGCATGTTCGCGAGCCAATCATAACTGCAAACTGAATCCACAAATCCAAACATGATCAGCTCTTACCTGGTGACACACCGACAATTAAAATCCTACTCGTCCAATCGAAGTCGCAGTAAATACCTAACCCAATCCACAAACAAAACCCTAGTTCAAGCTTAGAAACAACTCACGGTAGATCAAGACCACACGGTCAAACTCGAGAGACTCAAGGAGATACCTAGGGTAGGTGGCCATCAACCAGAAGCCCGATCGCGAGGAAGAAGGAATGTGGCACGCGATGCGTGTGATGCCGTTGCAACGGCTGTCCAGCACCCAAGATTCGACTGGTTTCCGGCCCCCTGATCCGCAAGAGGTCACATAGGAGGAAAGTCGTCGGAGAGGACGTGGTTGGCTCAACCAATGATGACACAGCCTCGCTCGAGTGGATTGGATGAGGAAGCTTCGGGGAGATCGCACGCACACAGGAGGTTGTCTGCGATCGGGAGGAGGAAGAAAGGAAGGTCCTCGAAGGGTTGTCGGCGCCGATTGAGAGGATTAAAGCCGAAGGGAAGAAGAAAGGAGAGTTGGCCACGACGTCAGGTGAGGAGGTGGCGCTTCGGCTTCAACTAGGGTTTCGCGTAGGAGAAAGGTCGGGCGTTGGCTGCAGGCGAGTGAAGAGAAGAGGAAAGAAGGTTTATAAGTGGCTGGTCATTTTATAGAAAAGTCCCTCAACTTCCATCTAATAAAACATAGGCCCTTTATTTATCCCTTTTTACCTTTTAGACCTCTGAGTTTCCATATTTTAACACACACTCTCCTAGGGCAACATATTCTACTTCTATTGTGGATAAGGCAACACAGTGTTACTTTCTGCTGCACCAGCTGACTAAACTATGTCCTAGTAATTGACAACTCCTACTTATACTTTTTCTATCTAGTTTACACCTGGCATAGTCTGAGTCAAAGTATCCTAATAATTCAAAGTTGGAGGTCCTAGGATATTAAATACCTACATGTAGGGTACCCTTTATGTACCTAAGGATTCTTTTTACGGTAGCTAGGTCAGACTCCTTAGCACAGGTTTGGTATCTCGCGCACATTCCCACTGCAAATAGGATGTCAGGTCTACTAGCAGTTAGGTATAGTAAACTACCTATCATACATCTATATTGTTTTAAATCAACTGACTTACCTTCAGGGTCATTGTCTATTTTTGCATTTGTAGCCATGGGAGTACCTAAATCCTTAGAGTTTTCCATTTTGAATTTTTTGATTAATTCATTTACATATTTTGACTGATGAACATGGTTACCATCCCTGGTTTGTTTTATTTAGAGACCTAGGAAAAAGGTCAGTTCACCTACTAGGCTCATTTCAAATTCACTTTCTATAATCTTAACAAAATCTTTTAAAAAGTTAGTATTAGTTGACCCAAAAATTATGTCATCTACATAGATTTGGGCTATAAAAATATCTTTTTCTAAGGTTTTAACAAATAGGGTTGAGTCAATTTGACCTTGATTAAATCCTTTAGAAATCAGGTAGGTGGAAAGTCTTTCATACCATGCACTAGGTGCTTGTTTTAACCCATAAAAGGCTTTCCTAAGTTTAAATACATGCTTGGGATTGTCTAAGTCCTCAAATCCTGGGGGCTACCCTACATACACTTCCCCTTTTATGAATCCATTAAGGAAGGCAGACTTGCCATCCTTTTGGTATAATTTAAAGCCTCTATAGGCTGCAAAAGCTAGTAACATCCTGATTGATTCAAGTCTAGCTACGGGGGCATAAGTTTCATCATAATCCAACCCTTCAACTTGACTAAAACCTTTAGCTACTAAGCAGACTTTATTTCTCATAATCTCACCTTGATCATTTAGCTTGTTTCTAAATACCCGCTTAGTGTCTATAACTGACTTACCTTCTGGTTTAGGTACTAAGTCTCATACTTGGTTTCTCTCAAATTGGGCTAGTTTTTCTTGCATCGCAATGATCCAATCTGAGTCAGGTAGGGCTTCTTCTATAGTCTTAGGTTCTATTTTTGAAATTAGTACAATTTGACTAAGATTTCTATAGGAAGACCTTGGATCACCCAAGATTTGGTCAGATGGATGATTTAGTCTGGGTTTCTTAGTTCTCCTAGAACTAGGTTCAGCCTCAGGTCCAGCTGGTAGGTTTGGTTCAGGGATCGGTTCAACTACTTAGGTTGGCTCAACTATTGGTTCAATTAATGACTCAGTAGTTGGTTCAATTGATGGTTCAATTTCTTCTTGATTTGAAGTATTTAGGCTTAGTGGGTTGTTTAGGTTGATAGTAGGTTTTGTTACATTTTCTTCATTGAATATTAAGTTTGTGGTTTCTTCAATTTTAAGGGTTTGTTTATTGTTGAATAAAAGTTCCTGGGGTTAATTTTGATTGGAATTTTCTTAGGTAATCTTTAGTATTCAAAATGTGTACTTTACACCTAAATACCCTTAGATAAAGCAAATTTGGTAGTCTGTGGTAATAAATTTCATAAGGGGTTTTGTTGTGTCTTTTATTTATTAGGATCCTATTTTGAATGTAACAGGCTGTGTTTATCTCTTTTGCCCAAAATTGATTGGATAAGTTGTATTCGTTGAGCATGGTCCTAGCGGCTTCCTGAAGGGTTCTATTTTTCCTCTTAACTACTCCATTTTGTTGGGGGGTTCTAGGGCATGAAAATTCATAGATGTACCCATTAATTTTACAGAATTCATTAAATCTCTGATTTTCAAATTCTCCCCCGTGGTCACTCCTAAGTCTTTTAATTTGTGTGTCATTTTGATTTTCTAGCATTTTACACAAATTGTTAAATGAGTCAAATGTTTCATCTTTGATTTTTAAGAATCTAACCGAGGTAAATATAGAGTAATCATCGATAACTACTAAGCAGTACTGATTCCCGCTTAGCGACTTAGCTCCATGAGAATCAAATAGGTCTACGTGTAGGAGCTTAAGTGTGGCTTAGGTTAAGTCTGATTGGGTTGATTTGTGGGTTGACTTGGTTTGTTTACCTTGTTGACATGGATTACAGATGGTATTTTCAAAGTTTTTAATTTTTGGTATCCCTTTAATTAGTCCAAGTTGACTTGGTTTTGAAATTAACTTTGTATGGGTGTGGCCTAGTCTTCTATGTCATAAATTGGTTTCTTCTAGTTGAGTTAGAAAGCATTTAGGTGTTACGGGTAGGTTAATCGTATAGACATTATTCTTTCTATTACCCTTAAGTGCAATTTCTGGGTCTTGTAGATTCCTAATCAAGCAGTCAGAGTTGGTAAAGGTAACTACATAACCAGTATCACACAGTTGGCTAATGCTAAGTAGGTTAAATTTAAAGTTATCAACTAACAACACCTTTTTGATAATGAAATCAAAATTTAGTTTAATATTACTTAACTCAATTACCTTAAGTGTGACATTGTTGTCAAATGCCACTGAGCCAAGGTCTTCAAATGCCACTGAGCCAAGGTCTTTGAACTTGATTTTAGTGAACTATTTATCCCCAGTCATGTGTCTGGAGCATCCACTATCCAACATCCACTGGTCCAAATCTTTATGTTTCTACACATAAAGTATTTTTGATTTGGATCTATTTATGTAGAAGTAAGGATAGATTGATTGAATTTCACTGTGTAACGCCCGCTTTTTTTTTCCATAAAGCGGCGTTACGCTAAACATACATGTGCATATAAAACATCTTAATGCAGCGGAATAACTAGTACTTAAATCATATACACATGTCTGGGTTATCATTCATGGACATGGTGACATTATACTTAACATATTACCAGCATACCTAGCATCATGATATCAACTTTCCATAACTTATTCATAAGCATTTCAGGTAACATATTACCAGCATGCATAGCATCATGATATCAACTTTCCATAACTTATTCATAAGCATTTCAGGTAGCAAGTAGATTATCCATAACTTCACGAATAGTAGGTTGTTTCTTAGGCATAACTATCATAAGTCGAGCATAAACCAAAATAGGCATTGTCAGATCACAAAACATGCAATAAGTGAAATGAGAGAGTTTCTTGGCCATGTCACTACTACACACCCATGTTCTTGCCTCTCCTGCTGCTTCCCTTAGAAATCTCTTGCTTGATCTGCGGTATAAGACAATAAGACTATAAGTACGGAGGCTTAGTAAGACCCTTTTCCTACTCACAAAAATCCATACGTCGTATAAACATGAACATAATGCTTCAATCCTACATATCATAGCATACTTCTTATCATGAACATCTACACAATCATGGCATCATCGTTTTAGCATAAACATAAATAAAATCATGGCATCAGAATTTAGCATAAACATAGATATCATCATGGCATTATAATCTAGCATGAACATAAATAAAATCATGGCATTATAATTTAGCATGAACATAGATATCATCATGGCATCATAATCTGGCATGAACATAAATAAAATCATGGCATCATAATTTAGCACGAACATAAATAAAATCATGGCATCATAATTTAGCATGAACATACATAAACATAAATAAAATCATTTGCATAAACATACTTTGCATTAACGTACCTTGCATAAACTTACTTTGCATAAGCATACTTATCATAAACATAATGCATAACATGGATGGATGCATGGGCAAATGCATATACCATAGGGATGCTTAGTTTGAAATCATACTTTTAAATACTTAAACATAATCATAACGTTCATTGGGGCCCTGGCTTGTACCACATTCATATATCATATGCGCGCATCCCTAAGTAAATACGAGGTAGCTAATCTCGACCTACTAGGGTAGGGGCAGCTTCATCGGTAGTCCCTGAACCGTGGACAGCTTCATCGGTAGTCCAGAACCGTAAGGACAGCTTCATCGGTAGTCCAAAACCGTGGACAGCTTCATCGGTAGTCCAGAACCGTGGACCTTACTTAGGTCCGGTACAAGCCCATTCATAAAATAAAATACTTTCACATGCTTCTTCATTCATAAACATACATAGCATAATCATTCATTCTTAATGCTTAACATCATCATTATGCCTTGAAGGCATACACCTTATCTTCATTCATCATTTTCATTCCATATCATCATTTTGCCTCGAAGGCATGAAACTTAACTTCATTCATCATTTTCATCCATGAACATGACATACATACATATCATTCATAAATCATAGCATACATACATACTATTCATAAATCATGGCATACCTACATAACTAGCATCTTAATTCATAAAAACATGCATGGTCATGGTACATAGGAAAACATGCCTAGGTCCTTTCATACATGATACATTTCCCTAGGTTCATGGCACATGGTCTAAGCATTTATGAATCATCATAATAAATGGCCTATCATACAAGTCATGACCCATAAGCTAGGGTTTTGGTTGACATAAAATTCTTCCAACATACTTAACCATATACATACATCTTAGTACCCTATAAACATGCATCCTTGTAGTCTTAACCCAATCCTAGCCCTAGGATATGGCCTTGGCCGAAACCCTAAGGAGCCCTAGGTCCATGGAAAAATTCATATAGACCACCAATAACATCCCATACAAACATAAAATGCCATAGAAAAATATTTGATCCCATAATTAAGGCTAACCCTATTCCTTTAGCCCTAGATTAGCCCTTGGCTGAAACCTAAAGGCCCATGAAATTCATAGAAAAATCTTTATAAAACCCAATTACTATCCATTATGTCATAGGGAAACAAATTTAAACATGTTGGATGGTTAGATCAAGTCCCATCCATGAGTTAAAGGTCTTGGCCGAAACTTAGAGGAGCCATTGCACATGTAAAAATTCACATGAATCACCACTAACATCACTTACATCATAAGGAGGCATAAGAATCATCATTAGAGAGTTAACACTAGTCCTAGCCATGGAAACATGAAGTGGTCGAACCCTAGAAGTCCTCTTCCATGGATTTCTCAACTTAGATTTCAACCAAAAAAACTTAGATCATAATTATATCAAGGAAAACCATTACACCACAGGTGAGGGAGTCTTACCTTAAACTATCTTGGTTATAGACCTTAGATGGGGAGGAGGTTGAAGACCTTGTTGTCTCTTGACCACTCCTAGCCTTTGCAACCTTGTAAAAAGCCTTGGATCTTGGAAGAGGGACCTTCTTGTGAAGCTTTCCAAAGGGAAACTCCCCCTTGAAGTTTCAGCTAGAATGAAGAAGGAAGAGGGAGAAGGGTGGACTTGGTGGAAGAAGAGAAGTAACCCCCCATGCCCTCTCTTTATACCACTTTAAGGAGGCAAATGAAGAGTCATGGTGTCTCTTCCCTTCATGACCCTTCATTTCCCCTAAGCCTTAACCAAAAATCCACTTCATCCTCTACTAGCACTCCCTTGCTAGGTGAATTGGTTAGAGCATGCATGATTGTAGACTAGGTCCAAGGTTCAATCCTTGGTGCATGTACTTTATTTTTATTTTCTTTTTATTTCATTTTTCCTTATTTTCGAAAATTCCCTAAAATTCACCCATAATCATGCTAAAATTCCTAATTACAATTCTTTTATATTTATATTAAATTCTACCTAATTAAAACCCATTTTTGGAGCCCATATAAGGCACATTAGTACTTAACTTCTCAATTTAAATAGGAAAATCATGCTAAAACTCACCCATAATCCTACTAATATTCTTAATTAAAATCCATTTATATTTATATTAAATTTTGCCTAAAATCTACCGATAATCATGGTACTAGAAAGCCCATATAAGGCCCATTAGTACTTAGTTTCTTAATTTAAATGAGAAAATCATGGATTTCTAGGCTAAGGTTCGTACTAATATCTCTAGATCCATCGGAAAATTATCTAGACATGATCAATATTTTAAAGAAAATATTAAGAAAATTTTCCGAGTCGTTACACACTGCTTAATCTGTCTCACTCATATCTAAGGTTAAGCATGTTGATTTTATAGGTTCCTTTTGTGAGACAGGTTTTTAGCTTAGGTACAAAATTTGAGTTTTTAATTAATTAAAGTTTTAAAAAAATTAAGTTTGAAAAAAATTGAGTTTAATTAATTAAAGTTTTGAAAATTTGAGTTTGAATTAATTTTGAAAGATTGAGTTTTAATTATGAAGTTTTGAAAATTAAGTTTGAATTAATTTAAAAAATTAAGTTTAATTAATTGAAGTTTTGAAAAATTAAGTTTGAATTAATTTTAAAAATATTAATTTTAATTTTAATTTTGAAAGTATTAAGTTGAATTTAAATTTTGAAAAATATTAATTTGAATTTTAATTTTGAAACTATTAAGTTGAATTTTAATTTTGAAAAATATTAATTTTAATTTTAATTTTGAAAATGTTCAGTTAAATTTTAATTTTAAAAAATTGTTGAATTTGATTAAAGTTATATTAAGGGTAGGATTAATTTGGTTGGTTGGGTTGGACTACATTATTAGATCCTAGACATCTCGCCCAATTCTAAAAACAGGTTTCCTTATCTATTTTGTGAGATGTATTATTTTTATCTTTTGGTTTTATGTTAATTCTATGATTTAATTAAAGCTTGTGTTAGATTTGAGTTTAACAAATAGTAATTTAAAAGTGTGTTTCGATAATTGGCTTCCAGATCTTGGCGAGGCACAGAGACCTTCTTTAGCCGTAACCTTATTGGATCAACAACCCTTTCTTAAACAAAGCCTTTTTAAAGAAAGATCATTTTCAAATTACTTTTTGAGACACTCTGGTCTAACTAGCTTAGGATTTGGAAAGGTAGCTTCGGCTAGTTTCACCAGACTAAACAGACCAAATAGGGCACGCCTTACCCTACCTGACTCCTTAGACAGACTTCCCTAACGTACTATCATCTCACCTCATCCTAATACTATTTTGTTCAAGTTTCAATTAAGTCTGATCCTTGACTAATCATTCCTAAGTCTAAGCAGAATAATATTAAAAATAAATAAATAAACAAACATCAGGCAATAATTCAAGAAAAGAAAAAAAATCATCTAAATACAAAAATGGTTTTTATATTAGCTCCCCCAAGAATGAAGCCTCAATATGGGCTAGGCAAGATGTGAATCTTGTCCTTGGGGATCCAATATTGGTTTAGTCCAACTTGTTTGTTTAAACTCAGCTTAGGGACCCATGTTTGGACTCGGGCTCTAGTTTGATTCAATACAGAGTAGTAAGATCTGTATCGTGAGTTGGTTCAATAGCCAAGTTCAGATCGATTTAGAACTGACTTCTATTTTCCAAGAATCATGTCAAGATTCTTGGAACCCAAAGTGAACCGTTCTAACACGACTCTGAGTTCCTTGACTTGAGTTTTCAAGGAGGAATTCTCTTCCTCAAGCTTTTGAACTTGAGTTGAGTTTCCTTCTTGAACTGACTCTGTTAAGGAACTTGAGTTGACTTCCTCTTTCAGGATTTTGACTTCCTGTCGGAGGATTTCAACCCGAATGTTAGCTTTCGCCAACTTGCGAGACATATATAAAATTAAATCATAAAGTTGCGATTCGGGATAGCCTCTTACCATTATTCATCAGCCCTCCGAGATCGATAGCTTTCCGGTGCCGACGTCTTCTTCCGGTTCCGATTCAGATTTGGAGTCGAGATCTTCCGAGGCGGTCAGTGCAAGCAGATTGGAGTGCGGGGCCTCTTCTTCATCATTCGAAGATGATTCGTCCCACGTGGCTTGTAGTGCCTTCTTCCTCCGAGTTTTCTTATTTTCTTTCAAGTTTGGACACTCCGATTTGAAGTGGCCCTTCTTGTTGCACCCGTAACAGGTTATGTCGCTCTTCGTTTTTTGACTTGTGGAAGATTCAACTGGATCGTCTTTCTTTGGTGCAATCTTCTTCTTTTGCTTTTGTTTCTTCAGCAACTTGTAGTAGTTGCGAGCCATCCGGACCAGTTCTGGATGATTGATTCCGTCGTCGTCGGATTCCGAATCGAAATCTAACTCGGGTATCGATTGTAATTTTTTCTTTTTTGGTTTTCCTTGAGTTTTACCTACAAATAAAGGCATACTTTACTCGACCTGTGCAATATTAGTTTGTTCATGTAACTCTAATTTGAAAAATAATTCATCAAGTTTTATATCTGAAAGGTTCCTAGAAATCTTGTAAGCATCTACCATAGATGCCCACAACGAGTTCCTTGGGAACGAGTTCAGAGTGTACCTTATTAGGTCACAGTTTCCACCTTATGACCTATAGTGTGAAGTCCGTTCATCAGCTCCTGGATCTTTGCGTGGAGTTGTGCTGCTATTTCCCCATCCTGCATCTTGATGGTGTACAGCTTGTTGAGTAGAAGATCGTGTTTGCTGATCCGCGTATCTGACATACCCTCGTGCAGCTCGATCAACTTGTTCCAAAGCTCCTTTGCGCTGCTGAAGGGGCCGACACGGTTGAGCTCTTCCTCGGTTAAGCCACATTGAAGCATCTACGTGGCTTTGGCGTATGCTTCGATCTTCTTTTTGAGTGGAGCATCCCACTCTGAATATCCTTGCACTTCACCTTGTGCATTTTTAGGGATCTTCAGTCCAGACTGGATGATGATGTGGGGACCGGTGCCGTCGATAGAGGGGGGTGAATATCGACTCATTAAAAATTCTTAGGAAAGCATGTCTTTCGATCGTTCTAGACAAGAGTTAGTGCGCAGCGGAAATAATAATGAACGAAAATGAAAGACACTTGTACACAAGGGATTTACTTGGTTCCCAACCCCCCAGGGTCAGTACATCCAAGGCCTAAGCACAGGAAATGCCCGTCCACTAATGATCTCCTTTTCAGACTTTTTGGAGGCGGAGAAACTCATCTTACAGTGCATAATTTACAATCAAAATATTAAAACAATTAAATGCAGAAACATAAATTCAAACCAAACAAGGGGTCGAAGACTCGGCCGATCTGGAACTCCGAAGTGTCGCGCACTTCCTCCTGAAGCCTCCTTGGTCGCAGAGCTTCATCTTAAGCGCTTTATCGTCACTCAAAATGCTTAGAATGATCTCGGAATTGGTGTTATGAGTTGAGGGGTCGAACCCCTTTATATACTCATGTCTAGGGCGCCTGAGTTGCTGTGGGGCACCTCATAAGCCTTGGTCAAACCTCATCTTCGCGTCGAACTTGCAACAGGGATAAGATCCCCTTCCCAGGCGCCTGTATCAACACAGGCGCCTGGGAGCCCACAGGCACCTGGGAGCCCTCAGACGCCTGTGTGAACAGGCGCTTGGGAGGGGCTGCCCAGTCCAAGGCGCCCTAAAGGTGTGGGGCGCCTATATTGATACAGGCGCCTGTGGGGCGCCTATATTGATACAGGCGCCCTAAAAGTCCTTCCAGGCAGCTTTTTCTTCTTTGTTTGCTCTTCTATCTTGCCTCCAACTTTAAGTACCTGCAATACAATCAAAGACAAGACAAATATGCATATAATCTTAACCTTAGAGACTTGGTTCTGACTTCGGATTTCCCATGAAATCCTAGGTCGAACTGACGCCTATGTTCCCTTCCCAGGGAACGCGCCTTTCACCTACTCCTCTCAGGAGAAGTTTTGCCAACTGGCCCATCCGGTTGGACTTTTGCCCAGCTTCATTCACCAGGACTTTTGCCCAATCTTACGACCAGGACTTCGTGCCCAATCCACGACCAGGACTTATTGCCCAACTTCACTCACCAGGACTTTTGCCCAGCTTCACTCACTAGGACCTCGTGCTCAGCCCACGACCAGGACTTATTTCCCAACCCTATGTCAAGACTTCGGTGCCCAACCCTCGACCAGGACTTATTGCCCAATTCCTCGAACCAGGACTTCGTGCCCAACCCTCGGTCAAGTCTTCATTGCCCAACCCTCGACCAGGACTTAGTGCCCAATCCATGATCAGGATTTAGTGCCCAATTCTTCGAACCAGGACTTATTGCCTAGGTTAACTAGGGCTTTCCTTCACTTTGGTACTCCTTTCTTGACTAACCCTTTCTTGTTCTAATGTATCACTAACTTAAGCATATTGTTAAACATTGAAACACTCGAGGAGGACATCACTGAGGCTTCTTGCACCAACAATCTCCCCCTTTTTGATGTTTGACAATATCTTAAGTTAGATTGGATTAAAGGGCAAAGTTATAATCCTTGGGATAAAATGGAAAAAATTTGATCCTTTGAAAAAACATTTTGATTTACATTTTGATCCTTGTAAAAAAAATTTTGATTGAAACTTTGATCCTTTGGGACAAAATTTCTAATTTAAGCTCTCTATTCCTTTGAGAGAAAAAAAATTTCTAACTTAAGCTCACTCTCCCCCATTGTCATACATCAAAAAAACGACAAAAAAACTTGCACAAATAATGAAAATAAAAAAATTACTTTTCATTTTGAAAGTACTTAGTATAATCATTTGAGAGCATATCATTTTTGATAAACCATTTTCGAAACTCTTCCCTTTTTGTTAGAAAAAGACTAAGTACTAGTAAAAAAAAACTAAGTACTTCAATTGCACCAAAAACTTGTACTTTGAAAAGTATTGTGCACTTTGGAAAAAATATTTTGTACTTTTAGTAAAATATTTTGAACTTAGAAAATTTTGAACTTAGAAAAATGTTGCCTTAGAAAATTTTCATTTAGAAAAGATGTTCACAAAAGAATTGCACTCATAAAAGATTTTCATTTAAGAAAAATTATGCACTTTTAGAAAACATTTTCACTTAGAGAAATATAGTGCATTTAGAAGAATACTTTGAAAAATATTGTGCAAAAAAAATTTGTACTTTGAAAGATATTTTACACTTAAAACATTAGTACTTTGAAAAATATTGGAAAACATTGTTCTTTGAAAAATCTTAGTACTTCAAAAAATATTAGTATTTTGAAAAAATATTGTTACTTTGAAAAATATTAGTATTTTGAAACATATTATTTTGTACTTTAGAAAAATATTAGTACTTTTGAAAACACAATATTTTACTTGACTTGGTTTCTTTTCCAGTCTGACACAATCCTAGAAAACCTTGTTAACTACAAGGACATTTCCCTAAATGTCCTGGAAATTCTCCAAACTCAAGTAAATATTATTTTCAAAAGTGATTCTAAAAAAAATAAGTTTTTGAAAGTGATAGTATAATAAAAAAATAATTAAAATGATAGTATGTTGAAAGGGAAAATGCTTATGTTTTCAAAAGGATTTTGAAAATATAGTATATGAAAATATATTATTTTGAAATGTTCAATAATTCTTTTAATTTGACCTCCCCCTAAACTTGACATAGTCCTTGGAAGCTTGTTAACTACAAACAATCTTCCTCTTAGTCTTTAGGGTTTAATTCAGATCAAAGGAATTATTTAATAATTTCAAAAAATAATTGTCAAAAATAATTTCTTTTGATTTAGACTCCCCCTAAATTTGACACATCCTAGGAGTCCTTGTAGATCATGAAGTAGACTTCCTCTATGTCTTTAGGGTTTATCAAAATCAAAAGGGAAATAAGCACAATTGTTAAAATGCATTTTGAAATATTGACATTTCGAAGGATAAAAATGAGTATTTGAAAGACATATTTTGAAATGATCGTAATTTGTAAAGCATAGTTTTCGAAAAAATATTTTTAAGTGATATTAATTTTTAAAGCACAATTTTTGAATGATCCAAAAAAACACTTTTAAAAACACTCCCCCTGTATCCGATACCGTCTGACTCTATCTAAGTGCCTAAAGGGACTTTAGTGTTGACCTAACAGGCTTGTGTCTAATTGTGTAGGTCAAACAAATTTTTAAAAAGATATAATTTTGAAAATGTATAATATATAAGCACTCAGACAAGCATGAAATCCATAAAAACATTATTATGTTAAAAAATTATTTTAAAAATAGATTTTTACTAAATATCCTAAGAATTTTGGAAAATATTTTTTAAAAGCATTTTTCAATTTATTAGTTTATAACATCTCACCCATTTTAAATGTCTCAGTACAAGCAAGCATGGTTGCCTTATGGGTGTATTGTGAGATGCTTGAATAATTTTCTTTGAATTAATGTTAAATTTAAGATTTAATTAAAACTTGTGTTAGATTCAAATTTATCAAATAGTAAATTGAATTTGAGTTTCGATAATTGGCTTCCAGGTCTTGGCGAGGCACAGAGGCCTTCTTTGGTCGTAGCCTTATTGGAGCAACAACCCTTTCCTTAACAAAGCCTTTTACCGAAAGTTCATTTTCAAATTACTTCTTAAAGGTCTAACTAGCTTAGGTTTTGGATCGGTAGCTTCGGCCAGTTCCACTAGACTAAACAGACCAAGTAGGATACGCCTTACCTTACTTGACCTTATTAGAAGGGCTTCCCTAACGTACTATCATCTCACATCCACCTAATACTATGTTGTTCAAGTTTCAAGTAAGTCTTTTTCCTATCTAACCGTTCTAAATCATGCATAAAATTAAACATGAATGACATGGCAGATATATAAAAAATAGCAAATGCATGAGCATGACATTTATGCATGATTCAATCAAGTCAAGACGTTTTAATTAAGTTTCTAATAATGTATCAAATTCTCAATTTGATACATATCGTATGAACCCACGAATATGCCAATCCACATTGACATATTTAATTTCATTAGATTGATTGTTGCAGTTGGGTAAGATTTTATTTAATTTGAGTTTAAGTTATTAAGGTTTAATTTGAGATTAAAATTAATTAAGGATTAATTGGATTAATTAAGTTAATTAAGGATTAACTGGATTAATTAAGGATTAATTGAATTCAAGTTAATTAAGGATTAACTGGATTAATTAAGGATTAATTAGATTTAAGTTTATTAAGAATTAAAAAAAATTAATTAAGGATTAATTGGATTCAAGTTAATTAAGGATTAACTGGATTAATTAAGGATTAATTGGATTTAAGTTAATTAAGGATTAAAAAAATTAATTAAGGTTAAAGTAATTAAGGATTAAGGTAAAAATTAATAAAGATTTAATTAAGGTTGAAATAATTAAGGATTAAAGTAAAAATTATTTAAGATTTAATTAAGGTTGAAATAATTAAGGATTAAAGTAAAAATTATTTTAGATTTAATTTAGATTGAAATAATTAAGGATTAAAGTAAAAATTATTTAAGATTTAATTTATGTTGAAATAATTAAGGATTAAATTAAGGTAAAAATTAATTAGGATTTAATTTAGGTTGAAATAATTAAGGATTAAATTAAGGTAAAAATTAATTAGGATTTAATTTAGTTTGAAATAATTAAGGATTAAATTAAGGTAAAAATTAATTAGGATTTAATTTAGGTTTAAGTTTCAAAATTTCTGGATTAGTTAATAGTTGTGGGTTTAATTGCATCATTTTCATTATTTCAAAAATGTCTGACTTATCTACTATTTCTTCTTCATTTAATTTTTTCAGATTTTCCAACACTTCTGCTTTATTTGAATTTTTGTAGATTTTATTAACTGTAGCTTTGATTCTAAAAAATTCATCTTCCACCTCATCCTTATCATCAAAATTATATTCTTCTATATCTTCATAGTAAGTGGAGTAGTTTTCAGGGCTACTAATTAATGTTTTATAATTATCTTCAAGATTATCCAAGAAATTGATAATTAAATCATCATCAAAAACAATTTTATCTTGAAATATCTTCGATATCCTCCGAAATATCTTGAATATCCTTAAGTTCATTTTTAACGTTTTCAGAATTATTTTCAGGATTATCCTCAATATTTTCAGGATTATTTTCAGAAAAATTATTAGAATTAATTCTAAAAATCATTGCATTGATATTAAAAATTAATGAGTTGATATCTGATATTTTAATATTATCTACATTTGGTAATAGGTTATGCAAAATGTTAATTTGACTATGCAATAATTCTAACTTTTCAGAAAAATTATCTAGGTTATTATCATAAGACAGTGCAGGAATTTGAAAATCTGTATGAACATAAACATTTTGTACCTTTGACAAACACTGATTCTTGTAGTGTCCGTGCTTTTGACATTTGAAACACTTTATATGACTCTTGTCCTCCGGGCGCTGGTACCTCCTTTGCTGCCGGTGGTGAAGATCGAGTCTTACGAGTATGACACTAATTTTTATAGTGTCCTCTCTCCCTGCACTTGAAACATGTAATATGAAATTTGAAATTAACCATAATTAAGAAAAATACCTTATTCACCCCTGGACTCCCCCTCAACTCCTGGCGTCTTTGCTCTATTGGTTGTTAGTCCGGTGAAGAGCTACCAGGCTCTGATACCACTTGTGGGGACCGGTGCCATCGATAGAGGGGGTGAATATTGACTCGTTAAAAATTCTTAGAAAAGAGTGTCTTTCGATCATTCTAGACAAGAGTTAGTGCGCAGCGGAAATAATAAAGAACGAAAATAAAAGACACTTGTACACATAGGATATACTTGGTTCCCAACCCCTCAGGGTCAGTACATCCAAGGCCTAAGCACGGAAATTGCCCGTCCACTAATGGTCTCCTTTCCGGACTTTCCAGAGGCGGAGAAACTAGTCTTACAGTGCACAATTTACAATCAAAATATTAAGAAAAGTAAATGCAGAAACATAAATTCAAACCAAACAAAGGGTTGAAGACTCGGCCAACCTGGAACTCCGAAGTATCGCACACTTCCTCCTGGAGCCTCCTTGATCGCAGAGCTTCGTCTTTAGCGCTTTATCATCACTCGGAATGCTTAGAATGATCTTAGAATTGCTGTTCTGAGTTGAGGGGTCGAACCCCTTTATATACTCATGTCTAGGGCGCCTGAGTTGCTATGGGGCACCTCATAAGCCTTGGTCAAACCTCATTTGCGCCGAACTCACAGCAGAGATAAGATCCCATTCCCAGGCGCATGTATCAACATAGGCGCATGGGAGCCCTCTGGCGCCTGTGTTAACAGGCGCCTGGGAGGGGCTGCCTAGTCCAGGGTGCCCTAAAGGTTTGGGGCGCCTGTATTGATACAGGCGCCCAAGAAGTCCTTCTAGGCAGCTTTTTCTTCTTTGTTTGCTCTTCTGTCTTGCCTCCAATTTTAGGTACCTGCAATACAATCAAAGACAAGACAAATATGCAGATAATCTTAACCTTAGAGACTTAGTTCTGACTTCAGATTTCCCGCGAAACCCTAGGTCGAACCGACGCCTATGTTCCCTTCACAGGGAACGCGCCTTTCACCTACTCCTCTCAAGAGAAGTTTTGCCAACCGGCCCATCCAGTTGGACTTTTACCCAGCTTCACTCACCAGGACTTTTGCCCAGCTTCATTCACCAGGACTTCGTGCCCAGTCTATGACCAGGACTTATTGCCCAGCCCTATGTCAGGACTTCGGTGCCCAGCCCTCGGCCAGGACTTATTGGTCAATTCCTTGAACCAGGACTTTGTGCCCAACCCTCGGTCAGGTCTTCAGTGCCCAGCCCTCGGCCAGGACTTAGTGCACAATCCATGATCAGGATTTAGTGCCCAATTCATCGAACCAGGACCTATTGCCTAGGTTAACTAGGACTTTCCTTCACTTTGGTACTCCTTTCTTGACAAACCCTTCCTTATTCTAATGTATCACTAACTAAAGCATATTGTTGAACATTAAAACACTCGAGGAGGACATTACTGATGCTTCTTGCACCAACAGATGATCCACATGTCCACCTGAGTTTTCAGGTGGACTGATAACTAGCACTTTAGGTCATTTTTTTTGCTCATTTACTTGGCAATTTTTATCCTCTCATATGTTTAAATCATGTTTATATCATATTTTACGATTAGGATTTATTTTTGGAGCTCAGTATAATTTCCTCTAAATTTTGGCATTATTTCATGAATTTTGTAGGGTATTAAAGATTGGACCTTGAACCCAAATGCTGGGTCAAACATAAGGCTGGGTTGGATCCAAGAGCTGGCTTGGCTGAACCAAAGGACTGAGCTGCTGGACCGAACCCAAGTGAAGGGCTGGGCTGAGCTGTGAGCTTTGGGCTGAGCTGTGAGCTTTGGGCTGAGCTGGGCTGAGGATGGATCGAACTCAAGCTAGGGCCGGACTCAAGTGATGAAAGCAGCCCGATCCATTTCCCTCCTCATCCGCGAAAGCCATCATCCTCTCGATTCAACATCTCATCGCGATAGAGACGAGGAGACGGGGGGGTTCCCGACTCGACTCATCCTCTCCACCCTCACCGCCGGCGGTTCTCCTCCATCTTCATCGCCGCCGGCCGGTCTTCCATCCTCACCTTCATCTCTTCCTCCACCGTAGCCACCAACACCAAGCTAGGGCCCGGGGTTCGAACCCTAGCTGACCTTCACCATCTCACCGCCGCCGGTCGGTCGACCTTCTATCCAGCTCTCTCTCGGGTTGAGGGAAGCCAGGATTGGGAGGCAGTTATCCACCCTCACCGCCAGCTCTCTCTCGGGTTGAGGGAAGCCAGGATTGGGAGGCGAGAGATCCACTTCTTCACAGCAGATCCACTTCTTCACAGCATTTCTATTTTTCTTCTTCACAGCAGCAGCTCTTCTCATCACATCCGATTGCAGCTTCATCTTCCAGCCAGCAACTTCTTCTTCCAGCGATTCTGGACAACAACTTCACATCCGATAGCTTTTTAATTGTTCTTGTGTAGATGTTTCTTTCTTCTGATGAATGTTTGTATTGATGCTTGGTCTCCCATATTAGTTTACACGTACCTTTGTTATTTTGATTCATGCTCGCAAGTTGTTTGACAAAATGCTTATTCCAATAGTTAGGTTTAATTTCTTGTATTTTATTTTGCTTAATCCTTTCTTGTCTGATCCCTTTCAATTTCTTTAAGTTTTTGTCTTTAATTGAATGCAACTAGATTAGTGTAGGTTTCGTTAATGCTTTACCTTATGTTTCTTTTAATCTTCTGGCAAGTGTAGTTTAGTGAGGTTAGATTTATTACCTGTATTGTCTTTCGTTCATTAGTCTTAGCAACTCAAATCCAAACTCTAGTTTAATATCCAAAATCCAAAAGCAATAACATACGATCCTAAGGTTTATCATGTATCAACTACATTCATTGGGAGACGACTCGAGTTACTCTATGCTACATTAGTTTAGAGGAGTTTGATACTTTAATTGTATTTGATACTCGCGGTACGACACGCAGTCATTATGGACCTCCATCCTGCTCTTCCAGTAGGAGAAATCTTCTCCTGAGAAGAGTGGTGGTCTCGTGGTGCTGTAGCATTCTTGCATGGCCATAGAATCTTTTAATATGAAAAAGAAAAAAAAAACTTTGTTCCAAGACTGAGTCTTGGATTAGCAGTGTGGTATGAAAAAGAAAGGAAAATCGAGTGGTGTTGCACCAACCTCGAATAATGAGAAATTCACGAACGATAGATATTTTACGAACGAAAGAAAAAAAAATCCAAAAATTGCTCAATTGGTGGTTGCACCAAATTTGAGCCACCTACTCTAATACCACTTGTGGGATCATTTAGAATCAATAGAGGGGGGTGAATATTGATAAAAATAAATTTGGATAAGAAAGAGTAATGCGCAGCGGAAAAATACAGCAATGCTAACTCCGTTTGTTTTTATTTGGTTCGGAGTCTGTAACGGCTCCTACTCCAAGGCTCGCGGTCTTTGACCATTTTCGTTGGGCAACTCTATATTTTGAAAAAGGTATTACACAATTTTAATTAACAAATACAGAATCGAAAGCAACTTGAAATTATACCGACGACTAGAAAGAAATCTGAAAAACGGAGCAGCAGGTCGTCGATCTTGAGCGTTGTTGAACATTAGAACTCGAGCACAGAGGAAATGAACTGAGCGTTTGAGTGCTTGAGTTGAGAGAAGAGTTGTTTGGAAGCAGGGGGTGATCCTCCTTTTATACTGGTGTCCAGGGCGCCTGTGAGGCTATAGGGCAATTACCACGTCATCGATTTGTTCGCGTCGTTATCCGCAGACTCGACCAATGTTTATCCCCCATCCAAGGCGCCTGGGACGTCTAGGGTGCTTGACTGCTCATAGGTGCCTCACATGATGACGTGGCAGCTTGTCGGCTCAGCTTCGCAGCCACAGGAAGAAACCCATCTGGGGCACCTGTATCAACACAGGAGCTTGTGTTCTCGGGCGCCTGAGTCCTCTCAGGTGCCTGTGTTCTCGGGCGCCTAAGTCCTCTCAGGTGCCTGAGAGGACTCAGGCGCCTGGGATGTAGAAACTCGAACCTCTTACTCCTGCAACTACGGTTAGTTCCAGAACAGTAGTAATAATAAAATCAAGTATAAATAACAGTCTGCACTGTCTTGGTTCTGACTTTGGGTTTCCAAACGGAACCCTAGGTCGAACTGACGCCTACTGTTCCCTCTTCCGGGGAATGCATCCTCACCTACTCCACTCTGGAGAAGTTACCTTTCGTCAATCGGCTCCTCCGGTTGGACTTTTGCTCGGCCTCCAAGACTGCTGGATCTCAAGACGTTCGTTCCTCGACCCATCTCTACTTCTGTCCGCAGCTCCCGCCCGGCTAAGACTTCTGACTGATCTTTCGGATCAAGACTTCGATGCCCAGCCCATGACCAAAACTTATTGTCCAACCCCCGGTCAGGTCTTCGGTGCCCAGTCCACAACCAGGACTTATTGCTCAATCCTGCAGGTTAAGACTTCGTGCCTAGCTTACCTAGGACTTTCCTGCACACTTAACAGATTTATTAGATAACACCTTAACCTTAACTTTGAACCCTTTGTCATTATCAAAACCCACGTTCGATCTGGTGCTTTCGGCACCAATATTAGGGTGGGGCGAGGTGATAGTACGTTAGGAAAGTCGCTTAGTGAGTCAAGTAGAAGAAGGCATCTTCTATTTGGTCTTCTTAGTCCGGTGGAACTAGCCGAAGCTACCTTGCCACATCCTCAACTAGTTAGACCAAGAATTCTGAATGAGAAATTAAAAAATATTATTTTTTATGCGGCTTTGTCTAGGAAAGGGTTGTTGATCCAATAAGGTTAAGGCCAAAGAAGGCCTCTGTGCCTCGCCAAGATCTGGAAGCCAAATTGAAATATATTTTTAGATTACTAATTCTTAAATCTGAATCTAGCTCAAGTTTCATTCATATCTTATATTCAACCTAACTTCAAGATAGAATTGAGATCATCTCACAAAACAAATAAGGTACCATGTTTTGTCACTTAGAAATGGGTGAGATGGTTAGGACTTAAATAAATCAAACCCAACCAATTGAAGCAGCTAAACCAACTTGTCACTAAGTTAGTTAGCTCAAACTAAAATTAAGATTTGTCTGTACTTGCCAAATTCTTTGTTTAACTTAATGTTTTTTCTTAACACTTGTTTAATTCTTTTTCAAATATTTCTTTTTCAAAATGTTTGTTTAAAATTTCCTTTTTTTCTTTTTCAAATTACTGTTTAATTCTTTTTCCAAAAATTCTGTTTAATTCTTTTTCCAATTTTTTTCAAAAATTCTGATTAATTTTTTTCCAAAAATTTCTTTTTTTCAAAATTTCTATTTAATTTTTTTAAAAAAATCTGTTTAAATCTTTTTCCAAATTATTTTTCTCAATCGGTTGAAATTTCTTTTAACTTAAATGTTGGCAAAACCTTCTCTAACCCCTAAAATCCAACTCAGGCACCTGAATCCTATTTAGGAGTCTGATCGTGAATTGAGGTGTTTGGTGCATGATTTCGCGCGCCTTCCTGAAACACGCCCCCTCGTTTTAGAAAACCAGGGACGGAATCGCTGATCAGGGTGCCCTAGTTAATTCAGGCACCCGAGTTCCCTCTATATAAACTCCCTCATGCGCGCCGAGCAGAAACAATCAAGGTGCCCTAATTAACTTCTTCTTCTCCCCTTTCTCTCATTTTCTCTCTCGAACCCCTGCCAAAACGAAATCAACAGCCTAGGATCTTCCTTCCTTGCTTTCATCATGCCTCAAAGACGGTATATTCTAAATTCTACTCTTAATTTCTATTTTTTTATTATTCTTACCATTACTATGTTTTATCAAAATTAGTACACGTCGTATAGCCGAGACTAGACCTACTACCCTACCCAGTACATGCCCTAGATTCCACTCCTTGTCTCTTCAGGATCTTCATGAGCAGACCACTTATCTATCTTTAGATTGTAACTATCTTCATAGGAATTTCTTGAGACCCTATCACCATGGATGTTATCCATCAATACCACTTAGACCAACTTGTCTTCTGCACTGATTTTATAGATGTGACCCTGTGTGCAGAATTTTACAATAACCTAGTCAAATTAGATTATACCCATTATTCTACTCGTGTCCAGCAGGTTGATTTTATCATATCTCCTACACTATTTACCCAACATTTTGAGTTACATCCATTTGATTCTACTTTCTTATGTTATTCACCTAGGGATGGTCTGTTTGCTGATCCTTACTCCCACATTACCCTAAACACCCTTTTTACTTATTTCTTTGAGGGTGAGAGAGACCCTACCATTTCTTCTTTCAGGTCCATGCAGCTTCAACCCCAACACTACGCTCTTTATCGAGTTCTTCTTCGTTATTGTAACGCCCCAAATTTTCCTCTTTAGCGTAGTAATAATGGAACATGTGGCCAAGAATAATATTATGAATTTAGGGGGAAAAGTTGTGAATAAAAAAATGTTAGACATTATCTTGACACGTAGTGGATGTGTGATAATTATGCTTAGGTATTATATTTAATGTTATGCTTAAGTATCCTACACATGTATGAATAAATAATGATATGCATATGCATGTGTATGAATTAAATAAGTAGCATTCTCTAGGTGGGCTTTGGTTATGCGGGCTTGGAAAGAATAATAAAAGGAAGAGAAAGCAAAAAGAAGAGGAGGTGCCAAGGATTGAACCTTGGACTTCAAAGAAAGCCAAGCCTTAAGAATGCATATGTAACCAATTGACCCAGCAAGGGAGTGCTATTAGAAGAGGATGAGAAATTGTAGATAAGTGGGAAAGAAGATGAAGAGACACAAAAAAATTGAAGAGACACCATTAAAGAGGTGCTTGCCTCTTTACTCACCATAAAAGGCCATGAAGAGGAGGAAATGCCTAAGGCATTTTCGGCCAAGAAACCCCCCCCCTTTCTCTCCACCAAACTCTTCCCCTTCCTCCTCTTCCTCATCGAAATTAAGTCTTTCACCTCCTAGAGAAAAACGGACCAAAAGAAGAGAAAAACAAGAGGAGTGCTAGAGTTTAAGAGGTCTTTTCTTTCCAAAATTTGGAGATCTTTTGGGAACATAAGCACAAGTGGTAAGACTCCCTCACATGCAATATAATGGCTTTTTATGTATTTTTATGATTTTTATGTTTGCTTGTGATGTTGGGTGAAAGAGAATGGAAGAAAACCTTGAGGGAAGTTTCGGCCATAAAGGGGTACCCCCCTTTTCTATGTCCAAAAAACTTAAAGGAAGAGTTCATGAAATTGTTACTACCTTTTTGTAATGAATATATGATGGATACATAGTGTTTGAATGCTCTCCATGATGTAAAGGACTTGGAAGAATTCGGCCAAGTCATGAAATGGATAAATGTTGATGCATGAAGTAGGCTATTGTTCTAATGATTGTTTCCTTGGTATATAAATGTTTTAGGCCAAGAAGTTTTGTGGAATCTATGCTAAGGGACCCCTGTAACATTTGGCCAAGGGACCTTAAATTATGCCTCAAAACAGATTTTTATAGACCTTCATGAAGTTATAGTTAAATCAAGTGATATGCATGTGATTGGGTGTTTTATTTCATGATGGAAATAATTTATACCTTAGGGTCAGCACCTTATCTAAGTTGTTTGAGCCTAAACTCATGCTCCATTCTATGTATTGATGTTTAGAAAAATGTTACATGTACCCATATGCATGATAATCCAAGTAGAACTCTAGATCATACACCTAAACTAGTGTTTGGTGAAGTACAAACTACTTTTGCACTTGTGAATGAATTCTTATGAAAAATATGCTTTTATTCCCATGTTATGTGAATGATTATGCTATGAAATCCCTACTATGAGTTTCGACAAATTATAAGAATAAGGGTTAAGAATAGGCTCGAGTACAAAGCATGCCCCTAAACTAGTGTTTAATGAAGCCTAGACTACCTTTATGCTTGTATATGACCTTAATGGTAAAATATGTTTTTGTTTACATGTTATATGAACTTTTATACCATGTTTTATATACTGTGAATATCATCAAATTACAAGGGTAAGGGTTAAGAATAAGTGCAAGTACGATTCATGCACCCAAACTAAGGTTTAGTGAAGATTAGTCTACTCTGGTACATGCTAATGATCTCTCATGTAAATTATGTTTTATTTCCATGATTGGATGACTTTCATGCCATGTTATCTAGCTGTGAATTTCGGACAAATACTGGGATAAGTGTTAAAAATAAGCTTAAGCACAAAACATGCACCTAAACTAGTGTTCAATGAAGCCTAGACTACCCTCACTACAAGAATTTTTGCAATCAACAACGCCCAATCGACAACGTTTTTTAAAAAAAACGTTGTCTTTTTTTGTTTTACAACGTTTTTAGTGAAAAGCGTTGTCTATGTGTTTTACTTTTTAATAACGACAACGTTTTATAATGATGCGATGTGCTTAGTGTTGTGGTTTCGGATGAAAGACAACGCTGTTACAAAAGCGTTTTTTAAAAGCGTTGTCGTATTTCCCGCTAAAATAAAAAACACATCCCTCGCTCATTGCCAAACCTCGGCGGCTCGCGAAAAATCTCTCCGCGCTTCTTTTCTCCGCGAAATATCTCCCTCCACCTCCCTCATTGCCACCTCCCTCGTCCTCCCTCCACCTCCCTCATTGCCACCTCCCTCGTCCTCTCCTCTCCACGAAGATCTGGTGAACATACATCTTCTCCTAGCTCACCACCAAGAAGTATCCTCCACGAGCTCTTCGTCCGTCGAGTGGAAACTGAACCCCAGCGTCGTTACGTTGTTCCGGTCAAATACAGTCAAAATACTCGAAGCCTTTCGCTTGCTCTCCATCTTTAATCCGCTGCTTTCCTCTCCAGGCGAAACCCTAGGATCTCTGGAGGGAGGTGGTTCCGATGGTGGATGCCCAGGAAGTTCCGGTGGAGGAGAAGCCCCATGTTTTCGCAGCTCCTGGCGGGTGCCATGTCTTCGCCGACGGGGAGCTCCTGCCCACCGACGATCCTGACCGTCCCTGTGGTCGCCGTCCCCTGCTTGTTGACCCCCGCCGCGTTGATCGAGTCGCCTACATTCACGGTTCGTGGCCCTAATCTCTCACCCCCTCTATTTCGAAGCTGATCATTGAAATATGCTAGTTGAAGCAAGCGAAATTTTTTCCCCTTCCGTTTGGGGGGAAAGGATTCTTATATATTTTGTGATTTGTCATCGATAGAGTCAAGTGATCAATCTGATCACTGAACTATTATTCTTCCAGAAGCTGAGCGGATTCAAAGTTTTTCCTTTTGTGGAATCTTAGTTCGGAATTTGATTGCGAACTCGAATTGGCTGCCTTCTGATGCTGTTAACTTCATTCACATCATGAACGTGAGTTTCCATTTGCTGCAACTCTGACGTCTGATGTCAGGAACCAATTGTGACTTCATATTCTTGCTCAGTAGTCATACTTCTGCATAAGAGGCTGAGAGTTGAGACGTAGTTTTGAGCTTTCTGATTTAGCCGAGATGAATTTGTAGGAGTAAGGTGAATATGCTCAGTAATCATCCACCTTTTATCCTTGTCAATCTACGACTTGGCTACAACAAGTTATTGATAAATACAATATCATGGCATTCAACTAGGCTTGCTGCAATGGCCTCTTAAGAATTTGCTTGTGACCATAACATGAATTATGTTGTTTTTCACTATAGATAACAAAATTTCAGAACTTTGAGATATTGGGAAGATAAATAGGTACAATAATGTTTTTTTTCCTGATGGATACAACTGCATCTCCTTACATGCACTTGATTGGGAATTAAAACCCAGAGAATTTATTTCAGCTCTTAGTCCGGGAACAAAAGTATTATTACCTGGTGAAAATTAGGAAATGGAGTTTCTTTTGTCTTGAACATGAGATGCATTCCTCGTTCACGGCAGGAGCAAGTGTCTTGAATGTTTTTAAGTTTTTCCAATTCTATTTGGGTTGGAGTTTTTAAAAGGAATCCAATCCCAGTGTCTCTCGCCGATGTTTTTGTCAAGGAAGTAATTTCCAAATTATGATATGCTCAAGTGATACCTTAGTTTATCCTGGTCCTAATAATATCTCTTGATATGCAGGTTTGTTCCGGAACCAAAATCATTTCTGTTGAATGAGCAAGAGCAGAAATCTAAAGATAGTGAGATATCTACAAATTCTTTGCAGGTTTGTCATCTGCTTTCTTAATCTTTGTATGTCAAAAATAAGGGAAGACCTATATTGGATCCCCTATTTGAAGATGCACAATCTAGGCTGCCGGTCATCCCATGGTTTCAAGTGATTGTAAGAGTGTGGGCACACTTTGCATGGCTGAAATGCAGTGTTCATGTTGTCAATGAATATTGATAAGAGTGTGGGCATGAGTGAAGATGTGTTTAATCTAGTGGCTGTCAGTTTATCAGTAGAAGATGTGTTTAATCTGGTGGCTGTCAGTTTATCAGTAGAAGATGTGTATAATCTGGGTCCTGAGAAACTGGTATGTGTATTTAGTACTGTATTGCTATCCATATGTCAAAACCTGAAATCACAAAATGGATATTCTATAGAAACTGGTATGTGTACTTAGTACTGTATTACGAGTTTTAGAGTCCTAAGTGGATCTATTTCCTTGTCTTAAGGTAAGCCCTTTCATCTATTGTTGTTCCTTCAACCTGTGGGAGAAATTTCTCCGTGTTTTTCTTTTATTGAAAGGGTAAGTTTGCGTACCAAGTCGATAGAGTTTGTGAAATATGGAAATAAACTAGGATACTGAGATAGATTTTAGCTTCAGATCAATTCTCTTATTTTTGCTGTTTTTTCTACTCAATTGACCTAGATGATCTTTTGTCATCTGACATACTTGATAGATGTTGTCTTTTGACATGCAGCAAATAGAGCAGTTGAAGAGACGGTCACATGCACTGACTGGGGAAGTGGTATGCAAACTCTACTAGCAGATCTTCTTATTTAATTAGTAATTGAGCACTTTGTGAAATATTACAATCCACTAATTTTTCTGTTACTTTTTAGAATTTTGCACAAGAGGAGGATATTCGGTTAGAGACAACACGGGCTCGATGTAGGTTGCTATTTTCTGTAATCTAATAAATTTTGCATATTTTTTTGAATATCCTTTACCAGAGGAGAATCAATAAAATATTTGTCAAAGCTTCAAATTTTTGTTGGCTTCTTTCAGTGTCAAATGCACTGAAAAGGCATGAAGAATTGACAGAGCGATTATCAAGGTAAACCGTTTATATTGTTTACCAACATTTTGTAATGACGTGTCCGCCAATAAACACCTAATCTGTTTTACCAGGAACGTCACGTTCTCCCTGCTGTATAAGAATGCACCTCTCCTGTCCAAATTCATTTTGTCTAAACGAAGAATTTCACTAACAATGTTGTGTCTAGGAGGATGCTTTATTAGAAAGGCCTTCATACATTTTTTTTAGAGTGAATAGACAGGGAAATATCCTTCAATACAATGCCAAGTCTATTTTTTTTTGTAGTCATCTGCTATAAGCCATTTTCTAATTGTATGCCCTTTTGAAAATGGAAAGTTGTTCTTGACTAAATAAAATTTGCCAACATCCTTGCAATCCTTCTAGGCTAGATATTTCTTTCTACTTTTCTTAACGAGAAGTAATTGTTATCTAGCTTTTGAATCTTGTTCCAATCCGGGGATTCAATCCTTGGCCGGAATGAGATGTTTTGATGTCGTGCATAGTGCCATCACATAGTGCTGAAGACACGGACATTTGAGGGGGAAAGAATTGTAGAGGAGTAGAAAGAAAAGGAAGAAGATTGAAGTAGAAAATGATCAAAAAAAAAAACTCTAATTTCCTAACCTTGGTTGCATTGTGGAAGCTTGTGAAGACTTGGACAGTTTGCAGAAGCCTTGAGCACTTTTGTTGTCTTGTATAAGTTGTGAAAGCTTCACTTCATCTTAAACAGCTTGCAAAAAGTTCTCGGAGGTCACAGAAGCGTCCTAGTTGTCTCAGATAGGTTGTGAAAGTATGTTGGACAAGTCATGGGAACTTTGCCGTCATCTTGGGTAGGTTGGGGAAATTTTCGAAGTTGTCTCAGACATGTCGTGGGAGCTTCATCACCATTTTGGATAACTTCCTTAGTGTCACGTGGTTTTTTTGATGCATAAGTCTCCAAAGAGTTTGACTGTCTTGGATAAGTTCTATGTCTTTTGACAGGCATAACGAGATGTTTCGCCTGTGCTAACTGACAACAGGATTTTATCCCTGCTTGTTACGTTTTAATTTGGGATTAAAAAGTTGCATGATACATGTTCTTGAGTTTGTCAGTTTGGAACTCATTTAAATCATATTCAAAGGGATTAATCCTCTTTTTCAAGTCATAATGGAGTCATGGTTGTCTGGTGAGCCATGATGAAGTGCAAGATTTCCTATCAGGATTTAGTAGATCTGCCTATAATCTGCACAAGTTGTAGATTTGTTTCTAATTGAAATTTCTTGTACCATTTTTTCATTCAACAATATAGGTTCATTCATGTGAAATGTGCTATTGTTTTGTTGTTCTCAACTACACCAATAAAGAATTTATTTTAGTTGCTCTCTATATGTTTCATTCGGCCTCCAATTACAAGATAACTTTTCTTACTCTGTTGCCATAAAGTTTTTTCATAACCATTTTGCTATTGTTTGGTGAAGATAAAGTTTCTTATTTCTCACAGGGACTCTGATAAGATAATATTTGAGCGTTTGCAAAAGGAATTTGATGTTGCACGAACTGCTCAAACTGAAGGTATCCTTCTGATGACTTCGCAACAATGGTTCAGTGTTTGGTTTCTTACATGTCTGTTTGTTTCAAGACCTTCAGCAAGACCTTGAAGGCTACATGAGGACTTGCCACACTTATTATTACATTGCACACTTGCTGCATTCATTGCAAGCCATGTGTTGTAGTTATATCTTGTTTGTATAAATTAATAAGATTTAAAAATATGATTTTTTTTTAAAAATTTGAGAATCACTAAGGTATATGTTAGTCTAATATTTGATAAAAAAAATCCATATTCTTGTTTTGATAACTTTACTGTGTAAGTTTTGGAGCATTTGCACTTGTATTCACCTATTTGAAGCAAGTACAAATGTGGTAACAATTGCAATAATATGCAAGTATTCATGCAGTTATATTTATATGTTTTAGGGTAGCATTTGCTTGTGTGTCCAAAACTGCAAATTGCAATTTGTTGGCATTTACACATAGAATAGATAAATCAATTGTGTTTGTTTATTCTTGGTGTTCAAATATTGAATCTTTTCTATGTGCATCCATATACTGAGAATCCTTGATTACCAACCTACTTTTCGTTCTTCCATGTTAATGCTCATGTTGGATACTTGTACATTAAAAAAAATCACAAATGCTTTGAGATTTCATGGATAGCCTCCAAGATCTAGGGAATCAATTCCAACTGACATCGTCTTTGTTTTTGTTTGGAAAGTTGTATGTCATAACTTTCTAACCAGAAAATCTACACATCTCAACCATATTTTATTGGCAGAGATTTCTTTGGATGAAGAGCAGTGGAATGATGGACTACTAGCTACAATCCGTGAAAAAGTATTGCTATATTTCTCCATAAATTTTATTTTATTTTTCATCACACTAAAGCATATAGTTGTATCTGATGGAAATGGATGATGTCTTTTATGGAAGTGGTATATTATTTAAACTTGCCCCTAGAAGTAGTAATTGGTTATTCAATTTCTATTGTATTAAATTATTATTACATTTTCTTATACTTGACTTAGCATATAGTGCATCCTAAATTTGTAGTTTCTAAAATTCATGACCCAGGTCCATATGGAAGCAGAGAGAAAAGCAATGTCTAATGAAACATGTAGGCCATTGGATCCATTGATTCATGCCAAAATAACATACAAAATGAAGAATAAGGTATTTCTCTATTTTGGCTACGATACATTATACAGTCGTGATGAGTTTATTTTAATTTTCTTTTATCTAAACAAAAGTTACATTCTGCTGTTAAATTGTCATATGCGACAACTTTGTTACCAGTTCCCATGCGAAAATGCAGTGTTACAGTGCTAGAAATTTGTTTCACCCTTAATAATTGTATAGTTTTATCATAACAGTCTATTTTAGGAAATTTAACCAGGCAGTGTTAAAGGATAGTTATGAGATCGAGCTTCAGAAGTTGGCCCCAATCGCGGATTGATTATGAAACTTGTGAATTGAAAAACTCGTGAAACTCTTAAGTGATTGATGATGTGTTGTAAAACTTGTGAGTTTGGAAAACTTGTCACATGCAGTGAAAGGATGTTTGCTTGCATTAATATGCAAGTACAAGATATCTGTATAATAGTTATCAGTGTAAATTTTCTAGCTTTTGTAATCTTCTGTCAGTGTAATATATAGGTATGCTTTATATTCTTTTTAGTTGTCACATATGGAAGCAGTCTTATTTGTGTGTATATAATCTCTTATCCCAATTTATTATTTTTATGCAGTGTTAAAGCAGATCGAGTTAACAAGCAGCCCCAAAGAACAACTTGTGAATGATGAAGTTTTATAGAACTTGTGAATTGAGATATTTTTTGTATTTAATATGGAATACAAACACTTTTGTAAATAATGCACTGTATTATAAGTGAATTTTGTAAACTATTATCAGTGTAAATTGTGAATATTATCAATTGTGAATAAAAATGCTTGTAAATTGTGAATATTGTAAATTGTGAATATTATCGATTGTGAATAAAAATGTTTATAAATTGTGAATATTATAAATTGTGAAAAACACTGCCTATTAAAAAGACAACGTTTTTTAAGTAACAATACACAACACGATTTTTGCGTTGTCTTTGTGCCAAACCACAACGCTTTTTAAAAACCAATAGACAACGCGAAAAAAGCGTTGTCTTTGCTCCAAACCACAACGCGAAAAAAGCGTTGTCGTAGATATACTTTCTACAACGGCTTCATCAACATCGCTTTTTAAGCATTAACGACAACGCGGAAAAAGCGTTGTTGTTTCACTTTTTTCTTGTAGTGCCTTGTGCTTGTATATGATTCCATGTGTAACGTATGTTTTTATTTCCATAATTATATGACTTTTATACTATGTTATCCATGCTGTGAATTTTGGCCAATTACTAGAATAAAGGCTAAGAATAAGTTTTAGTACAATTCATGCACCTAAACTAGTGTTTAGTGAAGTCTAAACTACCAGTGTACTTGTAAATGACCTCTTATGTAATGTATGTCTTTATTCCAATGTTATGTGGGCTTTATGCTATGATATTCTTGCTATGAAGTTTCGGCTAGCATGTATTAAGATGAGAAAAGAAAGATTAAACTAACATATTGCCTTGATTAAGACAAGCATGTTATATGTATGATGTATTGATGAAACTAGCATGATGGTTGCTTCACTTACATGTGTTAAAAGAAAGGTCCTTCCATGTCTTGCTATTTATGCTAATGATTATGCTATGAAAGTATGCCTATGTTTATGAATGATTGAATGCCTATAGTACATGCAATATGAAAGAAAGAAAGAAAAAGAAAGAATGCATGTTCTATATATGAAAGTATACTTATGATTATGAATGATTGAATGTCTATAGTACATGCAATATGAAAGAAAGAAAGAAAGGAATGCATGTTCTATATGAAAGAAAGAAAGAAAAGAAAAGAATGCATGTATGTATTTTACTTTAAAGATTGGCTTATACCGGATCTTGAAAAGATCCACGGTTCCGGACTACCGATGATGCTGTCCCTAGGCTGAAAGATAGTAAGCCTAGAATGTAGACCCCTATAGGTCGAGATTAGCTACCTCGCATCCTACATAGGGGTATGCGCGCAAAAGAAAGAATGGGTACAAAGCCAGGGACCCCAAAGAAGATGATGTATATGATTTTAAGTATTATTTACTATGTTTTCCAAAGAGCATCCTAATGTTTTGAAATGCACATGTTCTATGTTTATATGTCTTCATGTATCTTATGTGCCTTATGAATTTTATGCTATCCATGAAATATTATATGTTTTAAAATGCATGCGACGTACGGATTTAATGAGTAGGAAAGAGCTTACTAAGTTTTATACTTATAGTTTGTTTGCTTATGTTGCAGATCAACATAGAAATTTCTGAGGAATAGGCAGCTGCAGGAAGGGCTAATGTGTGTGGTGGTGACTTGACTGATCAATCCACTTTAGTGTCATCTATAGACTTAGTTCTTATTTCTAATAAGACATATGTTGCTACTTTATGCATAATACTTGCTAGTTCTTTTGGAGTTTATTTAAGTATGGATGCTATTAGATGTTATATGATGTTATTACTTCCTTATCGTTGCATATGCCTTTAGTTATGTTTCATTTCCGCTGCAATGTTAGATTCATACGCAATGATATAAGTAAGTAAAAAAAAAGAAAAAAAGGGTTAAAGGTAACGCGCCGCCTAACGGTAAGGGGCAGGCGTTACAGTTATGTTCTACCTATCACCACTAGGGATATCGTTGTGATGAGACCCTTCCACATTTTCTTGATATATGCTTTTATTCATCATCTTGATATAGACATAGGACTTCTTATCATTCATGTCATCACTTATGCGTCCAGCATCTCTACCCACAGGAGAGTGTGCACTCCATATTTCCACCTTCTGACTTCAATTTTTGCACGCTTCAGATGCGATGTCCTTAGAAGTCAGGTCACCCGGATGACCGAACGTAACAAAATAGGATTTAGGAACTTTTCCTCAGCTGGGTTAGAGGTTAATCATGATGGGGTCCTAGCCTGGAAGAGGGGTAGGGGAACAAGACCAACCAACGACGAGGAGGATGATCCAGTTGCAGAGATCAAGGCCGCATTAGAGGAGGATCCGCCTTAGCAAGATCCACCACTGCCCCTCCACTCTCGACGGATCAGAGACTGGCTCTACTCAAGATAGAGGTTCACCATCTTGGGGCTGAGTCTCACTGTCTCAGTACTTAGATTCAGAGTTTGCGAGAGGAGTCGGAGGCTCGATATGTAGAGATGGCCGAGACGGTAGCAGAGCGACATGCCGAGCTTATGTAGCTACTTCAGTCTTGGCGCCTCGACCCTTCTTCCTAGACTTTGTTGTTTGATTGACCATATCACTTGTATTAGTTTCACTATGGTTTGGGTGTTTGGTCTAACTGACTTAGATTTGTCTATCTTACTTAGCTTATATCTATTTCATGGTTTCCTTCAGTCTATTTGGATTACATTATGCTTGGTATGTGTTTAGTAGAGTATATTTTCTTTTGTTTATTTTTAATTTACTTATCTTGTTAAATTTTTTCTGTTGTTAAAGGGTTTCAAATACTGGACTTAAGTTTTCAAAACTTTACTTTCAAAATTTGATGTATTTTTCGAAATATAGTTTTATTTTGACTTTAAAACTACCCCTTTCAAAACTAGGGTCTTTCTTCGACACAGACTTAGCTTAGGCTTAACTCTAGTATGCACGCTCCTATAGCTCAGCAGCCAGCATCTCACAAGCACAGAAGGATTAACTTGATTGACAATCTAGAGTGGGTTAAGATGCTTAGGACTATTGCCCTAGACTTAAGATGTTTTAATTCAGTGCATCGAAATAAGTTGGGGGCACTATAAATGCAATTCAAATTAATCAAGTCAAATATTATGGCTAACTTATCTGATTTATGAAATATACTTGACTTGACTGACTCAAGTGAAAACTGCTACTTATTGTAGTCAGCAACAAGTGTCTAAAAGGATTTTTTTTCTTTTCCTCCTTTTCCAAGTGAAAATGTTTTATTTGTTTCATGCTTGAACTCAAAATGAAGGTGCCTAGGCTCGACCTAAACTTAAATTTTTTTGTTTGTTTTGCTTAAACTTAATTGCTCTGATACATTTAGTTTTTCTTGTTGGTGCAGGCAGCACCTAAGTCAAACCTGGGTTTTGATAATGGCAAAGGGGTCAGAAGTTAAGATGCTATTGTGATTTAACTTGTTTACTGAGTGTGCAGGAAAAGTCCTAGGTACACTAGGCAAGAAGTCCTGGCAAAGGGTTGGACAAAGAAGTCCTGGTCGAGAACTGGGCACGAAGACCTGACCGGAAGTTGGGCACGAAGACCTGACCAGAAGTAGGGCACCGAAGACCTAACCAGAAGTTGGGAAAGAAGACTTGACCGAAAATTGGGCACGAAGACCTGGTCAGGTGGATTGGGCAAAAGTCTAACCGGAGGAGCCGGATGACAAAAGGTAAACTCTCCTGAGAGGAGTAGGTGAGGACGCGTTCCCCGTCGAGGGAACAGTAGGCGTCAGTTCGACCTAGGGTTCCATTTGGGAGACCCAAAGTCAGAACCAAGACAGCTACGGTTGTAAATAATAACTAACACTCTTGCTTGGTTTGTTTTGGAATTAACCTTAGTTACAGGGATTGAAGGATTGTGTTTCTGCAGCTCAGAACGCCCCAAAGGAGTGGGGTGGTTCACTGGGCTAGGCGCCCGAGAGGTCACGGGCGCCCAAGGTCAAGGCCAAAACTGCCAAGAAGCAAGACTGCTTCGAAACACATTGGGCTAGGCGCCCAGGAGGTTCCGGGCGCCCAAGGTCAAAGCCAAAGCGACCATCGAAGCAAATCCGCCACGAAGCCAATGGACCAGGTCAATTCAGGCGCCCGAGAGGTCCCGGGCGCCACAGTCAGCCCAGGTGCTGAATCGAAGGGGATAAGCACTGACTCAGCTGCGGATTGAGGTTCTTGTAGATGAAGGCACGTGTCAGGCGCCCCCAACGAATCAGGCGCCCCCATGGGTACTATAAAAGGGGGTTCACCCCCAAGGCTTCTACATCCATTCTTTCCAACGCTCTAAACACTTTCACTTACGCGCTGTGCTCCGGTAAAGTTCCATTTCGAGATTTCAGCGTTGACGACGACCCTCTGCTCCAGAATTCGATCCATCTCGGGCGTCGGTAAAGTTTTAAATTTACGAAAGTGTTGTGATTTAGTTTTCAAATTCTTTATCTGTACTCTCAATCTGTAAAGATCTTTCCAAATATAGAATTGCCCAAAGTAAACGGTCAAGAACCGTGGCCCTTGGAGTAGGAGTCGACCGCGACTCCGAACCAAGTAAAAAATCGACTTGTGTTCTTGTGCACTTTATTTCTTTCCGCTGCGTATTTGCTCTTTCTTAGTCCGAAAATTTTATAACGATATTCACCCCCCCCCCTCTATCGTTTTCGTCGATCCAACAAGTGGTATCAGAGCGGGTGGCTCAAATCTGGTGCAACCACCAATTTGAGAGTATTTTCGGATTTTACTAAATTTTTAATTTTTTTTCCTTCGAATTTTTCTCGTTAATCGAGATTGGTGCAACACCACTCGATCACTTTTTCTCGATTAATTTTTTATTCCCGCACTACTGATCCAAGACCAAGTCTTGGGACAAAGTTTCTTTGTTTTTGTTTTTCAGAGAAATTATTATGGCCATGCAAGAGGGGTTCAGCACAGCCAGACCACCACTCTTCAGTGGAGAAGACTTCTCCTACTGGAAGAGTCAGATAGAAGTTCGCCTGAAAACTCAGGTGGATATGTGGATTATTATCCAATCTGGTCTTGAAATTCCCAAGAACGCTGAAGGAGTGGCACAATACTACTCAGAATGGGACGCCTCGCTGAAGAAAAAGATTAAGACTGATGCAAAGGCAACCCAGACACTGCAATGCGGATTAACCAAAGAAGAACTGAACCAGGTGGGACCCTTCAACAGTGCTTAAGAACTCTGGAGCAAACTAATTGAACTGCATGAAGGCACCTCCGACACCAGAATCAGCAAAAGGGACCTACTGCTGAACAGATTGTACACAATCAAAATGAATGAAAGTGAGTCAGCAGCACAGCTCCACACCAGGATCTAGGAGCTGATGAACGACCTACACATAATCGATCACAAGGTAGAAAACCGTGACCTCATCAGGTATACCTTAAATGCTTTCCCAAGAAATACTCTGTGGGCATCTATGGTAGATGCTTACAAGGTTTCTAGGGATCTTTCTAAAATTAAATTAGATGAATTGTGTTATGAATTAGAGTTACATGAGCAGACTAATTGCACTTTGGCCGAGAAATGTATTGCTTTTCTTGTAGGTAAACCCCAAGGAAAGGTAGCCAAGAAAAAGCCTCAACATGCACCCGAGTCTGACTCGGACTTAGACTCAGAAGATAGTGAAGGGGATCGACCCAAGCTGGTTCGGCTAGCCCGGGACTACTACAAGGAGCTAAAGTATCAGACCAACAGAAGGAAAGCCAGCCGAAGAAAGGAAAATCCAGTTGAACCCTCAACTTCGAAGACCAAACCAAATGTGACCTGCTACGAATGCAACAAGAAGGGACACTACAAATCGAAGTGCCCTAATCTAAAGGAAGCCAAGAAGACTCGAAGGAAGAAGGCTCTTCAAGCCACATAGGATGAATCTTCCTCCAAAAAAGAAGAAGAGACCCCACAATCAAACCTTCTTGCCTTAACCGCTTCGGAAGACATCGACAACGAATTGGAATCGGAGCCGGACGACCGAAGGCTCACAATTTCGGAAAACGGCAAAATAACGGTAAGTGATTATTCTGAAGTTGAATTATCAAAGTTAATTGCTTACTTATCTCGTAACTTGGCGAAAGCCAAAATCCGAGTCGAGTCCCTCCGACAGGAAGTAAAACTCTTGAAAGAGGAAGCTGACTCTAGATCCTTGACCGAGATGGTTCAAGAAGGAACCTCTACTCAAGTTGAAAAGCTTGAGAAAGAGAACTCGTCCTTGAAAACTCAAGTCAAGAACCTTAAAGCGGCTTTAGAACGATTTACTTCGGGTTCCAAGGGTCTTGACATGATCCTTGGAAAACATAAGTCCGTTCTAAATCGATCCGGGTTAGGGTATCGAACCAAGTCGAGACAACGGTCATACTATGTTGTATTGAACCAATCTAGACCCAAAATTCAAGCATGGGTACCAAAACTTTGCTTAAATAACCAAACTGGACCAAACCAGTATTAGATCTCCAAGGACAAAATTCATATCATGCCTAATCATTACTGTGGCTTTAGTCCAGGGGGAGCCAATTTAAAAATAATTTTTATAATTAGATAAAAAAAATTTCGTAATTTGAATTGCATGCTTGATTGTTTATTTATTTCTGCAAATTATCATGTTTAGACCTAGGACTGGTTAGACTAAGGACTGAAACAATTTAACTAAAATTTGAATAACATAATATTGGGTGGAGGTGAGATGATAGTACATTAGGGAAGTCATTTTGGCAGAACTAGCCGAAGCTACCGATCCAAAACCCAAACTAGTTAGACCAAAATCTTTCAAGGAGTAACTTGAAGATGAATTTTCAATAAAAGGCTTTGTCAAGGAAAGGATTGATGATCCAATAAGGCTACGACTAAAGAAGGCCTAGTGCCTCGCCAAGACCTGGAAGCCGATTATTAAAAATCAAATTCACTTTACTATTGTCAGATTTGAATCTAACACAAATTTCAATTAATCTTAGATTCAACCATTTTTCAAAATAAACTTAAAACTTAATTAAACTGTTTTCAAAATTAATTCAACTTTTCAAAATTAATCATGTTTTTTTTCAAAATAAAATATTTACTTCTGTTAAAACCTGTCTCACAAAACCCATAAGATTAACGTGATTGATAACTATAGATTGGGTGAGACATACTAGGTTGTGAAAATCAATTTAAGCTATCCTTAATTCTAATTGGATCCAAATCAATAAATTCTTTATGTGTAGGAACATAAAGATTTGGACCAATAGATGTTGAATAGCGGGTGCTCCAGACACATGACTGGAGACAAATTGAAATTCACCAAACTCAAGTTCAAGAACCTAAGCTCAGTAGCATTTGGCAACAATGCTACACTCAAAGTCATTGGGTCAGGTAACATTGAACTCAAATCCGATTTTGTAATTAAAAAAGTACTTTTGGTTGAGAACTTTAAATTCAATTTGCTTAGTATAAGTCAATTATATGATACTGGCTATGTAGTTAATTTTACCAACTCTGACTGCCTGATTAGAAATTTGCAAGACTCAGAAATCATGCTTAAGGGCACTAGGAAAAATAATGTTTATACTATAAATCTACCCTTAGTACCTAAATGCCTCTTAACTCAATAGAAGAATCCAACCTCTGGCATAGGAGATTAGGTCATACAAATCTAAGACTAGTTTCAAAAATCACCCAACTTGGTCTAATTAAAGGAATACCAAAAATTAAGAACCATGAAAACATGATATGTGACTCATGTAACCAAGGTAAAAAACCAGGTCTAATCACAAACAGGTTCAATCAGACCTAACTCAAACCACACTTGAGCTCCTGCACCTTGACCTATTTGATTCACATGGAGCCATGTCACTAAGCGGAAACCGGTACTGCTTAGTCATTATCGATGATTACACTAGGTTTACTTGGGTAAGTCTCCTAAAAACTAAGGATGAAACCCTAAATCTGTTCATTGACTTATGTAAGATAATTGAGAATCAAAATGATACCAAAATCAAAAGACTTAGGAGTGATCACGGGGGAGAGTTTGAAAATCAAAGGTTTGAGGAATTTTGTAAGAAAAACGGTATATTCACGAATTTTCGTGTCCTAGAACCCCCCAGCAAAATGGGGTAGTAGAAAGGAAAAATAGAACCCTACAGGAAGCCGCTAGGACTATGCTCAATGAATTCAACCTAGCCAACTAATTTTGGGCAGAAGCAATTAGTACGGCTTGCTATATCCAAAATAGGGTCCTAATTAACAAACGACATAATAAAACTCCCTATGAACTATATTACCATAGACTTCCAAACCTACACTACCTAAGGGTCTTTGGGTGCAAAGTCCATATCCTAAACACCAAGAACTACCTAGGGAAATTCCAGTCTAAGTCAACCCCTGGAATATTTTTAGGATATTCAACAATAAGTAGGGTCTATATGGTCTACAATAGACAAACTAACAAAATTGAAGAAACAACGAATTTTATATTTGATGAGGAAACTAATTCAAAATCTGATAATCCAACCCTGAATCCATCAAATATTGTTCAAGAAGATAATGAACAAAATATGGAACCATCAATTGAACCACTGGTTGAAACTCTAAATGAACTAACTATTAAACCAACTACTGCATCAATTGAACCAACAATTGAACCAACCCAAGTAATTGAACAAAATACCGAACCTAACCGTCCAGTCGGACCTGAGGCTGAACCAAGTTCTAGAAGAATCAAGAAACCCAGACTTAGTCACCCCTCTGACCAAATTATGGGCGATCCAACCTTAGAAGTCAGAACTAGGTCGCACTAATTTCGAAAATTGAACCTAAGACTACAGAGGAAGCCTTACCTGATCCTGATTGGATCATAGCAATGCAAGAGGAGTTAGCCCAATTTGAGAGAAACCAAGTCTGGGAACTAGTACCTAAACCTGAGGGCAAATCCATCATAGATACTAAGTGGGTATTTAGGAACAAACTAAATGACCAAGGGAAAATAGTCAGAAACAAAGCCCGCTTAGTAGCTAAAGGGTTCAGTCAAGTCGAAGGGTTAGACTATAACGAAACCTATGCCCCAGTAGTAAGACTTGAGTCTATTAGGATGTTGCTAGTCTTTGCAGCCCATAAAGGATTTAAACTTTATCAAATGAATGTTAAGTCAGCCTTTCTAAATGGATTTATCAAAGAAGAAGTCTACGTAGGACAACCCCCAGGCTTTGAGGACCTAGAAAAACCTGACCACGTTTACAAGCTTAACAAGGTACTTTATGGACTAAAACAAGCACCTAGGGCATGGTATGAACGCCTATCAACTTACCTTATTTCTAAGGAATTTAACCAAGGACAAATTGACTCAACTCTTTTTGTTAAAACCTTAGAAAAAGACATTTTCATTGCCCAAATCTATGTTGACGACATAATTTTCGGATCCACCAACTCAAACTTCTTAAAAGAATTTGTAAACATAATGGAAAATAAATTCGAAATGAGCTTAGTTGGTGAGCTCAACTTCTTTTTAGGACTACAAATTAAGCAAACTAGGGATGGAAATTATGTTCATCAATCCAAATATGCTAAGGAGTTAATAAAGAAATTTAAAATGGATAACTCCAAAAGCATAAGTACCCCTATGGCCACAAATGTAAAAATTGATAGTGACCCTGATGGTAAACCTGTAGACCTTAAACTATATCGAAGTATGATTGGAATTCTACTTTACCTTACAGCTAGCAGACCTAATATCCTTTTCGTTGTAGGAATGTGTACTAGATACCAAACCAGTGCTAAGGAAACGCACTTAGCAGCCCTAAAAAGAATACTTAGATACATTAAGGGCACCCTCAATGTAGGGATTTGGTATTCTAGGACCTCAACTTTTGACCTGTCAGGATACTCTGATTCGGACTATGATGGATGCAAACTAGATAGAAAAAGTACAAGTGAAAGCTGCCAACTCTTAGGAAATAGTCTAGTCAGTTGGTGCAGTAGAAAGCAACACTGCGCAGCTCTATCCACAACCGAAGCAGAATATGTTGCTTTAGGAGAGTATGTAGCACAACTCCTATGGATGATGCACACTCTTAAGGACTTCCAACTTGATTACACCCAAACCCAAGTCTACATTGATAACATAAGTTCAATTAATCTAACTAAGAACTCAATCCAACACTCTAGAACAAAACATATAGAGATTAAACATCACTTCGTAAGAGATCATGTAGCCAGGGGTGAAATAGTCCTTAAGCATGTAGACTCAAAGTCAAACTTAGCTGATATCTTCACCAAACCCTTACCTGAGTCTGAGTTCAGCTCACTAAAAAGGCAGTTAGGGTTATGCTTAGTAGAATAGGACTGTTCTACTTGTGTTTTTTTACTGTTTTATTTCTTATCTGATATTTATTTGAAAAATCATTTTCATCTTGAAATTTAAAATGATTTCTGACTTAGTTTTTTGAAAAACTTACCCCTTCAAAACTAGGGCTTTAGCTTAGGCCCTAACCCTAGAACTGCATGCACCTATAGATCTAGAAGTCAGTATCTCACAAGCACCTTAGGGTACTTTTGATTGATAACCTAGACTGGGTTGAGATGCTTAGGTCTATGCCTTGATTCAAGATGCTTTAAGTCAGTGCATCTATAGTAATTGGGGCAATAAATACTAATTGAACAGTAATCAGGTTAAGTGTCAAGCTTAGAAAATCTAACATGATCAGATCACTTAACTTGACTAACCCTAGCGAAAGCTACTATTTATAACAGTTAGTAAGTAGCTAACTGGGTTAGACAAGACCCGAAAGAGAAAATTTAAATTGATTTGGTCCAGTTTATGCATAGAATTGGTTCAATACAGCACTTTACTTTCCTTACTCAATTTTTTTGCTATATTTTTTTTGATATATAGCAAAGGGGGAGAGATTGGAAAGGAGAGAAAAGAAGGTTTTAAAATTTAAATTTTAGAAGGTTTTAAAATTTAGATTTTTCCAAAGTAAATTTTTTTCAAAAACTTTTATCTCCTTTTTTAAAAAGTAAAGTAATTCAAAAATGTTTTGAAAATTTTCTAAGTACTTAACTTAAAAATGTTTTGGAAAATTTTCTAAGTACATAATTTTAAAAATATTTTGGAAAATTTTCTAAGTGCTTAACTTAAAAATGTTTTGGAAAATTTTCTAAGTACTTAATTTCAAAAATGTTTTGGAAAATTTTCTAAGTACTTAACTTAAAAATGTTTTGGAAAATTTTTTAAGTACTTAACTTAAAATATTTTGAAAAATTTTCTAAGTGTCCAACTCAAAAATATTTTTGAAAATTTTTCTAATCTGAAAAATCCTTTCAAACAAAGACTTAGAAATGTTTTCAAAAACCCTACGTATTCTTGAAAAACTCAGGAGGAGAATTTCTTCCAGGGGGAGGAAATTAAGTATATTACTTGTTTTATTAACTTAACTTTTTGAACCGTGTTGCCATAAATCAAAAAGGGGGAGATTGTTGGTGCAGGAAGCACCTAAGTCAAACCTGGGTTTTGATAATGGCAAAGGGTTCAGAAGTTAAGATGTTATTGTGATCTAACTTGTTTACTGAGTGTGCAGGAAAAGTCTTAGGTACACTAGGCAAGAAGTCCTGGCAAAGGGCTGGGCAAAGAAGTCCTGGTCGAGAACTGGGCACGAAGACCTGACCGGAGTTGGGCACCGAAGACCTAACCGGAAGTTAGGCAAGAAGACCTGACCGGAAGTTGGGCACGAAGACCTGGTCAGGTGGATTGGGCAAAAGTCTAACCGGAGGAGCCGGATGACAAAAGGTAAACTCTCCTGAGAGGAGTAGGTGAGGACGCGTTCCCCGTCGAGGGAACAGTAGGCGTCGGTTCAACCTAAGGTTCCATTTGGGAGACCCGAAGGCAGAACCAAGACAGCTACAGTTGTAAATAATGACTAACACTCTTGCTTGGTTTGTTTTGGAACTAACCTTGGTTACAGGGATTGAAGGATTGTGTTTTTGTAGCTCAGAACGCCCCAAAGGAGTGGGGTGGTTCACTGGGCTAGGCGCCCGAGAGGTCACGACCGCCCAAGGTTAAGGCCAAAACTGCCAAGAAGCAAGACTGCTTCGAAACACATTGGGCTAGGCGCCCAGGAGGTTCCGGGCGCCCAAGGTTAAAGCCAAAGCGACCATCGAAGCAGATCCGCCACGAAGCCAATTGACCAGGTTAACTGTAACGACCCGCCTTCTGGTACTATGGCTCTAAGGCGGATCGCTACTATTAACTAACTGGCTGACTGACTGATTTATGATCCTTGTTTTCATATAAGCTAAACCAACTGGGAGAATTTCGAAAATTCTTATTTCGTTATTTACTGAACTAACAATTCATAATCATGTTGAAAGTACTAACCAGCCCAAAATAAAGCAAAACTTTTATTTTATTAGCTTGGCAGGATTTGATCCCCCAACCTCAGCCTTGCATGACTAAAGCACTAACCAGCAACTCTACAACAACTTGGTTTTATAAGGCACCAGTCGACTGCTATATATGCCAGTCAACTGGTCGGGCCACAGAATGTTTCTGTGCCCGATACCAGTCGATTGGTGTTTTCCCAGTCGACTGGTAGTTCTGAAAATCCAGCTTTCAGATTTCCAGAACTTATCAAACTTGAGCTACAATGTACCAAAATCATATCTAACAAGCATAATGACATAAATAAAGTTCCACAACTATTTTAGGACATTTATTACATGTTTTTGGAGGGTTTCTAGCATGTATAGCAACTTAGAAATCATAAAAACGACATGTAGAAGCATAACATGAATGTGCCAAGTTCGTATCAACTTCTTATTGAAACTATTCAGTATTCCTATCTAAAGGCATCCTTAGCTACTACATGTCATTCTATATGATGCATTAATCTTAGAACAAGCATATCTTAAGTATTTAGCATGTAGATCAAAAGTATCAAGTTCTTACTCCTAAAGCGTAAACATGGGTTTAAATTACCCTATCACAAGTAGTAACTCATGACATTCAAGCATTCACTAAACCAATATTAAGTCAGGTAAATAAGCTACTTTAGGTACACTAGGCACCACAAATAACGAGTCTAAACAAGTTAATACATGGTTCTCATAGTATATTGCGGAATAACTAAAGAAGCATAAAAAGGATTATTTCTATGCTTTGCAAGTTCCGAAGACTTTTATTCCAACTCCACCATCACACACACTTTGCATCAAGCCCACCGCCTCCGCTACTAGTGCTTTCCTTTACCTGTATATGCAGTATAAGGAAAGGCAAACTAATAAGCATAAAGCTTAGTAAGTACCATCTAGCCTCACAAAACTATAAAATCTCGGATTATGCTTTTCAAAACATGCTATGCAAATACACGCTCATGTTCATAAATAATCATGTTATGCTCATGCTAAAATACATGTCATAAAATGTCATGGCAAATAACTGAGACATGGTATATACTGAACTGAAGCTGAAAACTACGCTATAGCATGGCATACATATCTGAACTGAAACCAACTAACATAAAACTAATTATTAAATTCACCACATACTAAAATGAATTTCTGAAAACTAAGTACATATAGTAGGTGAAAGTAATAATCAACTATTGTGGACCCGACAATGTACCAACTGTGCGCGCATCCCTAATAAATCCGAGGTAGCAAATCCCGAATCCATTAGGGTTCTACTAGGTTATCTGAACCTAGGGGCAACTAGGAGCCCATCCCATACTAGGTTATCTGAACCTAGGGGCAACTTGGAGCCCATCCCTGGACCGAAGTCCGGTACAATGCCAACTGAAAATAAAATAGTTCTTTTATACTTTTCTTTTTTTTTTCTTCTGATTCTTGCTTTTACTAGGTTATCTTAACCTAGGGGCAACTAGGAGTCCATCCCGTTGGACCTTGGTCCCAATCATAAACTGAACCAAGAATTTCTATTCTTTAATGCTTTCTATAGCATTAACTGAACTGAACAATTTAACAAACACCTAACGTGCTCCTTGACCCAAAACTGAAGGGTAGCACAACGTGTTTGTTCATAATTTACGATTTCTAATCGTAAAACATAAATACAAGGAAATAAAGCATACGAAAAATCAACCAGAACTACTTATACTGCAGGTGAGGGATACTTACATCCTGCGCTAGGTTTCCTTACGAATATAATATGAAATCTCTGAGGGAACGTCGAACTTCGATGTTCTTCTTGCTCCTTGGCGTTCTCCTCGCGTCTACGAGAATTCTCGTAGAGAATAGGGCCTCTTGGGACCTTCCCTTCACTTTCCCCTTGTCTTGGGCGGCAAGAGAAGAGGAGGAGAGGAAGAGGCGCAAGAGAGGGAGAGAGAAGAGAGTCTCGGGAGAGGGAGAGGAAGAAAATCGCAGAGAGAGAGGGAGGTGTCGGCGATGAGAGAAGGTGAGGAAAAGAGTGAATCTAAAAACCCTAAGTTCCCCTTTTATACTCATGGGAAAATTTAACTAACTTTGCCTTATTTATCTTTTCCTCTATTCTATTTCAATGAAAACAAACTAGCTCACTTAGTAAGTCTCTTCCCCTCTCATGGTATAGGTCTAGGGATCAAACCTTACTTTGGTCTTTTTATTGCGTATTCTATTTTTATTCGTTTTTGCCTTATTTGTCAATGGAAAAATTCTATAAAAATATCCATAAATTCAGAATTAATTCTAGGATATTTATAAAATTAGGTTTGAAAATTTTCGGGTGTTACATTAACTCAGGCACCCGAGAGGTCCCGGGCGCCCCAGTCAGCCTAGGTGCCGAATCGAAGGGGATAAGCGTTGACCGAGCTGCGGATTGAGGTTCTCGCAGGTGAAGGCACGTGTCAGGAGCCCCTAACGAATCAGACGCCCCCATGGGTACTATAAAAGGGGGTTCACCCCCAAGGCTTCTACATCCATTCTTTCCAACGCTCCAAACACTTTCGCTTACGCGCTGCGCTCCGACAAAGTTCCATTTCGAGATTTCAGCGCCAACGACGACCCTCTGCTCCGGAATTCGATCCATCTCGGGCGTCAGTAAAGTTTTAAATTTACGAAAGTGTTGTGATTTAGTTTTAAAATTTACGAAAGTGTTGGGTCTTTTTACTGCGCATTCTATTTTTATTCGTTTTTGCCTTATTTGTCCATGGAAAAATTCTATAAAAATATCCATAAATTCAGAATTAATTCTAGGATATTTCTAAAATTAGCTTTGAAAATTTTTGGGCGTTACATTAACTCAGGCACCCGAGAGGTCCCGGGCGCCCCAGTCAGCCCAGGTGCCGAATCGAAGGGGATAAGCGTTGACCGAGCTGCGGATTGAGGTTCTCGCAGGTGAAGGCACGTGTCAGGAGCCCCTAACGAATCAGACGCCCCCATGGGTACTATAAAAGGGGGTTCACCCCCAAGGCTTCTACATCCATTCTTTCCAACGCTCCAAACACTTTCGCTTACGTGCTGCGCTCCGACAAAGTTCCATTTCAAGATTTCAGCGCCAACGACGACCCTCTGCTCCGGAATTCGATCCATCTCGGGCGTCAGTAAAGTTTTAAATTTACGAAAGTGTTGTGATTTAGTTTTAAAATTTACGAAAGTGTTGGGTCTTTTTACTGCGCATTCTATTTTTATTCGTTTTTGCCTTATTTGTCCATGGAAAAATTCTATAAAAATATCCATAAATTCATAATTAATTCTAGGATATTTCTAAAATTAGATTTGAAAATTTTCGGGCGTTACATTAACTCAGGCACCCGAGAGGTCCCGGGCGCCCCAGTTAGCCCAGGTGCCGAATCGAAGGGGATAAGCGTTGACCGAGCTGCGGATTGAGGTTCTCGCAGGTGAAGGCACGTGTCAGGAGCCCCTAACGAATCAGACGCCCCCATGGGTACTATAAAAGGGGGTTCACCCCCAAGGCTTCTATATCCATTCTTTCCAACGCTCCAAACACTTCCGCTTACGCGCTGCGCTCCGACAAAGTTCCATTTCGAGATTTCAGCGCCGACGACGACCCTCTGCTCCGGAATTCGATTCATCTCGGGCGTTAGTAAAGTTTTAAATTTACGAAAGTGTTGTGATTTAGTTTTCAAATTCTATATCTGTACTCTCAATCTGTAAAGATCTTTCCGAATATAGAATTGCCCAAAGTAAACGGTCAAGGACTGTGGGTCTTAGAGTAGAAGCCAACCGCGACTCCGAACCAAGTAAAAAATCGACTTGTGTTCTTGTGCACTTTATTTCTTTCCGCTGCGTATTTACTCTTTCTTAGTCCAAAAATTTTATAACGATATTCACCCCCCCTCTATCGTTTTCGTCAATCCAACATTTCTTACTTAGTTTTTTTATATATACTCTGATACACTTCTGGTACATGATTTTGATATATGGCAAAAGGAGAGAGAAAGAAAGAGTTCAATGTGTTTTCAAAATTTCAAAAGTTCAAAGTGTTTTCAAAATTTCATAGTGTTTTCAAAATATTTTCTAAGTGTTTGGAAAGTTTTGATACCAAGAAAGGAAAAAAGTTCAAAGTGATTAAAAAATCTTTCAAAATCTTTCAAAATATTTTCAAAGTGTTAGAAAAGTTTTTCAAAGTGTTAGAAAGTTTTTGAAGTGTTAGAGAAACTTTTTGCAAAATATTTTTTAAAAGGTTTTAAAAAGTACTTAAGTTTTTTCAAAAGTGAGCTAAATTTTTTTTAAGTATTTTAAAAAGCTTAAAGTATTTTCAGCTTTTCAAAAGGGTAGCTTAGTCTCTGAACTGTTTAAATTATATTTGAAAAAAGACTAAGTTCAAATTTTGAAAAAAAAATTATTATTTGATCAAGGGGGAGATAACTGGTTAAGGGGGAGAGCTCAAAATAAAAGTGTATTTCTCCTGTTTAAACTTATTTTTAGCTTAACTTTAAACTAGGTTGTCATAATCAAAAAGGGGGAGATTGTTGGTGCCAGAAGCACCAGATCGAACTTTGTTTTGATAAGTGACAAATGGTTCAAGTTAAGCTGGTTTGTGTGTACTGATAAACTTGTGAAGCTTGCAGGAAAGTCCTAGGTAAGCTAGGCAAGAAGTCTTTGTTAGGATGTATACTAAAAGTCTTACTTTATGTATGGACATCTACATTTTGAAGAGAATTACAAGATCACTGTTTACATGTTTATATTAGTATGTGCATACTGTCTCATACTTTACATTGTAGATAACATAGTATGTGGTGTCGCACAGAAGATCATGTTATCAGTCCCTTGTAAAGTATAAGTAGAGGCTCACAACCGAGATGAATTTGGACAAACCATCGAGATGGTTGTAGTGTAATTTGGTGTTGGTTTATCTTGATCATAGATTTATACTAGTGCACTTTGTGTGCATTGAGCAGGACCGACATAGAAGTAATCCAATTTATACTGACTTTATAATTGGATCAGACCTCAGTTTATTATGGAGTACATGCTCTTAATCCTAATATAATAGCGGGCACATGTACTTAATAGTTATTTCTTTGATTTACCAATAGGCGAGATTTATTCCGTTAAATCGATAGGTCCGGTAAGTTGGAAAATAATATTATTTATATGGTGTGTCGTTGATTATAGACGGAAACCATGTCCTGGTGAGTTAGGTTGATGATGCCCCCTTGATGAGCTCATAAAGTTCATCATGTTAAATCCTGCAGGTGGACTTGGTCCAACATGATGATAGGGATGAGTGGTACTAATCAAGGAGTTAGATATTGATTAATTAAAATCGTCAGTAATTTAAATTAATCAACGGGCATTTGATATCTTAAACACGGGGAGATGTTTGTACTCATAATAGGTGGGCCCATATTTAAATATGGGGGTTGGTGAGGTAGTTCAATGAAGAGCCTTTAGTGGAATGAATCTTCATTAATGGATCGGACCTTCATCCATTAGGTGGCCAAAACCCAACTCCTCCTCATGGTCCCTATTGTAGCCATATATATACCCCATGGTGTCATGAGACCAAGGCAACCAATACCATTGGAACCCTAAACCCCTCCTCTCTCTCTCTCCCTCTCTCCCCTCTCTCCTAGGTTGAGCGGCGCCAGGTGCAAGGAAGGAGAAGAAACCGCCTTCTCTTCTCATCTCATCTTCTTCTTCTCCAACTCCTTGGGCGTGCAACTTTAACCGAGATAGGAGAACACCACTAGGTGATGTTCGGCATGGCTTGAGGGAGAAACAAGCAGTCGGCGACAACCACAAGGGGTGGTTAGCGACGCTGGTGGTGAAGGAAGAAGTGTCTTCTTCCTTCTTTCTTCTTCTCTTTTCATCCTTCCTTCTTCTTCACTACTCCCTCCTTAGCGTGTGCAAGATAGGAGCAAGGAGAAGTGGTAGCCAAAGGCTCCATTCTTAGAGGAAAGTGGTCGGCGGCTATAGAGAAGGAGTAAGGGTTTAGCGCAAGGAAGAAAGAAGAGAAAGGAGTTAGGGTTTTTGCCTTGGTGACTTCGGTTCTTGGTAGATCATCGCCAATACGAAGTCCAAGAGGGGAGGGTTATACAATAGAAGATCGCGAGGTAAAAGGAAAGGTATAACCTTCTCTTTGGCTCCTTGTTTTCTATCATTTTATGTGGTTTGATTAATTATCTTTGTTGTTAATTATTTGATAATTAATTGTGATAATTAATCATGTTGGACCCCGATGATAAACACAAAAACCGGCGATCCACTCGTCGTCTTTTTCGTGACTAATTGGTTAGGCGAGTTACAAGGCTTGAACATCAAGTTTGGCCAAGTTGTAACTCGAATCAATTGGTACGATGATGAGATAGTCGTTTGGGAGATAGGTTTCCATTCGGATTAAAAATTTTAATCCGTGGACATGGAGAGGTTTCCCATGAATAACCCAGTATTCACTTAGGAAACCTGCCAAGCTATTCAACAGTCTTGACCTGCAAGGTTAAGCATGAAGTCCTAGTCTGGGATCGGGCAACAAATTCTTGGTGAGTGAAGCCGAGCACGAAGTCATGGTCCAGGGGACCGAGTAGAAGATTTTGTCGAGAGGGGATTGCGGACAGGAGTCAAGACGGGTCGAGGTCGAACATTGTTGAGTTCCGGGTTCTCGGAGGCCGAGCAAAAGTCCAACTGGAGGTTCTGGGTGGCAGCAGATAAACTCTCATGAGAGGAGTAGGTGAGGATGTGCTCCCCGAGAGGGAACAGTAGGTGTCGGTCTGACCTAGAGTTTCAGGTGAAACCTAAAAGTCAAGACCAAGACAACACAGATTGTGAATCGATACTTATATCTATGCTATTTATATTATTGTATGGAACCAACCCTTGTTGCAACTAAAAAGTTGGACCAATTGGACTAGGCGCCTCAATGTGACTCAGGCGCCTAGGAGCTAGCAGCAGGTGGCTGAGCTGGCGCAACGGTCAAACTTGCATGGCGAGTACTAAGTGGAGGGGTCACGTCGTCACTCAAGCGCCTGAAAGGGACTAGGGCGCCTGAGCTAGGATAAGGTTTGACTGCGTAGCGAATAGAATTGCTGCCGAGACGCTATGACTAGGTCGCCTGAAAGGCCTTTCAGGCGCCTGGGAGACTAGTACAAAAAGAGGTTGAATGCAGCAGCCCAGAACATCAATTGATACTCTGCGATTATTCTGTTCTCCTGTATGCTGCGCGATCAAAGCCTCGATAATGCTGAAACGTCGTCCGATTCTCTGAGCGAAGAACTTCAACTCATTCAAAAAGGATTTGGTATATTTGTTTTATTTTAATTGTATACTAAAATCTTTTAATCTGTACATTCATTTAACTATTAATGATTGTCCAACACAAACGATCAAAAATCGTGGACCTTGCAGTAGGAGCAGGTCAAGACTCCGAAGCAAGTAAAACTGACTCGTGTTAGTGTGTTGTGTTTTGTTTTCCACTGCGTACTCGATCGTTTTAAAAATCTGAAATATCTTTAAAGCAATATTCACCCCCCCCCCCCTCTATCGCTCTATCTCGATCCTATAGATTATTGTTGGCATCATGCTCTAAGCATTATTTACTTTTGATGTTTGATTAAATGAGTTTAAGTTAGGCAATGTTAGTGATCTAATATGAAAATTGAATAAGCAGGTACAAATAAAAGTCCAAGTATGAAGACTTGGCAAGGGAAGTTCAAGAAGATTATCTTGGCGAATGAAGTCCCGAAGGTGCAACCTCTTGGCAAAAGAAGACTTAGCATGACAAAGCCGAGGGAAGTACTTCAAGCAAGCGCAAGGATGAGGAGTCGAGGGCTTGGAAGCATCCTAAAGACGCAAGGCTGATGGAAGGTATTTAAAGGCATAAGTCTACGCTAAGGGAAAGCAGTAATGTCACATTCATGAGGTATCAGTCAACTGATTAGAGGATCAGTTGACTGATACAATGAACAGAGAGTTCAGTCGACTGCTACCCAACACCAGACCAAACAGAAAGATCAATCGTCTGGGTCACGTCCCAGCCGACTGATATGTTAACATTGCAGGCTTATGGCAGAAAATCAAACAAAATTTACAATGACCGTTGAAGTTCATTAGTCGACTGATGATAATACCGGTCGACTGATGTCGAGGGTAATATAAAATTAAATTTCAGAGCCTGAAAAAGACACAACTTAATCTTCTCGTTTTTCATTGCACGCTCTGAGATCTCCAAGCTTATAAACGTTCAATCTCTTCCTCAAAATTACTTTCATCTTGTAAGAGGAAGAGATCATCTTGTAAGGGTTTCTCCACCTTCAAGCTTGATTTGAAAAGGATAAAAGCATAGTGGAGATTGATTGGTTGGGTGTGTGGATCCTTGGATTAATCATCTCAAGGAGGTGGAGATCAAGTAAATCAAGGGAGTTAGTATTGTTTTAATTATTTTTGATTTTGTCTATATTTTTCTTTTGCTTCCACTAATAATTTGTAGACAAAATCCAAGAAAAGTTATTCCTCCTCTAGCTAGATGCAAAGGTCCTATCAAGATACACTTTGGTCGAATTCACTACTATTCTTCGACGATATTTATATATGACATTGATTTCTAAGTGTAAGTTTTTCATTATTGCCCTAAATTCCTCCATTTCTTTCCATCCTTCCCTCACCTCCCCCAAGGTCTCTATTTTCCAATATTTCCCTCTCCCTTTTAAATTGGGTTCGTACGTATTCAAATGTTTCATTTGACATCTCATGTTGATGTTCTAACATGGTTTGGTTATGATGAAGAGTGTTAATTATGGTACAAAATTCTAAAAAGTCAAATTTTAAAAGAGGGTGGTTTCTTAGGATTTTTTATTTGGGTCGTCAATTTGCAGGGGTTTCTTTCGCATTTACTAATAGTCAATTTCCTCAATGCGTATGATGGTTGATTCCTTATTTGACAATCTTAATGTAGATTTGTCGGGTAAGATAAGATTATAGCCGTTTTCACTTCTATAAACATTTGTATTGCCAAACATGCATGTATATCTAGTCTGGATCAACATCTATCATCTCTAACCCCTCTAAATCTCCACCTAAAACTAATGCAATGCTGGATGAGTAGGCCCCCAAAACAATTGGGCTAGTGGAGTCAGACTTTTCTAGTTTTATTAAGTGTTTGACGAAATAATAACCCGATTTAATTTAGATTAATTCAACCTCTACTCCCGTGTGACAATATACAATCAAATACCAACTCGACTATGCCTATGGGAGCAGAATTTATTATTTTTTGGTGGCTCATAGTCTGTCCGAGTTATGTGAAATGAGGTAAATTATGGATAATTATTAACTTTAATGATTAATATATGAGGGAGGGTAGAAACATGATTACTCATTAAGAATTGACTTTTAAATTTTATAATGTTAAATCCATGTATTGCTACATATCTATCTCGAGGGAAAGAATTTATTATTTCTTACTCTGGTGCAATATTGCATATCATTTTATTAGAACCTAATCACCAAAGTCATTAGATTGGGAGATTATGGACTAATAAAGGATAAAATAAATATCCTTAATTTAAACCGGTTAGAAATTGGCAAACTTCCATACGAAATAGTTATATTTGAAATAAATTTTTAATACAATTTTTGCCTTAAGTAAAAAAAAAAAATAACACAGCACATTTAGCGCGGTTTTAGTGCATCGGCATTACTCTTACGGTCTCACGTCTCGTGCCTCGAAAGAGGCCGTAGCCTTCGTCAAACTTAATAATGAAGCTGAAGCTGAAGCAGCAAAAAGTTTGGGGAGGCAGGGTACTGACCGGCACGCCGTCCCTCGCCTTGTCGCGTGTCGTCGCTTATCTCCTCTCCGGCGCCTTCATCGTCCACAACATCAACAAGCACGACGTCGTTAGTCTTCTGCCCCTCCCCTCTTCTACCTCTTTATTTCTAAATGCAGATCAGACCTAAATCTCCCCCCTTGCAGACTCTGCCTCTGGTGAATTCTCCTTCATTTTCTGAAGCAAGCGAGGCGATCTTAAGTAGCGAGTTGGATCGATTGCTTGATTCGATCTCTGTAGTGGACTGCTTGTTCGTTTCGTTTTAAATCGACTTCTTTGTTAGCTGTAGATTTTTCTTTGTTTTTGATATACCCAACGATAGAAGCAAGAGGTAGAAGGGTGTCTTTTTGGCCGGTCGGATCCAGAGGAGAGCAATAATGTTGGGCCTGAGGTTCCCCAGGCCAAAGAGGTCTCCATGGGAGCTACTCCGATCTGCTCTCTTCTCTTGTGCTCTCGTTATAATCTCTCAATTTGCTCTCGCAACGGTCCCCTGGCTCTTTCCATCCATCTCCCTCCTTGCTATGCTCCCGATTGCAGGTCAGTCTCTATTTTGCCTTCCTTGAGATGATATGACAAAATGGGAACTTTACTTCAATTTCTGTTATGTCTTGCAGCTTTGGTTATGGTGGTGACCATTCTCTTGGGGAGATTCTGGAGGCGTCTACTTGATGTTTCTGCATCTGCTCCAGCTCTCGTCCTCTTCAATCTACTGTTCATGTGGGGAGTTTATATTACTGTCATTCGAAAAGGTTCTTAAAAATATTTGATGGATCTGCTTCGAGATGCCATTTGTCTCTTTCAGTTTCATATATAATTTCTTTGACCTTTATTTTGTTGCAGCCGTCCCCTCGTTGCTCGACGCTGTTCTCAATGCTGAGTGTGCTTTGCTATTGTATGGTCTTTATAGGTAGACTTCACCCATGTGTTTCTCTGCTTTTGGTTTCCCTTGACCTTAATTGCTATTTAAGAATTTCTTTGATCTTTTTTGCAGCTCTCCTGCTAATTTCATTGAGAATATTTCATTTTATGCCCCTGGTTTATCTAATTTTTCAATTTGTCCCATATTGATGGGATGCTAAGTTTTACCACCTATAGTTTGCAAAAATAGAAACAAAATAACTGGTCTTATTTCTGATTCTTCTCCTGTGCATACAATGATTTCTCCATCGCATGTGCTACACACGTGATAAAAGCTGAAGGTATATTTGAAAATCGATGGTTGAAATGATTGGGTAAAATGAGTTTAGGCTTTTGTTGCATAGAGAACTCTCTCCTTTTATCTAATATCTTGCATTATCATCATATGAAAAGAAAGTAAAATTGGTTATACTATTATGTTCCTCATGGAATTAAAAAGCAGATAGCTAAATCATGACAAGAGGAAGAAAAAGAAGGGAGTAACGGACCATTTAAACGTATCTATGTGTGAGGAACAAATATTTTTTTAGATGCAAGCTCATTTAAGAAGAGATGGCAATGAACTATAAAACAAGATGAGAAGGAGGAAAGTAGAAAGATTTAACATTTATGCTTGAATGATTCAACGCATATCAGGTGAAATAACAATTTTACCTTTCAAAATCTCACTTGATTTTGTCATGTGTGTTGCATGTGTATGTGGTTTTGTCACGGGTGTTGCATGTGTTTGTGGACCAGATCACGGTTCAACGGATCTTAGCAGGTCAACCCTTAACCTTAACCGCCCAAGACGATTATGGTTCGAAACCATTAGTTCACGGTTCGCCATGGTTCAAGATTATTATATTGAAAAAATTAAAATTATAAATTTATATAAAAAATATATAAAGAAGGGTTGCACTTATTTAAGTTGTCTGCGTATCCCCTTAGGCAATAGAAGAATCAAAGCCCACGTAGTTCGCTTACCTTTTAATCCTTTTACCTTATGAAGTGACGTTGTTACTACCATTTCTCCCGTAGTGTTCGTTCCTTCAGTATCAAAGTTTTTTACTTCGTTATGAGAAAGTTGCATTCCTTGAATTTTTTTCGGCTCTCGTTCAATCATCAAGTAATACTTAGGCTTCTAAAGAGTTGAGAGACAAAGTAGATCGTCGTTTATCCAATATTACCTCTGACACTAAATGTCTATTTTAAGCAATGGTTGATATTGGACAAGCTAAAATTTCTTTTGCGACGGTGGAGTGGATGAGAAAAATCAAAAGAAGTCATAAAATAATTCTCAAGTTCTGTAGGATTCTCTTGGAGATTTTGTCCATTCTTTTAATAAAAGTTATGCTTTTGTAAGTTTTAAATTACTATACTGATCAGAAATATGAGTTTCTAAACTATATTTTATACTATAATCTTTGTAAATATCATATAAATAATTTCTAGCATTATGTATCATATTAATGGGATCATTCGAAGAAGATTCTTTAAATGAAATTAAAGTATCATAATACAAAACTCACATTTTCTGTAAACTTCTAATTTAAATTTAGGGTCTAGAATAAATGCAAGTAAATAAATATCAGGAATATAAAAATAATATTTTTTTCATTTTGCTTTCGTTGCTAATATGCAAGAAGATAAAAATTCATTCTACTATGTTCATTTAAAATTATTGAATACTTTCACAGATACCCTTAATTGTAGGGATCATGATTGATTTAGATTATCTTGATTATAAGGATAAGATCCTTAATTATAGGGATAAAATTCTTGATTATAGGGATCATGATTAACTTGATTATAGAGATTAAGTGATAGACATACCATAATTATAGGATCCTCTTTCCCTCTTTATATATATATAAATAAATAAAAAAAAAAAAAAAATACCTACATGTATTCATATTATTGGTGTGGAAATAAATTCTCTCTTTTACATGGAATCAGAGTCAATTCTCTTTCTCTGATCTTTTTTTTTTCTACCGCCACTACTATTGCTACGCCTCCTGCTACCACCGACGTCCCTTACTACCAATTTCAGTACCAACGTCCTTTGCCATCGATTTTGGTACCAACGTCCCTTACTACCGATTTTGGTGCTGACGTCCATTGCTGTCGATTTCGGTGCTGACGTCCCTTGCTATCGTCTTCTACTGCAGTTGCCGCTGTCTGCTGCTGGATCAACCAGCACTTCTCTAATTTGCTACTACTCGAGATCTGCCTCCGATTTCCTCCTATAATGAAGTCTTCAGATTCTAAACCAATTTGGCTACCACTATTAAATTGAACGGGACCAACTATCTCTTGTGGCCACGTTCGTTTGAATTATTCCGGGGTCTCTCAAGAAGAAGGAACATATTCTGTCCAACCCTCCTGACTCTAAAGATCTGAAATATTTAGATTGGTTTCAAATGATTATTCTATTATGACTTGGCTTCTCAGCAGCATGGAAGAGTTTGTGAGCACTAATGTTATGTTTGTGGAAACCGCCAAGGAGATGTGGGATGCCTTACAAGGCATGTAATCGAATGACGAACGTTTCTCGGGTTTTCGAATTATATAAAAAGCTCTTCTCTCTTTGCTAGGATGATCAATCTGTTAATAACTATTTTGCTACTCTTAAGGGGGCTATGGATGAAATTTTGCTATACCATCCGCTCTCTTGTGATGCTTAGACTCGAAAGAATCAGTGGGAGGCATTCTTGGAATTAAAGTTCCTATCCGGTTGATTCCACTCTACGATCAGTTCGGGAAAATTTGCTTGCAAGCGATAACATTCCCATGTTATCAAATGTTCTGTCTCGGGTTCTTCATGTGACCACTAACCATCTTGATACCAGTTTTTCCACATCTTCCGACACTTCGGCTATGACTGCTCGCGGTGGTGGGTTCTTTTAGGATCATAATAATAGCCACGGTTGTGGTTGTTGAACTATACCACCAAGAGTAGCCGATCATTCCAACTATGCCTCTGAGAAGTGTTGGGCAAAGTTTGTAAACCTAACTATGCTAATAATGCTTCTACCGAACTATCTACTCCATTACCAGACACTGGCAATCATAAAAATATAGTCTCTATTTTCCATACTAATTATGAGAAATTTCTTTGCTCTTCTGCTAGCATTCCCTTTGTCACTGTTGCCTCATCCTCTCTAGGTGTGTTTGCTTGTGATAAGTCTTGGGTGTTGAATTCCAGTGCGTCTGCTATATTATTGGTAATAAGTATGTTTTCTCTTTCTCTGTTTCCTCATCTTTATCCCCTGTCCGTCTAGCCAATGGTACCTATTTTCGATTACGGGAAGATGTGTTGTCAAGCCCACTGCAAATACGACTCTTGAAAATGTTCTCTTTGCATCTAAATTTCCTATTAGTTTATTGTTCATAAACCAATTAACAAAAGCTCACAACTGTGCTATATCTTTTTATCTATTTTATCATATTTTTCAGGACCTACACCCAAAGAGGATGATTGGTGGAGGACATGAGAGTGATGACTTATATTATCTGAATTCGGTTACACCTGCAAGTTCCTAAATTTATTAGTGGTATTGTCGTCTAAGTCACCCATCTTCTTTCGCTCTCAATAATTTAGTTCCCGTTCCGTCTACTTATTTCCGGTGCGAGTCTTGTGAGTTTGACAACTACCATCGTACTTCTTTTCCTTCTTGAGTTGATAAACGTATTTCTTTTACATTTGAACTTGTTCATTGTGATGTTTGGGGACCTAGTAGAGTTAAGTCTAAAGGAGGTTTTCAGTGTTTTATAATTTTGTAGATGATTATTCTCGCATGACTTATATTTACTCAAAAGTAAGAGTGAGGTTCGTGAGGTGTTAGCATCATTTATAATGAAATAAAAATTCAATATTTTGTTGCCTTGTGTATTCTTCATACTGATAATGTACTTGAGTTCACTTAGAAGACAATATATATATTTTGTGATTTTCATGGCATAATTCATCAAATCTCTTATTCATACACTTCCTAACAAAATGGAGTTGCTAAACGCAAACACCGTCATATTTTAGATGTAGCTCATACTCTTCTTTATCACATGCTTGTTCCTAAATATTTTTGGGGTGATGCTGTTATCAGAGCTTGTTTTCTCATAAATAGGACGTCGTCCACTGTGTTACATGGGTATATCCCCTTCTCTTGTCTTCATCCTGACAAATCTCTTTTTTCGATGCCTCGCATATTTGGCTGTGTTTGTGTTGTTCATAATTTTACTCCTGGCTTGGATAAATTATCTTCTCGCTCTATTAAATGCATCCTGCTTGGATATTTTCCCACACAAAAAGGTATCGTTGTCTTGATCCACTCACAAACCGCGGTTACACCTGTGCTAATGTTACATTTTTTTGAGTTCCAACCATACTTTTCCCTCGTGTAGCTCAGCCACATGATACATTAGTATCTCCTCCTACCTATCCCACCATCTGTGTCTCCCACTACAGATGCCATATCTCCTAAACCATTGTAGGTGTACACAAGGCGTGCTCGGTCAGAACCAGATTCATGTGGCTCACATCCTCTCCCTACAGCTCCTGATACTTCTCACCTCTCCAATATTGATCTGCCTATTGCTCTTCATAAAGGTATTTGGTCGTGTACTACCCATTCCTTGTCTAATCATATCTTATTTGATTACCTTAGTTCTGCGTTTCGTGCTTTTATTGTTTCTCTATCATCTACAGAAGTTCCAACGTCCTACACTAAGGTTTATCGACACTTGGCTTGGCGAACAATAATGGACGAGGAAATGTCTATCAATATTTCTCGTAGTACTTGGGAGCTGGTGGTTGCACCACCTTTTGTTGATATTGATACCTATCGTTGGGTATTTACTCTGAAATTTAAAGTTGTCAGTACTATTGATCGATATAAAACTCGTTTGGTGGCCAAAGGATTTACACAGACTTATGGTGTTGATTACTTTGAGACGTTCTCTCCTACTGCTCGCCTAAATTTTATTAAAGTTCTATTCTTCTTGGCTTCCAATCAATCTTGGTTAATGTCTCAGCTAGATGTGAAGAATGCTATTCTCTATGGCGATTTGCACGAGATCATGTTTATGGAACAACCTCCAGGGTATATTGCTCGGGGAAGAATACTACTATGGTTTGCAGACTTAAAAAGACTATTTATGGTCTTAAACAAAGCCTCATAGCTTCGTTTGATAAATTCAATAATATAATTAGTGTTGTTGGCTTCAAATAGTGTAAATCAGATCATTATGTGTTTGCATGACAAAGCATGAATGAGATTATTGTGCTTATGGTTTATGTTGATGGCATCATAATATCCGGCAGTGATAGGTGGGATAGACGAAACTAAGAATATTTGTAGCAACACTTTGTGACAAGAGATGTGATATCCACAGTACACTTTGCAACAACACTTTGCTCACAACAATTCTGAAGTTTCATTATGCCAACGAAAGTATGCTACATATTTACTCAAAGAAATCGAATTGCTTGGAATAAAGTCTGTTGATACGCTTATGGATATCAATTTAAGTGTTTGGTATGATGTTGACCGATAGACGATCCATTTTTGGGTATTGCACTAATGCACTTATGTAGGGGAAATCTAGTAACATGGCGAAGTAAGAAATAAACTGTTGTTGCTAGGTCGACTGCTGAAGTTGAGTACAGATCCATGACTCACACTGTAACCGAGATGTTATGGCTGAAGAATTCTCTTGAAGAATTAGGGTTCACCTATAATGAACTCCCAATGTACTGTGATAATCAAACCGCTATTCACATTGCAAGTAACCTAGTTTTTCGTGAGAAGACTAAACATATTAAGGTTGACTATAATTTTATTCGTGTGTGCAATGAGTCCGAAAATTGTCACTCCATTCACATCATCATCCAACCAAGTTAATGATGCCTTCACTAAAGCATTAGGAGAAAAATGATTCTCAAAATTTTATGGCAAGTTAAATATGATTGATATATATGCTCCAGCTTAAGGGGCAACATAGAATACTTCCACAGATACCCTTAATTGTAGGGATCATGATTGATTTAGATTAGTTTAATCATGGGTTGAAGTGCCAAACAGTGCCGCCTAAAACCGTCAAAGTTTACGGATCTAGTGAGGGAGAGAAATCGACACAACACGCAAATAAATTTTACGTGCGTCTTTCGGTGGCTGCGGAGGCCTGTCGCAACGCTTCAACTAGTGCAGAAAGCGCCGTGCGAAGCTTCCACCGACGCAGGAAGTGTCGCGCGACGCTTCCACCAGCGTCGAAAGCCTCGCGAAGAGGCCTTTGCAGGCGTTGGAAGCGTTGCGCGAGGTCCGCCATCGCCAGAAGCGTCACGTGATTTTTTTTTTTGGAAAAGAAAATAATTAATTGATACAATTCCCAACTAAAATGTATTAATAATATATTTAAAATTAATAAATTTTATTAATTGATATTATGAAAAATCTTTTTTTTATAGTTTTAAATTTTATTAAAAATTCTAAAAAATTCTTAAAAATTTAAAATTTTTAATAAATCAGATTTATATTCTGATAATTTTTATATTTTTTACCGTTTAATTGATATTCTGAATTTTTTTACTATTTTAAATATATATTAATAAAATTAATAATAATTAATTTATATAATTATGATGTATCAATTTTAATTTGAATTATTGATACATTAATTTCCTTTAAAGACAACTATATTTAATTACTTTTTCTAATACAATTAAATTGTTCAATATTTAAAAATTTATATAAAATCAATATATAATTTATTTTTAAATTATACGCAATAAACATATTTATCTAATAATTACTATATATAAATAATACCGAAACTGTATAGGCACGGCACAATACGATACCGAGATCGTATCGTTCCGGTCTAAAATCGAAACCTCGGCACGGATTGAGATTTTAAATCTAGAATTTGATTATAGGGATAAGATCCTTAATTGTAGGGACCATGATTAGCTTGATTATAGGGATTTAGTGATAAACATACTATAATTATAGAATCTAATTTCCCTCTTTATGTATATAAATACCTACAAGTATTCATATTATTTGTGTGGAAATAAATTATCTCTTTCTTTGTTATAAAAACTAACACCATATTATAAAAACTCACCAAAACTAATGAGCCGTAAGATAATAAACACCAGAAAGTTGTTTGGTTGCATCATTAAATACTTTTAAAATTTCACAAATACAACATATATTCTATTGGTGCAAAAATAAATATATATAATTATTGTTAGTGTTTTGTGCAAAACATGAACATAATAATTCTTTATATTGAAATAAATTTTGTAATAATTGATACGTTGAATTCTAACGTGTTAGTACATTATGTGAAAATTTTTTAGGTCTCATTCCATTATTTTTACAAAATTTACCCTCATTGATTCATTATAATAGGTTGTGATTATAAATAAGAAATAACATTTCTAATTGGTTTAATATGATTTTTAAAATTTTTAATCCGTCTTAAACATATAAATTTAAAACATGACATATACAATGAATATGAAAAAATAAACCACTAATAATAGGTTGGCATATAAATTTTAGTTCTTCAATATTAAGGCTATGTTTGGTAAGGGGTAATCAGCCTTGGAATGTTGGGCTATGACTCGGGCACATGAGCAAAAGATGAAAGTTGCAGAGATGAGGATGTTAAGGTGGATGTGTGGACATACGAGGATGGATAGAATAAGGAATGAGAGTATTAGAGAGAAAGTCGGAGTTGCATCTATTGAAGAAAAACTTCGGGAGACACGTTTGAGATGGTACGGACATGTACTTAGAAGACCAATAAATGCCCCTGTTAGACGATGTGAAACTATGATAAATACGCACATTAAAAGAGGGAGAGGAAGACCAAAAAAGACTTGGTTGGCAACAATAAAACAAGATAAATTTTATTTAAATCTAGATGATGATATAGTAGGGGATAGAACTCAATGGCGTAAAAGGATCCATATAGCCGACCCCACCTAGTGGGATAAGGCTTTGTTGTTGTTGTTGTTGTTGTATTGATTACTTTTATTTGGTATAGTTTTAAAACTGTAATCTAATGTAATCTGCATTATAAAAACTAGTTAAAGTATTGTAATCTGGATTACAAAGCCAACAATATGTAATCTGGATTACAAAGCCAACAATATGTAATCACGATTATATTACAGGCTTAATTATATTACAAACTAGATTATATTACCCCTAACCAAACGCAGCCTAATAGTTTAAGTAAACTGATATTATTAAATGATATTGAAAATATTTTAAAAGTTAATTCGTATTCTTGTAAAAATAAACATAATAATTTTGAGATGTTGTGAGCAGTATCAAAAATTCTATAGGCTAATAAATGTTTTTGGATTTTCCAAGAGTTGTCAATCTAATGGCAAATCACACTCATATACAAATGTGTTTGCTAATAATCACTCCAAATATCAAAACATAAAGACCTTTATTATTTAATTTACTAAATTATTTAATTAAATCCCTCCTTATTTTATTAATTTTTTAATTGTACGAGTAAGTGTTATTCAAGGAACACATTTAGCAGATAGATTAAGTGATTCTCGACAAAAATCTTTAAAAGTGCATTTAAATCCAAAAGTAAAAGATGGATGTTATATGGAAACATATCTGGATTATGATTATTTTAATTTGTTATCAGAATACATAAATAAACCAGAATCGATACTTCCACTAGTTGAGAAAAATTTGAATAATTGCATTTGAGAATGTTTGATTCTATATTACGTCAGGTGCTTCATTTCGCCATGTCATTTCAATGATCCATAGTCGTCCATTTCGAATTTGTAGGAAGCTTTGCAATACTTGTAATTTTCCGGATGCAAGAGTAGCATTCTCAAAATGTTTAATAAAAATAGACAATATTAAAGGAGGAGCATCCCGATCCTTAGAAGTATTGTCATTGGTACTTTCTTTTGTATCGGATGTCAGAAGTTGCTTGGTCTCATCATTGGTAAATTGAATATCATGATCCTTATTTAGATTGACTATTTCCTTACCCCTCTGAGATTGAGATTATAAACCTCCTTCCATTGTAGAATTGAAGTCGAAGTGTGTAAAATTGAAGTTGAAAGTATGTAGAGATTTCGGAATTGAGAATGAGAATAAAGAAGATGGTGTGGAAATTATCAAATGAACTCCTTATAAAGTTTGGAGAGTAATGGACACTAAATCATAGCGATTGATAAAAAAAAATGATCAAATAATCTTAACCGTTAAAAAAATACATAAAAAACTCATCCCCACCCCACTCAACGATCAGAACTGCCCGTTAAAATGGTCGTAACCGCCTATTCCAATGGCTATATAAAAAACAGTTATATAAAAAAAATGCCTATATAAAAACACCAACTATATATATAAAAAAAAATGGCTATATAAACAAATCCACTCAACTGATGATTAATTGGGGGTTTGAACCATAACCGGCCCGACCCTTGTTGGGTAGTACTTGGCAACCCGAGTCAAAGGGTAACCGGCCAGGGTTCAATTACCCGGCTCGTGGGCAGGCCTATGTGTATGCACAAGCTCATCTTTGTTAGCATCGACGATGAAAACATTTTGTTTGTGTTTTACAAAGTATAGGGTAAAACATAATGTTCTAAATTATAGGGGAAAGGTGAAAAAAAATAGACAAATTATGAGGAGCAAAATAAAACTTTCTCATTTCATCAATTCCTTGCAAGATTAGTTAGTGCCTATTAGCAGGCAACTTTTAGTCAATAATTTCTTATAATTTCAACTTGATAATCGGTGTATTTTTTATGACTGGAAGCTATCCTATTCAATGCTTATTGGGAATTCAATAGAATATATGATAATTTATTTTCTTCTTATTCATGAGATTTATTAGTTTTTCTCCAAATCATTCTTGCTACTGGTCATCAATCATTGTTTATGATGATATACTAATCTAAAAAAAATCAAACAAGATATACCAATGTTGTTAGCTAAATATTGTGCAATATGTATTGTGAAATATATTGTGTTTATATAGTCGTGTAACTACTAGGAAATAGTAACCAGATGCAAAATAATAATAATAATTGTGATTTTTTGTTGAGTTTGATACTGATAATTGGAAGACAAAACATAATTGTTTATTGTTCAGTGCTAGGCTTCAATATCTAGCATGTAGATTGATAACTTTGCTAACTAATGCCCTTCTGTATTGCAGAATATTCTCTGGTGATCCTGGAGCAGTTTCATTTAGCTCTTCCACTGTTGAATCCGGTCAGAATGAATTTGATACTCTAAATGTTCAATTCGAGGTTCATATTAATTCTTTTTATTGTTTTGTTTCCCTCTTATGCAGAATTGCAATTATTGCTAGTAGACTAAGTACTATAATACTATCTAATAACAGACAGTGACTAATTATTTGGGGCATTAATATATTACATTTATAATAGTTAGGCAATGAGGTAACTGCTTAGTATCAATTACATTTTATTTATTTTTCTAAATTGATCTTGAAGTTTTTTCTCAGCAGAACTCCCCCACACTTTCAAGGGTTAGGTATTGTAAAAACTGTAAGACTGGTATTAAGGGATTTGACCACCATTGTCCTGCTTTTGGGAATTGCATAGGTATTTAACAAATTCATCTGGTTGGTTAGGGTCTTCTTTTCTTGTACATCTACTTTCCTGAGATAAATTGCTCTTTTCTGCAGGTCACAAAAATCATCGTTTATTTATTATTCTTTTAGCTGGATTTCTTATTGCTGAGTCTTCCTATACAATGAGTTCGACCAAGTGTATGTCAGCACATTGCTTTAATGTCCTTTTATGTTTAAATTTGTTGTCGCTCTAGACAATCGATATCCTATATGCATCGAGTTCTTTGACTAGTTACTATTTGCCTATTGTAAAAAAATTCTGGCATTGTCTTTTGCATTTATATAAATTTTTGACTAAATTGCAAGGACTTCCTTTTGGTTTACCGTTGTGTTGAATCGATCCCCTCAATGTTCAAAAATTGCACCAACTACTATGAAAAATGCTCAGTCAGTGTGCAAGCAGGGAGCCTATGACTTGCTGCTAGCTTTTTATTTTAGGAGAGACATAGTTAGCATAAATTAGTTTTGGTAACATCAACAACAACCAAGCCTTATCCCACTAGGTGGGGTCGACTATATGGATCATTCTACGTCATTGGACTCTATCCCTTATTATATCATTTATATCATCTATATTTAAATAAATTAGTTTTGGTACAGTTGACAAATTTGTCCTCATCTTTGAGTATCACCACAGTATCATGGGAGTATTGATGGGGTTTCACGAGATGCTTACTAGAAGATGAGTTAATAAATTCTTTCATTAAGGCTTTTTTAGGCATTAGGTTTCGTTGAAGTGAATAGAACATATTTTACCAAGTTATATTAACTGTGCAACAAATAAGGCTAAATAATGCCATACCAAATTCTCTTTGGTATTTATTACAGTTTCCAAACCGTCAGTTGATATGTCTGGTCACAAGTTAAACTACAGGAATCCCTGCAATTTTCGCAAATCACCATATATTATTCAATCTGATGGGGTTGAGCATCCTAGGATTAACACGTGGAACGAGGAAGCTATGTGTCTGGGTCCACCGAGCCCGAACGCCTATCTCGGACTCCCGAGATCACCTCGGGAGGACAGATTCCCGAGACCAACTTGAGATGGTATACGCTCGAGACCTCCCCGGGAAGACAGGTTCCCGAAGCCCTTCCGGGGGAGGAGACTCCCGAGACCACCTCGGGAGGGCAGATTCCCGAGACCTCCCCGAGAAGACAGATTCCCGAGGACCTTCCGGGGGAGGAGATCCCCGAGACCCTCTCGGGAGAGTGGAGCCCGAAAAGTGATATACTCGATGAGGCCAGATCCTCTGGTCCGCAAAAACGCGGACCAGGGGATGGACCACGTCTAATTGCGGTCGGATCGTGATCACGATCCGGCTGCAATTTGTTGCGATCCCTTCTAGGGTTCACCGTGCCCCCCAGGTTATAGTTTGGGTTCGGGCGGGTGGCCGGAGGCCACCCGGAGGCCTAAACCCTAAGCTCTAAACCCTAAACCCTAAATTCTTCACCGTGACTTTTGGGTGGCCTCCGGCCACCCGTCCGAACCCAAACTATAACCTGGGGGGCACGGTGACCCCTAGAGGGGATCGTAACAAATTGCGGCGATCCAATTGGATGTGGTCCATCCCCTGGTCTGCGTTTTTACGAACCAGGGGATCTGGACTGATACCCGATAGCCTGATTCCAATAACTGTTCCCCTTTCTTGTTTAGGAAAGTTGACGGATAATTATTGTCCTTTATATGCGACAATTAAGACCTTAATATTCGTTGGAGCCGTTACTTAAGAGTTATCAAGTAATCGACAAGTAGGGAACGTGGAGGAGAACGTGGAGATACGTGCGACCAAGCCTCCAGGTATATAAGGAACTTCAACCCACAGGTAAGGGGGGTACGCTCTTTGAACTCACATCCCTCTCCTTGATTTTCCTCCTGCCAGCGAATTAAGTTCTAACTTGAGCGTCGGAGTGGGCTCCGCCGGAAATTCTCCGGCGTGTTCCCATTAACGCTTGTGTTGATCTCGCACGGTGCTATCTACTCCCTTTCGTCATCATCCTTGTGGGATGGACTTTGGTGACTCGTTGTCCGCGTCGATTCCTTCAGGAACAAGTTTAGCGTCGTCTGTGGGAAGTAAATCAAAACACCAGATGGAGCACTGTGATGGCAGATTCGGAGGGACAACCCATCGTTTTGACGAAAGAAGAATTGGATCGCCTCGTGGCCAACGTCGTCAAAAGAGCGCTCGAACAACACCAAATCGAGCAAGCAGCCTCACAGCGAGCGACCTCTGGGCAAGGTGAGATCCCCAGGATCTCCACCTCGTATCCCCACCACATGAGATCTGTCTCACCACCGGTGGGAGATGCCGAGACAACTCCCGCACACCGACTAGATTCCCTAGGAGATTTGGAGAAGGCCAACTCCGTAGCTTCAAGCGCTCTAAGGCAGGAAGGACCGGGGAAGAGAGAGGGACCCAAAGCCTTCCAGAAGGCACCCTCCACCCCTTTCTCTTTGGACATCGTTGAAGATCCCATGCCGAAGCAGTTCCGTGGTCCCGGAATTGCCGACTACAACAGGAAGACGGATCTAGAAGATCATGTCTGCAAATTCGAGAGCGCGGCTATATTGCACTAGTACACAGATGGTGTTAAGTGTCGAGTGTTCTTGAACACTCTGTCAGGAGCCGCCCAGAGATGGTTCCAGAGACTGCCACAGGGTTCTATAAACTCCTTCCCGGAGTTTAGAACTGCGTTCCTGCATCACTTTGCCAACAACCGTCGATATCAGAAGACGGCGTTAAATCTATTCGCCCTCAAAAAGAAGGCGAAGGAACCGCTGAAAGATTATATCCAGCGGTTCAATCGGGTGGCGCAAGATGTGTCAATCGCAACATCGGAGATCCTTGTCAGCGCCTTCACGCAGGGCCTCTCCGAAGGGGACTTTTTCCGGTCATTGGTGAAGAAGTCGCCAACCAGTTTCGACGACTTGCTGGGGCGCTCCGTCAAGCACGTCAACGTCGAAGAAGTGCAGCATGCCTGCCGCAAAGAGCCAACCGGAGCACTTGTACAGACCACGGTACGGTCGGAAAGAAGGGAACCACCAACACTGCCCCGGGCGAAAGACCCTCATTCTGGGAAGGATCACTGGGCTAGTAAGAGGAGGCTCGTAGAAACAGTTGATATTCAAGAACCAGAGCCACCGAAGAAGTACTGTGATTTCCATGGCAGTACCACGCACTCCACAGAAGAGTGTCATGCCTTGAAGAAAAGGTCGTCAGAGGAAGCGGATAACAAGCCCCAGAAGCGATGGAAGAAAACGGGGTATCGCCGGAGGTCCCCGAGACGGAGTCTTTCTCCTCGCAAGCGGCAGTCAGGAGAGGAAGGAACCCGGCGTCGATCTCGGTCACGTTCTAGGGGGAGGAGTTGGGAGGTGGCGCCTTGTCAATCTCTCTCCCCTGAACGAGACCCCAAGAAAGGCAAGACTCTTGTTCGAGGTCCCCCTTCGGGCCACGTGGGAGTGATCTCCGGAGGTCCTACTAGAGGAGACTCTAACCGGGCAAGGGAGGCTCACACTCGGCAACTGGAGAACTATTCCATCGGAACAAGCAGTAGCTAGCGCAGAGGCCCCGTAATCTCATTCGGCCCGGATGACATAGAAGACGTGGAGACCCCTCATGAGGACACCCTCGTAATTCTTGCACGCATAGCTAATTATGAGGACAGGTCAGAGTCCTTTTTAGCTTGTGTATGGAGTTGAGGCCGTGATCCCGGTGGAAGTAGACGAGGAGCCCGTCCGGCGGCAGCATTATAATAAAGAGGACAATGATCAAGAGCGGTTGATCGACCTGGACTTGGTGGCAGAAGTGTGAGACAAAGCAGCTGTTTGGTTACTAGCCTACAGGCAGCATATGAAACAAACATACAATCGCCGCATGATGGCCCGTAGCTTTGAAGTTGGAGACAAAGTCTGGAAGAGGATCAAGCCTGTCGGCGATCCCGGAAAGCTAGAGCCGCAGTGGGGCGGGCCCTACATCGTTGCCAGAAAGCTCACCGGAGGTAGCTACTATCTGGAGGATGACAAGGACAAGAGGCTGGAGAGACCATGACATGCCAATCATCTCCGACCATATTGCTCTCGGTAAGATTTTAAGATGTCCAAATGTATTTGTATTCTTGTTGGCACTGCTTTGCAGTTTTAGTAATCAAAGAAAAAAACGAGATGTCTCTTAAAGGACGAGTACTTGCCTGAAAAAACCCTACTACCTCACGGTACTACGGATGCCCGACCAGGAGCTGCTTAAACCCTACTACCTTGCGGTGCTGCGGATGCCCGACCAAGAGCTGCTAAAATCCTACTACCTCGCGGTGCTGCGGATGCCCAAGGTGAGTAGGCCTGGTCGTGGTTCTGCGGATGGTGTGGTGTTGCGGATGCCCGACCAAGAGCTGCTTAAACCCTACTATCTCAGTAATACCTCGTGGTGCTGCGGATGCCTGAGGTAAGTAGGCCTGGTCGTTGGGGCTGCGAATGCCCGACCAGGGGCCAAGATAGCCCTACTACCTCTGACCGCAAACTTAAGGATGTTTTGTGGGGATACATAGGGGGAAGGAAGCTAGCATGTAGGCAGGGGCGTGCATTCAGTCAAAACCGAACCGATCGAACCGAATAAACCGAAAATCAAATTAACCGATTTTTTTTGGAGCCGACCGAACTGACCGAATTTTCTACAAAAACCGAATTTACCGAACTGATTTTTTTTCGGTTAATTCGGGTTTTGACCGAATTAACCGAAATTTTAAATTTAATTTAATTTTTAATTAAAATAACCAAATTTTATTTAATTAATTATATTTTTAAATAAAAAATAATTAAATTAATATTTTTATTCGGTTTAACCGAATTACAAAATCCAAAACCGAAACCGAACTGATTTAACCGAAAAACCGAACCGAATTTAAAAAAAAAATGAAAACCGAATTAATTGAACTGAATTTCAAAATTCGGTCGGTTCGGTTCGGTTAATTCGGTTTTTCCGAATTTTTGCTCACCCCTACATGTAGGCGACAAGATATAAAGTAACACCATCTGACATTGAAAGCAAACATGATGGTTAATTATTGCCAGAGCGTATATCGCAAAGGTAACAAGCTTCCTTTTACCTCCGAGTAGGATACATTGAAGATGGCATCCTAAGGAAATACCACATGTAAGGGAGGTACAATTATTAAACCGCGCAAAGGAGACTGTTGCTTTGTCCAGTCTCTCCTCCATTGTCCCGGTCTCTCCTATGGCCGTAGAGGTAGAAGTTGTCTCCTTGTGACTACAACATATTGGCCCTTCACGTGATGTGACAGAATGCTATCTCGGAATACAGATGCAAGCCATTTAATCCCGAGCATGCCTTCACAAAGTGCCATAGAATAAGAGAGATATGTGGCAACAGACAAGCATTCCAGAGAAACATATCCACAAGAAGACTTAGGACAAAATCATGCAAAATTCTTTTCATTCCAAATAAATGAGTACATTGTGAGTTCAGAAAAGAAAGGAAAACAAGTGAAGAAACAAAGGATACATAGCACATATTGGGAAAAAGCTTCTACAGTTCCTTATCTTCATGTGGGAGCTCATCCCAAACACGGCCAATGCTCATGAAGCTCAGGTCTGTGTCCGGCTTCAGTAGTTGAGCCTTCTGAAGTTGATTGATGACGCCATTAAAACCCTGTTTTAGGCGCTTCAGGACCTACCCAGCCTCGATCTCTCTTGGTCGGGATGCCTCGTCAGCTATGTAGTTTTGCAGTGCAGCCTTGGCTTCCTCCTTACCAGCTTTCAGCTGGGCCATCTCAGAGGACATACGGTCTTTCGTCTTCCAAGGCTTCCTTGAGCCTCTCTGAGGTGGCCGAGACCTTTGAAGTGGCTTGGGCGACGCCCTTCTGAAGGTCGGTCATGTGGGCAATGACAGCCTTCACCATGTTTTCCTTCTGGGCCAGCTGGTTGGCTTGTTCTTGTATCCGACCATTCTGGGCTACTGCCGAAGACTCCAGGAGTTGGACGCCCCTGGATAACTTCTTCTCTCGGGCTTGCAGTTGATCCCTCTCTTGGGCCAAAGGGCGTAAGTCATTTGAGAGGGCAATGACCGTCTCTGACATCAAGCGCTCCCGATGGCGAGTGCTGTGTAGGGCTGACTCTAAGGCCAGCAGAGATTCCAAGTAATGTTCTACATTCATCCTGAGAGCTTTGCTGACCTCCGCCTGCAAGATGCCCCCTCTATAGGCACGATAGGCCTCGACCTCTGCTGAATATACTTGGCGGATCAGATGTTCTACCTCTTGCCGGGAGTATAGCTGATGGCCGGCCGAGAGGCAGTCTTGAGCTGGCTGCCACAGCGTATAAGAGTTAAAAAACATTAAAAAAAAATGAGAACCATTACCTTCAAGAGGGACTCATGTAGATGGGTCAGGTGCTCAGCCGAGGCACGCAAGGCCCCTCCCCCACGTCGCCGCAGTTCCTTGGGGTGTCGTCCCGGCTTAGAGAGGTGTCTCTGAGGCAGGGGAGGAGCTGGACGACAAACGTCTCAGGGGGCACCGTGGAAGGACCTGGGACGCCCTCCTCAGAGTTGGAAGCTCCATCGGAGGAACGTCCCTCGGCGGGGACCTCCTTGAATTGCACGGGGGGAATGGCTTTGAAGCTGCTTCCGAGGCTACTTGAAGTTTTTTGCGCAGGTGGTCAAGCCTTATCCGGGGCTATGCTGGCATCACCTGTTTTCCTTTGGAGGTGTCGGAGGAGTCGGCCGGAGAGGTGGTGATGGTCTAATCCCTTGTCTTTGGAGTGGTCGTTTGTTTGAAGTGTTGGGTCAGAGGTATCGCATCCTCCTCGTCGGGGACCGGTGAGTCCTCCTCAGGAATAGAGGGGAGCTTGTGGGGGGTAAAGTGCTGCAACCTCCTCCTGGTTGCCGACTGCTTGTCGGGGCGTTTTCTCTTTAGCCTCCCCGATGATTTAAGCATTAGGACTTCGACCGGTGGTGCCGACCTTTCCTTATTCTCTCCCATCTCGAGGATGACGAGAGGCAGGTCGGCTACCTGGACGCCAAGTAGCTCCGGAGTCCCTTGGTCGGTGGATGGCTCGGTTGCTGCTGGCGCCTCTGTTTGCTCCGGTGTCTCGTGCTCGCCGGATGGCTCAATAGCCTCCTCCGAAGTCTCGGTCGAGTTAGTCGGTAAGTCAGAAGGAGATGGAGGAGGGGCCAAGGTCTGTTCGTTGGCCTCCTCCCATTTGATGAGCTAGTTCATCGCCCGGGACAACATGACGTCCTCTGCAATGCACAAACAAGACAAAAATATCAGTTAGAATTAACAGGCGTTTGTAAAAGGATAAGCTTACCAAGGCGAGGGCTCATGCTGGCGATTTTAGGGCTGAGCCTTGCTCGGTACATGAGTTCATCACTATGTACTAGCCCGGGGTTGCTAAATTGCATTCCGGACAGGGGTCCTGTTGAAAGTCTCCTAGCTCCCGGGGGGGGGGGATGGTAGTCTTTCCCTCCAGCGAACGGGGTTGAAGGGACGCTAGAGTAGGCGAATAAAGAAAAAGCGTTCCTTCCATCCCTTCTGGATGGAAGGCAAACCGCCTAAAAACCTATAGCTAGGGCGGGCCGTGAAGCTAAAGGCCCCCTTGGATGCCAGGGTAGGGATAAAGAAATAATGAAAGAAGCGTGGGGTTAGAGGAATGCCAAAGAGTTTGAAAATGATAAACGCCCCGCCCATCTGGGTGAAGGCGTTGGGGGTCATCTGATGGAGGGGAATGTCAAAATAGGAAAAAATGCTCATGAAGAAAGGGGGGAGAGGGAAATGAAGCCCTAATTCTACCTGCCCTAGGAAGAATGTGAAGAATTCTAGGGGGGTTCTACGGGTGATAGCTCCACCCTAGGGACTTCTACCTCCATTTCGGCTGAAATTGCGTAGGCCTCGCAGGCAGCTCGGAGGGTTTCCGGTTTAATCCTAGAAGAAGTGGACTCATACCACTCTGGTTGGTATTCCTTCTCCGTAAGTCCCTTCCTACCTTGATCCTTTTTGCTCTCCTTACCCATGACTTTTAAGGAAGGAGGCGAAAGCGAAGAGAAGACTTACATGTAGAGAAGAATCCTTAGAAAGAGAAAACGGAAACGAAGCCCACAAATGCTGCTAGTCGACGATGCAAGAAGGCGGACGGATGTTTTTGCCTCCCTTTTTTATAGAGAAAAGCTACCCTCGTGCGTACAATGGAGGTAAGGCACGTGGACAGTGATGAACGCCCATCTCGAGGCATCACCGCTTTAAAGGCTGCCATTTGATATGGCCCTGCAATCCGTATCAGCAGGATATCGCGAAGAGAGAAGTCTTAGCACGTGGCAACGACGCATTCGCGAAGGGGTTTTGTCGCCATTAAGAGACCCCATGTACTTTTAATGGATGATAGACAACTATCATTGCTGCGCCTCGAAATTCGCAGAAGCCTTTTGGTAGTCTAATTCAAATGGATTGCCTCGGGTCAAGGGACGAATGTTTCGATTCCTCGGACCCGACAAGCCGCCAATGAAGAAGTAATGGATATATGAACCCACAACTACCTAGCTTCCCTTCGTTGCACCACTGGTCTAATCAGCCAACCATACTTCCTTCGATTAGACTTGAAGGGAGGGACTTGTGATGGGGTTGAGCATCCCAGGGTTGACACGTGGAACGAGGAAGCTATGTGTCTGGGTCCACTGAGCTCGAACGCCTATCTCGGACTCCCGAGATCACCTCGGGAGGGCAGATCCCCGAGACCACCTCGGGAGGACAGATTCCCTAAACCAACTCGGGATGATATACACCCGAGACCTCTCCAGGAAGGCAGGCTCCCGAAGCCCTTCCGGGGGAGGAGACTCCCGAGACCACCTCGGGAAGACAAATCCCCGAGACCTCCCTGGGAAGGCAGGCTCCCAAGGCCCTTATGAGGGAGGAGATTCCCTGAGACCCTCTCGGGAGAGTGGAGCCCGAAAAGTCATATACCCGATAGTCCGATTCCAATAACCGTTTCCCTTTCTTGTTCAAGAAAGTTGGTAGATAATTATTGTCCTTTATATGCGACAATTAAGGCCTTAATATTCGTTGGGGTCGTTACCTAAGAGTTATCAGTTAACCGACAAATAGGGAACGTGGAGATACGTGTGACCAAGCCTCCAGGTATATAAGGTACTTCAACCAACAGGTAAGGGGGTATGCTCTCTGAACTCACATCCCTCTCCTTGATTTTCCTCCTGCCAGCGAATTAAGTTCTGACTTGAGCGTCGGAGTGAGCTCCGCCGGAAAATCTCCAGCATGCTCCCATTAACGCTCGTGTTGATCTCGCAAGATGCAATCTACTCCCTTTCGTCATCATCCTTGTGGGCTAGACTCTGGTGACTCGTCGTCCGCGTCGATTCCTTCCGGAACACAATCAATATTTCTTTCAACTTTCCATAAACAAAGGAAATAAATAAGAGTTTTGTTTGATATTAAAGATTACATATGGTAATTAGCTTTTATGTTCATAAATTTGATCATTACTATCAAGCACTTCTGGATTCTATAAATTGTTACAACGTTGGTATTTTTACTATCAAACATGTACAAGTAACTGCTAGGCCCATGCTCAACATTTATAATGTATCTCTTGTCTTTATTGGTTTAGCAGTTGTTATTTCTTGTAGGATTTCCTATTTGAACTAACATTCTTATGAACTTCTTTAGATGTAATTCTGCTTAGATGCATGCCAATTTTAGCCCATTAAAATTCAGCATTCTTATAGCTTAATTTAAATTGGGAGAACTTTCTACTGTCATTTCTTTTTGTTTTTTAAAACTGATAAGCCATGCTAAGCATTTATAATGTACTGTTACATTGACTTTATTGAATTAGCAATCATTATGTCTTTAGAAACCCTAAATCTAATATTCTTATCAACTTCTTAATTCTAATTCTACTTAGGTTCATGTAAATTTTGTAGCTTATTAAAATTCAGGATTCTTAATTTAGTTGGGGAAAGCTTTGAAAAAATTTACAGACTGTTTAGTTTATGTATTTTTTTTGTTTGTTGTGCTTGCTGAGATGTATCTGTTATTTTTCTGGAATTGTCAACTCTCATTGCTTGAATCTCTCCTTTTGATTTTGATAATTTTGTTTTTGCTTTTTTCCATTTACAGTTCTCACCAAATCTGCTGATGCACAGAGGATGGAGGTATCATCTGCATAATAATGTTTGCTTTACATTGTTTATACAATTTGTTGCTTACCTTACATGGTAAATCTTCTTGTGCATTCTTTGATATGCATCTGCAGTTAGTTCCATCCACTGTGAATGTTGATTAATCATGCCAATTCTCTTATCACTATATAATCTGGATGCTGTGGTTGCATAGTAGAAATTCTCTTTGGTTTGACCCCTACTGGTACATTGCCATGATAGTATAGCTAGAAAAAACTGGTCTTATCTCTACTCTATTTGAATGCCGACAAAAGGTATCTCTTGGAGCATGATTTTTCTGTTTTTGTAAATTGCATGGATTCAAACATAGTCACTTGTAGCTGGCTTGCACATAATTTTTCTGAACGCATGGAATTATCCTGTTCAAACTTATTGTTCTGATGCAATGGCATCAAGGAAAAAAGAAAAATCTTGAATGTCAGTTAATGTCATCTTACCCACAATGGGATATATGTGTACGATGTGAAAGAGTACTCTTACCTTATCATATATCAGCTTTATATTGTTGTTTTTTTATTTGATTTACACTTACTGTAAAAACATTTATAATCAATTATATCTTATTTGTAATCAAGTTTATATTTCTACAGAACATCCTTGCTAGCAGCTTGGTCATCAGTACAATGCTTTTCTGTATCCTGCAAGTGCTATGGCAGGTTTGATGCCACATATTATCACTGGTTTGTTTTAAAATATTTCTTATTGCTTCCATAACACAATTAGATAGACATCAATATTCCATACTTCACAACATTTGTCAAGATTCTGCTGATGATTAAATGTTCCTAGTTTTGTAATTGTTGTCCTTGCGCATTCACCAACTCAAATCACAAGTTCCTTATATTTTTTTGTCTGTGAGGCAAGTTTGAGATTTGTTTTACCGTTCATTTTCTGCAAAACTAGCTTCTTGGATATAATCATTTTTTAAATCTTTATATTTTAATTCAGTGTGTCTTCCTATCTTTCAAGCAACCAACAAGACATTCTTTCTGAAAGATGTGGAAGTTTAATCTCACAGATTACAAGTCTGTTTATGACCTTTTTCATAGTGAATTTGAGTAACCTTATGAACTGAATTGCCTCTACATGACTATCCTTAATCCTCTGTCATTATGTGAGATGTATCATGTGGATTTGTCAGGATTGTATAAGAACCTAAGTATATCTTCAATTGGGGTTGAGCCCATTCCATCCCAAAATGACTAGTCATTTGAGAGGGGATATCCTTTTAGTAGATAAACATAATGGACCATTGTGCATGTCCATGTGGGACAAATGAAAATGTGATTAGCTTAACACGCCTATCTTATTTCAAAGATATCAATGTAGGTCTGATACTATGTTGAGTTAGAGTTGAATCTCATTCCATCTTAAAATGATTAGTCACTGGGATACCCTGTTAATATATGAGACATAATAGACTATCGCACTTGTCCATCTAGAACTAATGAGTGTGAAGCATCCTAAATTCTAACATTATGGAATATTTGAACACTAGAGGGCATCTCCGAAGCCTTACTGAAATTGCATTATTTTCCTGGAGATTCTTCCAAGGACCAATTGCAATGTTAAAGTTCAATCGTTTAGCTTAGCACTTCGTATGAACCTGTATGACATTGGCATGCTTCTGCTCTTCAACTACCCATATTTGTTACATTTTTGGTGGCATGACCAAGAAAATCTTGACAGAATTGTTTAGTGCCAATCCATGCTCCTGTGTCAGAACTAGAATGAGAAGAAACTCAAGATAAAAGTCATCATCAAGCTATTTTTCTCAAATATTTGGAGTTGGCTACTCCAATCTCATCTCTCCAATGAGATTCTTTACACGGCCATATCACTAGTTTGATTCAAATCAATTAAACCTTCTTTTATTGTAATGACCAATGCTTTCTTTGATTTCTAGCTACCCCTTACACCTTTACTCTAACATAACTGGAAAATGTATTGGTCCCATTTGAATATTTTTATACCATCTCAATCTAGTTTTTTCTCATTTAACACATATTTGGGTTAATATCTATTTGCTACCACATATAAAATCATCATTGTCATCTGTCATCTCGATCATCAAGTCATGTTTGTCTGAATTGTTTGTGTATATCATGTACTCTGCATCATTAAGGCTTTGTTTGGTTCATAAAAATTTTCCATTTTCAGTTTAAAGGTATCAAAAACGAAAATAAAATCATTGAAAATTGAAAAAAAAACATTTGTTACATCATCACCTTTAATAAATTCAAATGTGTTAAAAAAAGTCAATTCTAAATATTTATTTTATTTATCTTTTTCAACTTTCAATTCTATTTTCTTAGAAACTAAAAAGCTTTTAGAAAATTTTCCTAATCAAACAAGGCCTAAAGTGTACCATCTCATTGAATGCATTGGTCCTATATAGCATCAGCATGATGTCTTAACTCTTAATTCAAAAGTGCAGCAAAAGATAGAATGAAGAGTATGGAATTGCAATAATATCTGGTGTTTGCATTCTGATTTACTAACTTCAGAAAAATAAAATCAAACAAGATCTTAAAATGATTTCAATTCAACTGCCGTTTCGATATGATTTGAGAAGATCAATTAAGAGAGAACAGAGAAAATTAATGATAATGAGGATATTTTTGATATTCAAGTTTTTTTTGTGTGTTTTTGCTTCTACATTATTGGATGTTTCTGCCTCAAGTTTCTTGTACAGTTTGCTGCTCATCTTCCAACTCAGTTGATTTTGTGTGTTTAATAGATCTTTGGGAATATTCATTCTATGTATTTCTCAGAAAATTGTTTCAATTGATCACTAGGTTGTGTTCCTGATATGGCATATTTACTGCATTTGTTTCAACATCAAAACAGAGGAGTGGGTAAAATCTCTCCAATATCATAGTGCTTTCCTTCCAACCAATAACTATGCTCATCCTAACTGAGGCAAATCTAATGTAGATTAATTGGAAGAGATATCCTGAATTCCAACTTATGATTGAACCTCAACCAGGTTCTCCTATATGCTCTTATTTTTGTTAATATCTCATAAATAACTTGCTACGAAATCTGTTTGCTAGATGATGATTGAGTTCTTCTGTCATTTCTTAGGAAGCCCTTTTGGGGAGACCAGGTTCACTAATCCATATAATAAGGGTCTGCTTGGTAACATTCTGGACTTCATAAAATCAAAGAGTTAGACATCTGAAATTATCTGCCTTATTCTACTACGTTGTTATTTTGTGGGAGAGTCTTGCATCCTCTTCCTGATATCCAGTGCTACTTCTTGAATTCCACTGGCATGATATTTATATCCATTTAAGAACATTATAGTTAAGATTCATTGCAACGACCAAAAGCAGAGTCGCCCTCCCATCATCAACTACTTGTCCGGCTAGGAGCTCAAACATCATAGTGAGAATTTTGTTCCATACTCAAATTTGTGATACTTTTATTGATACTTTAATTTCTAGAAAGATGTGGATCCGAAATGTTTCTGTGTAAGAATCATGGGAAATTCAGTATTGTTTCAGTTTTTTCTATTTGGTCTATAATAGAACTTTTATCCTTTTCTTTGATTTTTGTGATTGAAGTCAATTACATCAGATTTCCTGTTCCGAAGGTTTCTCATTCGTGGTGCCTATTGTTGTTGTGTGGTAGAATGATTCGATATGGCTTTTGCTATCTATGAATGCATCAAACTGAGTAAACCAATGTAATGTTTCAAAGATTTCTGTGGAATATTTCTCAGGTAGGTTCATGGCGAGGGAGAAAATTCATTATGCCGAAAGATCTATGAAGTAGAAATAGCTGACGATAGTTAAACACCAATTAATATCACATTGTGATCTTGTTTTCCTATCTAATTCTTTTGTTTATGTATTTCGAGGTGCACAGATGCAGATCCCTGAGATGGAGCTAATACGGTGAGTCATCATCTATCAACGTGAAACATGTCGACTTAAAAGTACCATTGAATTTCTAGAGTTAAGTTGAAACCGTCGAGGATTATAATTGCGTTGGTCAATCTGTGGACTTTGTACACGATTGATCCAGAACGAGCATCTTCTACGGAAATTATATTATGAAAAATGATAGGGAGAATGAAAATAAGAGAGTGAAAAATATAGTAAATAACGTGACATTTTATATGTAGTGATTTTTGACGGGTTCATCGTGCCCCTTAGGGTATAGTTTGATTCGGGGCGGTGGTCGAAGGTTGTCGATGATGTTCAAGCGATAATCAGATGTGTGCATATATTATGCCTCGGGGTTTTGGTGGGATAATTTCATAAAATTATTTTTATAAACTAAATGGAACCTATGACCAAATTTGAATTTTTTATACTTTGCATATACAAATTCGTTCTAGTCTATCTTTCGAAGTTGATTCCATATCTTATGCAATTTACCGAAGTTAGAAAGCAAAAACTTTGGTGGCAAAAACAGTGGCATTTTAATTTGATGACAAAATAATTAATTTATTTTATAGAAAATAAAACGGTACGATTTGATTAAAATACATCCATAATTGATTCGGTACATGGTCAATGGTCACGGATGGTGGCATTTAACTTGTTCAACGTCTCATGCTCATTCTTCCAACTTCATAGAACTTTCTAATTTGTCTTCATCCCAATTCAACTCTCAACAGTGATCATGTGACTAGGTCACGTTCAAGTTATATTAAAATATCTGCTACTGTTTCTTTCAAAATATTAAATTTTATATTTTATATTTGAAACGAACGTTTCAATTAGACAGCGATATTCAGATATTTAATTTTCTACCGTATGAATATTATTTTTTCTGTCCCAGATAAAGTTATGTGGCAGTGTAATTTAGTTGTTCAAAATGATTTCATTCGATGATTAATAAGAAATTTTTAAGAAATTGGATTTCCATCCTCTGTAAAATTAATCAATATAAATTGAATATTTAATATCAACTATAAAATATTATTTTTTCTTTATAAAAAATTGCAGCCGTGTTGAAAAGTAGAAGCTTGAAACGTAATATAGCATTTAGCAAATGGATTGGTTGTCCAAATTTGACTTTGAAATTAAGAGCTAGATTTGAGGATTTGTAAGTCAATATTATTGTATAAGATTTGAGGAAGACGTCTTATCCACGTCTGAGCGATTTAATTTTTTTTGGTGTTGAAAATTGAAAGCCTATCCTTATCGTTAAATAAATGAGAAAGCAATTGATGTGCCATGTAGTGATAAAATTATAAATTAGGCTCTAGATTTATTAGGTAAATGAATGAGAGAAAAATCATTTAGTTTCATACTTAATTGGAGGATTAAATTTATACATCTAAGTTATTAAAAAAAATTGAGGATCTTATCCCTAATTGATGATATCAATCAACTACTTTACTATATAAAAATATTGTAATTTAAATTCAAATAGATCTCCGTCACAATAATTCATTTTTCTACTCCAGTTTTGAAAGGGATCCTTGATGCAATATCAAGGCAATAATTCATTTTTCTACCCAACTTTGAAAGGGATCTTTGATGCAATATCATGTGACCTATAAGTCGCAAGTTCAAATCAATAAAATAGCTTCTTATAAAATAAATTTCAATTGATAAAATAGTTTCTTATAAAATAGGCTAAATTGTATGCGATAGATCCTTCTTCAAAACTCTGTATTAATGGAGGTTCATGTATTGAAATATGTATTTATAAAAAATTGCAGACATATTGAAAAGTAAAAGTATGAAACGTAATATAGCATTTGCCAAATGGATTGGTTGTGCAAAATTTGACCATGAAATTAAGAGTTAGATTTGAGGGGTTGACTCGGTTGATCGAGATGTGTCATCACAATAAGTAAATATTATTGTATAAGATTTGATTGGTCTTAGCCCTATCAAGTGATTTTTTTTTTTGGCATTGAAAGTTAAAGCCCATCCTTATCATTAAATATAGTGATAAAATACTTTAAAAAATAAATAAGAGAATTAAAGTTTAAATTTTAATAAAAATAAAATTTAGAGGTCGAGTGTATATAAATTTAGATGACTCAAAGAAAAACTATAGAATTAATCAAGAAGCTTAGATATCTAAATTATTAAAAAAACTAAAAATCTTATCCCTAATTGATGATACCAATAACTACTTTATTATAAGAAATATTGTAATTTATATGCAAATAGGAATGGCAATAGGAGAATCGTCTCCTTGAGCAATAATTCATTTCTGCACTACTTTTATTATTTTTCGGATTTACAAAGGGTATCCAAGTTTACGCTCGACTAATCCACTTGGTTGACCGACTCTACCCCACAACCTTCAACGAGAGTCCCCACTTATCAACGAGGGTAAATCGCGGGACGGAGACACGTAGCGACTTCACCACTGATGATATCTGTATCACTTTTACTATATTCATCAGAAATTAGATTGTGGGTGTCTCATTTTCCTTGTGTTAAGGTAAAATACCCTCATGATTTATTTATATGTAATTAATCGGGAAATCCACTATAATGAACCATCAAATATTATCATCTTGTGCTACAATCAAAAACTCCATCAAGATTGACAGGGCATAATCTAAGCATCCAGTTGAGATTTGACCAAACTGCAAGCTTAGTTTCACAGAAAACTTGTCAGCCATTATGACTAATTCAGAGAAGTTCAGAGTAGCGTCCATATGGGAAAAGTCATTCTTAGAAGTGGAATTTCAAACGAATTAATTGCGGGTGACCATTTTTTCACTGAGAAATTGAGGGGAAATTGAAGGAAAAAGGATTGATTCAAACGATCAGGTCACTTGGATTCATAAATATTTCAAATATAGCAGCACAGGCTTTTATTGCAAACAACAATAACAGTACAGACTCTCCAGCCACACAGCCAGAAAACAACTACGAAGAGGAGTAATAGAGCCACATAAAACGTAGGAATCAAACGACACTCATCTCTCTTATTTTGAATTAACGAGTTGTTCGCTGAAGTCCCAGAGCTTCTTAGCCAATACTGCATCTCTGGCCATGTCACTCGGCTTCTCCTCGTTGGAGTCGGCGAAGTACTTGCCGCTCACACCCTTCAAATTTGGATGCACTGCCACATAACACGAGGTTGCTGCTCCCTGTAATTGTGAAGATGCAGAGTGTTGGTGCTCAATCGTTGTGGGAACAAATTCTAGCAAGTATACAAGGTTATTCAGCAAGTGTGTCAGACCTGAGGTATGTTCTTCCACAAGACGCAAGTGACGGTTTTCAACACCGCTGAAAGCAAAAGCAAATTTGAGATGTGAGTTCACACACAACCACCGCTGGGAAGTACGTACATCAACAATGAGTTTGAAGGTTTAGGTAGCATACTCATGAAGACGGGAGAATGTTTTCCCAAGTTTGTCCTAACCAGACCGGGATGAACAGAATTTGCTGTGACATTTGCACCTTCTGCCTGTTAATTAACCATGAATTTATTCTATGAGATAAATTTCTTCCTTCTTTTTACGAACAGCATCTGTTCTAGACCATTACAAATACCTTCAAGCGCCGTGCGAGCTCATTGGAGTGCAAGATGTTTGCCAATTTGGATTGCCCATACGCATATTTATCATTGTATCTGGAATACATGATAAGAACCATCAAGTAATTGAATAGATGGAATATCATCATGAATTTGCTTCACTATAAGGCCCATATGCCTAACTGCTAGTTATTACTTACACTTCCTTGTCATTGAGTTTATCGAACTTGATTCCTTCGCTATAAGGTCCGACATGAGCTACTGAGGATAGATTCACGATGCGGCCTTCAATCCCCGTCCTCGCTGCTGTGGTTTTCATTTTCTCGAGGAGAAGATTGTCAACAAAAAGTGACCTGAAATGAGAAGGACCATGTTAAACTCAATATCCTGATGAATACTTGGGAGGAAGAAAAGCTGATCTGGGAAGTGTGAAGAACCACACCGAGATGATTAGTGGCAAACTGCATCTCCACGCCATCCTCGGAGAGTTGGAACGGGCAGTACATGATACCAGCGTTGTTACTGAAAACAAATTGAATACGTGAGATTTGGCCCAGAAAATTGACAGGACATGAAACACAGAGCAGGAGATCCATGCAGCTACTCACATCAAGACATTGAGAGGCAGATTCATGGCAAGGAATTTGTTGGCGAAGGTTCTGACAGATCTGAGTGAGCTAACATCAATCTGTATGATGTCAATTCTAGCAGATGGGATGCCCCTGTTGAATGCTTTGCTTCACATTGTTGGCAGCTTCCAAGTTCCTTGCCCCGATTATGACATGGCTCCTCTGAGGGCCAACACCCTCGCAGTCTCGGCTCCAATACCACTGCTTGCACCTGGATTTCAAGAAGAATCTCAGAAATGCCATCGAGATGGATTTTTTTTTCCGGCAACAAGATCTGGTGTGAAAAAAACTCAGATCCTTTCAGCAACAGAAAATTTTCACAAAATCTATCATGACCAACTCCTCCAGATTTAGGGATGGAATGTGGAAGATTAAGAAAAGATAA